>JALGBA010004018.1:0-380000 GCA_023970755.1 Azemiops feae
TTGGACCATAAGAAAGGCTGAACGCAAAAGAATTGAGGCCGTTGAACTATGGTGCTGGAGAAGACTCCTGCGAGTCCCTTGGACTGCAAGGCGATCAAACCGGTCAGTCCTAGAGGAGATCAACCCTGACTGCTCCTTAGAAGGCCAGATACTGAAGTTGAAACTCAAGTACTTTGGCCACCTAATGAGAAGGAAGGACTCACTGGAGAAGAGCCTAATGCTGGGAAAGATTGAGGGCAGTAGAAGAAGGGGACGACAGAGAATGAGGTGGCTGGATGGAGTCACTGAAGCAGTAGGCATGAGCTTAAATGGACTCCAGAAGATGGTAGAGGACAGGAAGGCCTGGAGGAACGTTGTCCATGGGGTCGCGATGGGTCGGACACGACTTCGCAACTAACAACAACAATATTTTCCTATTGACAGCTGATTTATGGTCTGTCATATCTCACTTTTTAAAATTGCGTTCATGAGTATATTCTTTCTCTGAAAATATTTCTACATTTCGTAATCCCAGTTGTAAAGGATTAGAATATAATCTTTTATCAACCTTTAACCTTATTTCCTTCTGTTAGAGCTCTTCTGAGAGCTCTAATGTACATTCTAATGAGTACATTCTGAGACACTTTCCTATAATTTCTCTGACCTTAGACTCACAAAATTGGAACAAAGTTTTGAAATCATCTAGTCCAAAAACTTGTTGGATGCAGGATTTGTTGATATACATAGCACAGCCAGCATTAGTCTCATGGCAATGAGCTTCCGGGTTAATAGACCATGTTCTAATTATTTAAGCAACAACATCTGAAGATACCAGCCACAATTGCTGGCAAAACATCAGGGTACCAAATAATTAGATTATGATCTACTGGCTCAGAAATGCATAACCACTGGATTTTTCATTTTTATTTTCTGGTTATTTACTTCTATTTCTTGGTGTTCTTGATTGTGAAGTCATAGGAGGCTGTTTTGAAAGTCACTCAAACAATTTCCTTTTAAAAGTTACTTAAGTTCTCTTTTGCATAAGTTAAAATATATTGAATCTGTCCCTTACAGTGTTCTTAAATTCTGCCTGCACGTATTCCTGGTCCAGGTTTTGTTTTGGCAAACGTAACTTTTTTAATTTTGTATAATTAGCCTGGGTAATTGACATAAACAATTCAGTCTTTTCCACAATCTGCAGTTGAAGTATCTCAGCTGATAGAAATATTCTTCTTCCCCTTCTTTAATGTAGTATGCAGTAGTTCTGATCCTGATTTTAAAAAATCCAGAAATATCCCTGAGAGAAATTTGCTTCTATAAAAGCAAATTTGTTTGAAGCAGATAATAAACAATTCTCTCTGAAAAACTCTAATAACCTACATACCTCCTTCATTACTCTGCATACTCTGACAAAATGTTTGTGTAATTCCAGATTTCTCTTCATCTTCATGTTTTGCATTCCAAACAGCCACCCAGAGTTCTACATCCTTTCTTGATGTTTTATCTAACACTTCTTGCATTTTTCCTTCAATTCTTCAGTATCTTCTCTTGTTACATTTCTAATATATAAAAACAATTGCCTATCACTGATGTTTAATGGAGGTGAACTAATTTAAGACAAGGGAATCTATTATAGTGTGTTATACTTCTAAAAGTCAATGAAATGTACAGTATGTGTGTAGCATTTGTTGTCTTGGAAACATGTGAAATAAAGATTAATGTTAGTACCTAAGATAATAAAAATAATTCATTTTAATTTTCAAGTTATAAACACATTCTCTCTCTCTCTCTCTTCTCTCTCTCAAATTCAGTTATTTTATGGCCTGTTGAACACAGCACAGTACTTATTGCGTTTATTATATCGACAAGGCCCATAAATCAATGTGCACAGTTATAATCATTACACCAACAGATATTTTGAATATTCAGCTTCTCTTAAAAAAAAAATCTCTTTAATAGGAGTTACCAGTAAAATCTGAAAATAGAATGCTATGGGACTTGGCTATGCTGTCTGGGGCGAAAGATCAGATCCACTAGTGGAGGTTCAATTAAGCTAATTTATTATTAATCATGCCTATGCATAGGAAACTTCTCAACTAATAGTTAGCACCTGCTTGGAGTTAGATAAGGATCAACAGAATTCAAGGGAGGTTGGACTTAATTTTCTTTTGACTATATAGGGATTCTAGGCTGATTCCCCTTTTGACTCCACCCCTAGTTCTGCCACTCCTTCTCCAACATGTGCATTTGTAATAAAGACAGTGCAGTTACTTACAGTTGTTAGGTGTATACTGAAAATTAAGCTCTTTGTTACCTCCTTTCTTCTCTCTGCAATAATAGTTGACCTATTAATCTCATCACTAAAAAGAGGAGATGGAAATACTTACAACTTTTGAAAAATGCTTCAGAATCGGTTCTACAGCTCTGAAAACTCTCCCATTTTAAGAACTACTAAAAAGAGGCTATGATCAGGCAATACCACTTATTAAACAATATATTATGCATGTGGAGTGCCAAGCTGATCTAGGCAGAGTGCATAATATACATGTGATGCAAGGTACATTTTTTATCCTGACAAGGTGTGATGCCCTTTCTTCAGTGTTGCTAAAGGGGAGCTAGATAGATAGATAGATAGATACATAGACAGACAGACAGACAGACAGACAGACAGACAGACAGACAGACAGACAGACAGACAGACAGACAGACAGATGAATGATAGGGAATTTCTTATCCAGAATGACTATGTGGATGGGGAGGGGGGGTTAGATACAACTGAGTTTGTGCTACTTGCTTCTTGATTTTATAGCCATATAGAAAATATTTATATCAATCACTTCCATTTCCAGGTCATCCCAAGTATTTTTATGCAAAGTTTGTCCACAACAACATATAAAATGGTAAAATTTTATATGGTAGCATATAAGATCTGAAAGAAGTTGGTTCCTTCAAAATGTTACCAATAACTGTTTTTGTTTTCCCCTCCTTTTTCCTCCTAAGCTCCTTTGAATCACTTTTTGGGAATAATTAATTGCTATTCACACATACTCTTTTTGATTTTGATCAGGGGTTTTGAGACTAATTCCTTTTTTTTTTTAAACAAGTTTTATTAGTATTTTTTGGTTTTACATCAAAGTGCTTTAAGAATCCACGTGGAGATAGGGTGATCAATCATCCAAAAAAACCCAATATAATCAAACATAAATAATTCAATAATTCCTTAAAAGTTCCTTCTCTATTTCCCTCAAGCTATAACCTAGTATTAATACATTTCTAAATAAAATTCAATCATTGTAAAAAGAATATCAATAGTAATTAACTTATATCAATCAAAATCCTGTTTTTAAGTTGAACTATTTCACAATTACCATTTTCCACTTTAGCCTAAAATGAACACATAAGTTACATTTCGGGTCTCCCAATTTCCCATCAAACAATAATTATTTCTAGAATATACATATTATATCAACTATTATATTTTAATACTTCCCAACTATGTTCTCTTTCCTGTACTCTATCAAGTATATATTTTATAAATCAGTCCATATCTCTATAGGTTTCTCAATTGCTTTAACATAATCAAATTAATAAATTTCTAATTAGCATTCAATCATTATAAAAGAGAAAATATCAGTAATATTTCAGACCATAATCGAATCAACAATCTTCATCTCAGTAGCATTATCTCAAACCAAAATCTTAAGCCTTTTTAACCTTATTCATAAAATATAAATTGTTTCTAAAATATACATATTATTCCAACCATTCTATTTATACTTCCCAATTAAATTCTATTTCTTATTCTACTCTATTTCAAATATATATTTTATAAATCAATCCATACCTTTAAAACCCCTTTTTAACTCCTTACCTAAAATTTAAATCCTATCAAAATTATTATACTTATAAAAAGAAAACATATTATTCCACCATACACCTTATTTCATTTCCAATCTGTATTCTATTTCTTCATCTATTAAGTGCTCTTCAACATCTTCATCAACGATTTGGACGAGGGGATAGATGGGGAACTCATCAAATTTGCGGATGACACCAAGCTGGCAGGAATAGCCAACACTCCAGAAGACAGGCTTAAGATACAGGAGGACCTGGACAGACTTGAAGATTGGGCGCTATCTAACAAAATGAAATTCAATGGTGAAAAAAGCAAGGTTCTACATTTAGGTAAGAAAAACCAAATGTACAGGTATAGTACAAGGAGTACCTTGCTCAATTGTAGTAACTGTGAGAAAGACCTTGGAGTCCTAGTGGACAATCACTTAAATATGAGCCAGCAGTGTGCTGCAGCTGCCAAAAAGGCCAACACAGTGCTAGGCTGCATTAACAGAGGGATAGAATCAAGATCACGAGAAGTGTTAATACCACTTTACAATGACTTGGTAAGGCCACACTTGGAATACTGCATCCAGTTTTGGTCACCACGATGTAAAAAAGACGTTGAGACTCTAGAAAGAATACAGAGAAGAGCAACAAAGATGATTAGGGGACTGGAGGCTAAAGCATATAAGGAACGGATGCTGGAATTGGGTATGTCTAGTTTAATGAAGAGAAGGACGAGGGGGGATATGATAGCAGTGTTCCATAATCTCAGGGGCTGCCACAAAGAAGAGGGAGTGAAGCTATTCTCCAAAGCGCCTGAAGGCAGGACAAGAAGCAACGGATGGAAACTAATCAAGGAGAGAAGCAACCTAGAACTAAGGAGAAACTTCCTGACAGTTAGAACAATTAACCAGTGGAACAACCTGCCTCCAGAAGCGGTGAATGCTCCAACCACTGGAATTTTTTCGAAGAGGACTGGACAGCCATTTGTCCGAAATGGTTCATGGGGTTCTGCATGAGCAGGGGGTGGATTTGATTGACTCAAAGGTCCCTTCCAACTTTATTATTATTATTATTATTTTATTATTTTATTATATTATTATTATTATTATTATTATTATTATTATTATTATTATTATTATTATTATTATTATTATTATTATTATTATTATTATTATTATTATTATTATTATTATTATTATTATTATTATTAACTTTTTGTTTACCACCTTTTCCATATTAGATTTCCCAACCATAATCAAATTACATCCCAACCATAGTCAAACCATAGTTTTCATCTCGATAGTATTAACTCAGTCAAAATCTCTAAAAGCCTTTTTAACCTGTCAAATAAAGTTTTAACTCTCATTTTTAAACCTAATTCTAGCTTTCTTTTTGTGCCAAGCAGGTTTCCACAAAAGAGCCTCTGACTCATCAAATCTTAATGTTTGGTTATACATATTTCTTCACAATTGAGTCTGATCATAGTCCTCTTCTCTTTTTTCCAGTGTTGTCTGCACTATATAGTCGGTCTTAATCAGTATGGTAGTTATTCGTTGTTTGTCCATGTTGTCAGCATTTTCGATGCCTCGTATTTGAAAATCAATTCCTGTTGTTTTTAGGATTATAGGTGTTTTGGTTGGAATCCGCCTTTGGTCATCAAGATTCTTCATAATTTGCATAGGCGATATAATCTCTTCCTCTGTGTTGATTGGTTCCTCTTCAATAGATTGTAGATATATTTCCTCCATCTCGTTAAGTTGTGAATGTAGTTGCATATCGGCCTCTGTAGGGTTGATCTGTTCTTCCTCTGTTGTTCCTTGGTCTATAAATTGGTCAGTCAAAGTTTGAGAGTCAATTTTTAACTGTGGAGCATCATCTTCCATGTTCATTCTGAATTGTTTTTTCAGTTCCAAAACTTTTTCTAGTAAAAATCCATAGTCAAGCTGTGGGTAAGATTCCATTTCAATAATAAAGTAATCTTAGTTTTTTAGTGAAAGTTCAGCTTAGAAGGTAAATACAACAATAAAAATTCTGTAGTAAAAATAGTATAAGGTATAGGATCCAAACAGAAATAGAAAAAAGCAAAAAAGTCAGGCCAAATAGGAATTCTATAGTAGAAAAATTATAAAATGTAATATCCAAACAGAAATAAGAAAAAATAAAAAAGTCAAGCCAAACAAAAAGATAAAGGCAGAAAAAATCAAAGTCAGTGTTATGAGTATCCAATTTGTAGTCCAAAATAGTAATAGAAAAAGGTGCCTTAAAAGTCAATTATTATCTTGTAATCCAAAAAAAAGAAAAATCCATTTTTCTAGGAAATATATTTTGTATTGTAAAGTCAAAGTAAACTACTAGGAGAAAGAAAAGGAAAGAAAAAAAATGAAGCCCTTCATCTGGTTTCAATACAGATAGGAATGTCTGGGCGTCACGCCAAGTTTAGGCTGAATACGCATCCGACAAAGCGAAGTGAAAGTTATCAGCTTAAAATGGATACTTTCTTGCAACTTCAATTCACAAAAAAACTGCCCAGACAGCCGGAATTTTTTTAAAAATAAACAGTAATGTTCAGAAGGGGGGGGGGGAGGAAGAAAAACACTCCACCCCCCTCCCTAAAGGCTTCCACTTAGGCTAAAGACAAGCAGGCAAAGAGAAAGAAAATCCACCTTCACAGTAAGGATTTTTTTCAGGATCCCCGAAATCCAACAGCTCAAATAGTCAGTAAAAATTAATTATTTTTCTCAAAGCTCGTTTTCCCAAATATCCGGATGCTGCTTTCTGAAAATAGGGAAATAATTCTAGAAGCTTTTCTCAGGAAGGTAAATAGGATATCAAGAGGGAAGGAAAGGTCTCACCCGGATCACCCACGGTGGTTCTTTTCGCTTAGATGTTGCTGTGACTTTCGGCTGAAGCAGCTAGATGATCGGCCATGGTCGAGACTAATTTCTTATACAGTAATATTTTTCGGTTTTATGCATTGTCTGGCATATTCATTTTACATTTGTCTAGGATTAATTTGCCTATTATATATTGCTCTAGCTTTGACTTTTTATGATTTTCATTTTTAGTACCTACTGTGGCACTTTTGACTACATCCTACCCGTTTTTGTACATTTTCCTGGACTTCATGATCTGATTTTTAACTTTTTTTATTGTATTGTTCTATCCTAATCTTTGGCTATAATAAAGTTTAAGTTTCAAGTTTCATAACTAACAAATAGTGCCAGAGAATTGTTATAAAGCGGTCAAGTAAGAATCAGTCACTAAACTATAAAAATAAATACTTAAAGCAATTGACTTGCAGTTGTTACACACAACGGATTTGCTTTTACTATGTATTTTTTCAGTCACAATAAAGATAGATTTTATAGTTTCCTGCAGAGACTGAAAGTACAAAATGAACTCTTTTAAATGTACTATGTCGTGCAATTCTATTTGTCATCTCAGTGAACAGGATATTAACTTTGCCTCATGAAAGATAACAGAGATCAAAATGTATAGGCTTTACAAATTTGCCTGGGAAAATGACACTATACTCTTATTTTTATTTTGTGCTTTCGAGTCAAGGTTGACTGCTGGTGGATGCCTGGAAAATTTGCAACATATTCTGGAAGCAGTTTATCATTGCCTTTGTCCTAGGGCTGAGAGAGAGAGACTAGCTCAAAATCAGCCAGTTGCATTCACGTCCAAGGCAGAACTAGAACTCACAGTCTTCTGGTTTCTAGGCCAGTGCCTTTAACCAGAAACCAAACTGGCTCTCATATATATTATCAGAATCACTCAATTTCTTTAGCTATGTTGTATGTTGGGGTCCCTGGTGACAATATAGTTGGACAAAGGGGTATGTTAGGCGTGTGTATTTTAGGGCATCCATAGAAACATGGAAGAATGAGTGAATGAGCATGCAGACCTTGATGTCTGAATGCACATTAATTTACTACTCTCTGGGAACTGCATTGATTTATTAAGTTTCTACTTCAAGGGGCTTGGGATTTGGTCTCCAAAGTTATCCTTGCAGCCATTTATGTGAGAGGATCAGCATGATTAGCCCAAAATTAGAAGATAGTTTGGTAAAATAATTGGAATTAAAGCTCCTTGATTTTCCCATTTCTACTTCAACAGCTTAGGGTAGAATTATCAATCAATCAGAATAGAGCTGGAAGGGACCTTGGAGGTTTTCTAGTCCAATTCTGCTCAAGTAGGAGACCCTATACCATTTCAGACAAGTGACTGTCCAGTTTCTTCTTAAAAACCTCCAGTGATGAAGCACCCACGACTTCTGTTGGCAAGCTGTTCCACTGGTTAATTGTCCTCACTGTTAGGAAGTTTCTCTTTAATTCCAGGTTGCTTGTCTCCTTGATTAATTTCCTCTGGTGCTTTGGAAAATAAGTTGACCCCTTCCTCTTTGTGGCAACCTCTCAAATATTGGAATACTGCTATCATGAAATATTACTCTTAATTTTCACAACCTGTGGACTTTAATTTATGCAGCAGCTGAAAACATTTCAAATGAGATGAGTACAGTCATTTCATCTATCAGACAGAACATGTTCTCTTAACAATCTTTCAAAAGCATTGGAGGAAACCTTAGGATTTGAACTTGATATATCAGCCTCAAATATTTCATGGTATGAAACTTCATTCATAATGGCTTAGCAAGAATAGCATATAAAAATAATTCATAGATGGTACATCCTCCCCTTAAAATTATATTTATCAAAGCCTTCCTAGACTATGTTGGAACAGTCTGAATTGAGTTGATACTATCTCACATTAAGTTCATTTAGCTTTTGAAACTAGAGAGGGTTTCAATAAAGGAGAATATTTGTAGCTCAAGGTTGCAGTGATGGGTCCTTGGTGCTCTCTGAGTTTGGTTGCTGCCTTGCAGATGTTTCAGAGAGGGTCTATTCTGAGCCTTTTACCCTCCCACAGTACTACCATGGGCTCATCTGCCTTTTATCTGGCTTTTTGCCCTTTCTCCCAAGGTCAGTATTGTTAACACAATAACAAATGCCTTGAAGAATCCTTTAGTGAAAGGACAATTTGCTTATTTTTGTTCACCATTTTTATTAACAAAACAATATTAAATTATTGATGGAAAAACTTTCAACTTTTATTTTAACACATGTAATTTTCCTGGTGGTATTTTGATCTTTTTTCAGGCCACTGCAGGGCTACAAATATTCTTTTTCAGTAATATGTATTTGTCGATGCTTTCCTAGTTTTAATAAATCCAGAGAGACTGATGTTGATGGTAACACTCTGCATTTTCTTAGCCACTAGAGAAGTTAATATTTTAATATCAACTTTATCTAGCAGAATAGGACTATAGTAGATATATCTTGTACAAAATTTAGAACCTTACTGGATTTTAAAATATAAGCCTCATAAAACATAAAGGCAATTTTC
Source organism: Azemiops feae (assembly GCA_023970755.1). Classification (NCBI taxonomy): domain Eukaryota; kingdom Metazoa; phylum Chordata; class Lepidosauria; order Squamata; family Viperidae; genus Azemiops; species Azemiops feae. Next base: position 9,229 of record JALGBA010004018.1, read on the forward strand.
TTGATTTGAATGATTCACAGTAGATCTCTAATAATACTGTTGCCAATAAGTAAAGAAGATGAAATCAGAAAATAATAAACATTATTTACCGCCTATCCTTCTTCCTCTCTAATTTCATTAGGGAAATAGTTTAAGTTATAAAATCAGAACAAGTTTAAAGAGATAAAAATAAAAATAAGAACCTTTTAGATAAACTGTTTTATCTGCACCACAAAATAATAGCTCGAAAGGCATTTTGTTATAAACACCAATCATGGCCCTGCAGTGGCCTGAAAAAAGATCAAAATCCAAAAAAACCTTACCACCCAAAAGAAAACGAACAAAAGTTTTAAACACCACCAGGAAAATTACGTATGTTAAAATAAAAGTTGAAATAAAAAAGATTAAAGGGGAAAAAAACTGTCAGCAGAAGATATTTATCATAGCATCTGCCCAATGATTAGGAAAAGAAGGAAACATTTGTCTGGCAATCAAAAAGAAAAACAAATCATAAATAAAAATTGGACCTTAGAGCAGTAGGATAGGAAGAGTATTGATACCTTTGAATGTTAGTGTTGAAGAAGTATCCTGAGAATATCATGGACAGCCAAAAAAGCAACCTATGGATCATTGCACAAATCAACCTAGAAGCACACATGATCAGGCTCAAATTATCCTACTTCAGGCACATTATGCAAAGACCCAGCTCTCTAGAGAAGAAAGATAGAAGGAAAGAGAAGAAGAGGATGATCAGCAGCAAGTTGGATGGACTCAGTTGCAATGAAGATGAGTGCACTGTTGGGATCAGGTCAGGGACAGCTCATCACAGAGAAAATTTATCTGTGTGCTTATTGGGAGTCAAAAAAGATTTGATGGCATATAATTAGTCAATCAATTTAATGCCGTTGTTCCATGTTCAGTTCTCTGGAACAATAGAGAATAGGTCTTGGCTTTCTTCTGTCTTGATTTTGGGTAGTTCTCCTGCTTATTTTGTTGAGTGGCTTTATACATAATGATCCTGGCCTGACAGTACCCTGAATTGGGAGACTGAAATCCTGTAAATCTCATTTCCCACAGATGAATGGCAAGGCTAAGAACAAAAAGTTCAGAAAAAGTTAACAGATTTCCCCAGTGGTGGGATTCAAATATGTGAACAACCGGTTCTCTGTGTGGATGCTGCTTCCAGAAGTCCATTCTGGGCCTGGGCAACAAAAAATTAGCTACCGGTTCTGCTGAACTGGTGTGAACTGGCTGAATCCCACCATTGGATTTCCCCCATAATGCATTGACTCCATATGTGATTTTTGATTCCAGTCTAATAAAGAATATCTTCCTCTTGCTAAACATAATTGGATCCTAAACAGTCCTGGAAGAAAAGCATGGAAGAAAAGGAGAAAAAAAAACCTCTTCTGATTATTATTCCTATGAAAAAAGAATTCATTGACATGTTATTATACAAGAAAAAATGGTCACAGTATGTTCTGAGCAATCAGAAAGTTATTTTGGGAACTTTGGGCTCTAAGGAAAGTTTGACTCATTTCCCTTTTTCAGGTTAATTATCTACAATCTCCTGAATAATGTAGACATTATAAATTGGTGAATATAAATAGGCATTTTATATACACGGATTTGACCACAAAGGGAAAAATACATGTTGTAAGGCATCACTTCGTTACACTTTTCTTTGGAAAAGCAAAAAGTTCAAACAATTAATTGTTCCTTTTGCTAATGTAAAGAAGAAGATGAAAGAGGAGGCCGTGAACAGCTCAGGAGCACCCAGTGCTTATAAGAATGTTGAAAGTTCCACTTTGTAGACATAATCAATGCCTTGATCATAGATCTCTCTGATCTCTTACTTTGCAAAAAAAAAAAAAGATTAAAATGCTGAGGGTTGAGAAAGTGGAGGTCACATTTTTTTGAAATGGTTCCCTATAATCAAATGTCTGCATATAGTCAGCTTTTGGGGTTGGAAAGAAGCGTTCGTACATAGGGCTGAATGTTCCAGTTAACAGGCATCTATCCTGAGCTATGAATAGTGAAAGAGGTTATATAACTATAACACAAGGAAGATTTATTTAAGGAAATACACAAAAGGAATAGGCCCATGTGAACCTAGGTAATTGCATCCTACTAGAAGAATGGCCAGAAAGCAAGAATTTGGGATGAGCAATCTCACAAGCAAAGATATAAAAAAGGAGACACAAAGGAAATCCTAACTTTCCCGTCAATAGGTTGTTAGGTGCTGAAATTGTCAAGGCCATTGTCAGCATCATCCATTGGCAAGTGTTAAAAAGTGTTAAGTTTTAGTGTTAAAAAAATCAAAGTAGCACCCATGACCTTGGGATTGAAGCCCCATCTTTTTTTAATGTTCATGCTTATGTTTTTATGTTGCTCTTGCAACAGATGAAAAGGAAGCATGGTTTGATTAATAATGATAATGATAATAAAGTTGGAAGGGACCTTGGAGGTCATCTAGTCCAACCCCCTGCTCAGGCAGGAAACCCTATACCATTTCAGACAAATGGCTGTCCAGTCTCTTCTTAAAAACTTCCAGTGTTGGAGCATTCTGGAGGCAGGTTGTTTCACTGGTAAATTGTTCTAACTGTCAGGAAGTTTCTCCTTAGTTCTAGGTTGCTTCTCTCCTTGATTAGTTTCCATCCATTGCTTCTTGTCCTGCCTTCAGGCGCTTTGGAGAATAGCTTCACTCCCTCTTCTTTGTGGCAGCCCTTGAGATTATGGAACACTGCTATCATGTCCCCCCTCGTCCTTCTCTTCATTAAACTAGACATACCCAATTCCAGCAACCGTTCCTTATATGTTTTAGTCTCCAATCCCCTAATCATCTTTGTTGCTCTTCTCTGTATTCTTTCTAGAGTCTCAACATCTTTTTTACATCGTGGTGACCAAAACTGGATGCAGTATTCCAAGTGTGGCCTTACCAAGGCATTGTAAAGTGGTATTAATACTTCATGTGATCTTGATTCTATCCCTCTGTTAATGCAGCCTAGCACTGTGTTGGCTTTTTTGGCAGCTGCAGCACACTGCTGGCTCATATTTAAGTGATTGTCCACTAGGACTCCAAGATCCCTCTCACAGTTGCTACTATTGAGAAAGGTACCACCTATACTATACCTGTGCATTTGGTTTTTCTTGCCTAAATGTAGAACCTTTTTCACCATTGAATTTCATTTTGTTAGAAAGCGCCCAATGTTCAAGTCTGTCAAGATCCTTCTGTATCTTAAACCTATTTTCTGGAGTGTTGGCTATTCCTGCTAGCTTAGTGTCATCTGCAAATTTGATGATTTCCCCATCTATCCCCTCATCCAAATCATTGATGAACATGTTGAAGAGCACTGGGGCCAGAACAGAGCCCTGGGGCACCCCACTACACACTTCCCTCCATGTAGATGCGGTTCCATTGCAGGAGCATAGCTCCATCTCAATTTTGTTGACACCCCTGCAGATATCTCTGACCATTGAAGGTATACTTCCAATTTATTTACTAAGTTTATGTATAATTGAGTGGCATACATATCTTATTCATGTTTAAAAGATTCAATTTCAATAAAAGTGAAAAATAGCATTTCACCAACAAAAACAAATAAAAATATCCCATAACCAATCAATCTTCCCCTACAAGGTGAACCATCTCATCTTTCAGATCCTAAATGCCTTGCTATCTTTCTCTTGTACTTCTATACTTAGGTACTACCACTTCTCTGGGTTGTACAAATAGACTTATCACTAAACACAGATATAATTAAACACTTGTGGTTGTAATTAAACAAAAAATAATATCTAATAGTTATTATTTCTTAAGTGGTAAATTGTGTCCTACGTTTTATATATATATACATAGAAGACATTTTTCCATTTTTCTTAAGAGGGTGGTTTCAGTCAGTATCCATGGAAGAACTTCATGGCTGTGGCTGCTGCATTGTGGGTTGCCATGGAAGCTTGGCTCTGTCCCCCATGCTGTTTCTTTATTTATTAGATTTCTAGACTGCTTCAATCATTTGATTCTCAGAAGTTTATTTATTTAGCAAATTTATCTCCCAAAGAGTGATACCAGGTGGCATACAAGAATAAATTAAAAACAAGTACACTATAAACCTTGTTAACATTTAGAACAGATATTATTAAAAATATTTTTACAGGAAATAAAATGTGGTTGGCATAACAATGTAATAAAATGCAAAATGAAGAGCCAGTTTGATATAGTGATTAAAGGCACTGAGCTAGAAACCAGGGTCTGTGGATTCCAGAGGACTGTGAATTCTAGTCTTGCCTTAGACATGAAGTCAGCTATGTGACTTTGGGTCAATTACTCTAACTCAGGAAGAAAATGGCAATCTGCTCTGAAAGATGTTGCCAAGAAAACTGCAGGGATTTGACTTTGTAGTTATGAGGATTATGACTGCCACAGTGGCACAAATAAATAAATAAACTAGGAAAATAAGGTATACAACAAAGCAATTCTATTCTAACCTAAAAAAAACCTATGGGACAGCTTCATTTTCACTTAGAAAATAAGTGCATCGATAAAATTCTACCTGTCAGTCACAAAAGGCCACCCTCCTTGGATCTGCACATATACTACACTGATACATTACAAAATCTTCATGATCTGACCTCATATCAGAAGTTAAATTGGGTTGGCCTGAGAATGCTAGGGCTGTTGACTAAGAAGTTGAAAAACATCCCAAAACAAAGCAAAGGGAACCAGTAACACTGTTAATAAAATAATACACATGCACACTAAGAAATTAGCACAACTTCAGGGTATCATTTCCTTTTAGAAATCTCTAATAATACAGTGATGACATTTGCCCATGTCATGGTTGTATAATCTGGGTTCCTAGCTTTTCCGGATGGCTGATACTAAAACTTCATATAAAATATGACTATGCCGACATGGTGCTAGCCCATGAGTTACATTTGTGCACTTATGTTTGCATAAAAATTTGTGAAAATGCCACCTTACACCTGCAAATGTGCATAACTGTACTGGAATGTACATAAGGATCCTTCACTCCTCCTTCCCTCCACACCCCATTTTTGGTTGAAGATGAAAAGCTGGGCTGCATTTTGTGCAGTTGTCACTTGTGACTGTTTTATTCTAACAGAAATTAAATATAGGTGCTAATAAAAATGACAAAGGGCATCTCCCTTTTCTGTAACCAACCTGGACTTTCAGGCGAGATCTTATAACCTAGAAGTTTTGTCTCTCAATAATTTCATTCAAATACTCTGTGAGAAACATTTTAAAACTGCCCATAAACATTCCCAATGGACAAGATCAGTGGGGGATGGACACTTTTGAATTGGAGAAGAAAGGTTTCAGGGAAATGGGATATTATCCCAGAAAACCAAACAGTGCAATGTTCAGTCCATATAAAGAACTTTTCTATCCCACTCACTAATTTGATCTTTGTCTGATTTGTCACTGGAAACATTTAAGGAACTGAGAAGTGAGTAATTTTCTTTAAAGGTGAAATCACTTATGTGCAGGCTCCTGGGAAGGGAGATATATTTTTATCATGATTGCAGTCTCTGGAGTTACCCACTTAGCTTTCTTAATCAAAATGTTCCGGGTTGCTTTGGTTATGTTTTGTCATTCCAGGTACTGTGCAATCTTGCTATTTCTGGAATTCTGGTAAATATTTGAGTTAATGCCCTTAATCGTCTTTGCTGAAACTTACCTTTTATAAATATTTGGATACATTATTACAGCATGGTCAAGAAAAGGAGAAAGGAAATTCTTCTCCATTTATTATGGTACATAAGGTGATTGGGGGGGGGGACTGTAATTACTAAGCTGACTAGATTGAGCTTGCAGCTTTGCAATTAAACCCAAGGATTTTTTAAAGAAGCAAATTCTATCTGTGCCTACCAATTCTCAAAATGTTTGTATCTGTATATTGGAATACACTTAAGATCAGAGATTGAAGTAATCAGTCACCAAAAGATAATTCCTTGAGCACATATGAATTCTTAATTTCATCTTGATAAAGTTTGGAGAGTCTTTTGCTACTGTTTTCTCCCACAGATTAGTAAATGCTTAGGAGTTTATTGCGTTTGGCATTCCTTTGCTTCTAGCTCAGAGCAAGATACAGATTAGAAAGTATGTTAGAGTGATGCCTACAAAACCTATCACAAATGCCAGATATTTATTTTAAGGAAAAATTTGGATAGCATTTCACAATATGGTTGTGTCTGGTCTGATGAACTTTTCTGAGATGTTTCTTTTAACTAGCTTCCCAGAGAACTACTGCAATGTTGGACTTCTCTTTCTTCCTTTATATGTTCTTCCAGAACAGGGGTCTTCAAACTTGGCCCTTTTATGACTTGTGGACTTCAATTCCCAGAATTCCTCAACCAGCGTGCCTGGCTGAGGAATTCTGGGAGTTGAAGTCCACAAGTCATAAAAGGGCCAAGTTTGAAGACCCCTGTTCCAGAATATATCACATGCTAATTTGCTTTAAAGGTCAATCCTTCCTTTTAATCTGAAAAAAAAAGACATTGCAGATTGTTTTGTAACTAAAAGTAAATTGCTTTTAAAAATGGAACCAAAAATAAAGTGCTTTTAAAATGTTGGTCCCATGACAGATTTGACACATTAGCACTGAGAGAGCAAATGGGCATTGTTAGCTGGAATTCAGGTTCTTTTAAAGGATTTTGGGATAGTAAGTCCATTTAAAAAACAATAATCAGTATTGTTGTTGTTGTTATTCTTCATCATCATTATCTTCATCTTCATCATTGGGTATGTCTAGTTTAATGAAGAAAAGGACTAGGGGTGACAAGATAGCAGTGTTCCAATATCTCAGGGGTTGCCACAAAGAAGAGGGAGTCAAGCTATTCTCCAAAGCACCTGAGAAGCAACGGATGGAAACTAATCAAGGAAAGGAGCAATGTAGAACTAAGGAGAAATTTCCTGACAGTTAGAACAATTAATCAGTGGAACAACCTGCCTCCAGAAGCTGTGAATGCTCCAACACTGGAAGTTTTTAAGAAGAGACTGGACAGCCATTTGTCTGAAATGGTATAGGGTTTCCTGCCTGAGCAGGGGGTTGGACTAGATGACCTCCAAGTTCCCATCCAACTCTATTATTATTGTTATTATTATTTGCATGGAGATATAAACTGATCTAGAATAATTGATGATATGAAAAAACCTTATTACTGTTACTATTACATATTACTGATTATTTGTTACATGAATAAATGAGTGAATGTATATTTTATTTGTTTTTAATTAGTCAGCTTGTTTTCAACCAAGCAATTTGACCATTATTTGTTGTACATGCAGTCCTTTCTTCATTTTAATACTCTCATTCCTACTAAGTTTTGGAATGAATTTTAATATGGCACAAAGTCTTTAAAGCATTACTGAAAAATGCCAACATTCCAAATTCCCTTTGGAAGCATTTAAAAAAATGCTTATGTACATCTCTTCTGATCTCTCCCTTCATCTTGCTTTATTGCTACACATCAAACTCTGGCAAACGCTTCTCTGTACAGAAGAACCTTCTAATCAATATCCACCTTCTAACATCCTTTTATAGAATCAGCACTATAGCATCTTGCTTCTGCAGATTATTATACACTGTTCTCAGGTAGGGCACTTTTCCTAGCCTGAGGTCCTTCCAAACTTTAGAACTGTGACTCTCTGTTGGTGAGCTGCAGAAGATGACGGGAAAGCAAACTGGGGAAGATCTAGAAGTTGAAGTCATATGTAAATTTCTGAAATAAAGGACCAGTGGATTCTTGTATTTAGAAGAGATGATAGAAGATAGACAGATGTCTGTGTCTGTATTTGTCTATCAGTGTTAATTCTTGGTGACTGCCTGGACAAGTCCCTGTGGTTTTTTCTTGGCAAGATTTTGGAAGCTATTTGCCATTACCTTCTTCCTAGAGTTGAAAGAGAGTGACTGGCCCAAGGTCACCCAGCTAGCTTTGTGCCTAAATCAGGACTAGAACTCATAGTCTCCTAATTTTTAGTCTATGCCTTAATCTCTAAACCAAACTGGCTTCCATTAAAGAAATACTACTCTTTTTTTTTTTAAAAAAAAAAGAAACACGCATGGAGTTGTCATCCCCCCCAAAAAAATCTCAAACTATTTTTTATCAAGTTATTATAATAGAAGGATAAGCTTCTAAATCTATTCAAAGAGGAATAGTATTTTCATAAATTGGATTTGGCTAACAACAAATGTTGCCTTTCAAGCACCATCCATGCCCATTGATCACTTCACACAACACTTCATTTGACTAAGAACAGCAGAGGGGACTGCAAATTGCTCAGTTCAATTCAAATGGGCTACATTAGTCCTCCTGCAAAATCTAATCAATTTAGAAAATCAATCGGATATGGAGATCTGCCTCAATTGGAACTGAAATTCCATGCTAACCAAATTTGATCTGGATCTTTAAACTGCAGGCCTGTTTGCACAGTTCAAATCAATTTGGAGCATTAACTATTTACATAGATCTACAGGTGGGCACCAGATGGACTGGTCTTTTTGTGTCATATCTGAGCTTATTGTTGAAATTACACTAAATTCGCTCATTTCTTTAAAAGTGTAAAATTTTCTATGTACTTCATATTTCTGCTTGATTTCTGTCTGTCAAGGAGACAATAGTCAAGACTGTCCATAACTTTGGACTTGGATAAAAAAGGAAATAAGATTTTTTTTTATTCAGAAAGACCTTCAATATTACTTAAAAAAGGGTTTTAGCTCCCTCTTGTGGGGAAACATCTTTATTTCACAACCGTATCTGCAAATAAAAGCTAAAATCTGGAATTTAAATCTGTCAGGAAATAATGCCTATTTCTCTCTCCTAAAGAATCTCAGAGAAAGAGATTACATTTTTCAACCTCTTCAGGACACTTTCCATATTTATACCTCAGTGTGCCAAGATTAAGAACTCATGGGATGATTTTCATTTCCCCTTTTCTGTTTCTCAGATTACTGGCTCTCTTAGGAGTGCTATGTTTGTTAATCGGATTGAAGGAGCTAGAGAGGGATTCAAGAAAATTTCTTTGCAAAGTATTAGAGAAAACCTTAGATTCAACTTTGAGCAACTTGTAAGAAGGTTTCAAGAGTAATGAAAATATGTTCCTGAGAATCATTGGTTCCAAATTTGGGGAATCTTTGGAAAAGATGTCAGTGGATTCTCATAATCATCCTCAGCTTCACACCCAGGGAAGGAAAGGAGGAGAAAATTGAGCAAAGGCTGGAGCATCTGTGTTCCTTGGAAAGACCAGGTAACAGTGTTTCCCTTACCTTGGCTCAAGGATATGTGCACTCTACATTAAAAGATGAGCTTTGGAAAGGGTATTTTTTTGTCAATGGAATTCAAAATGGGTACCCTGTATACACACAGCAGTGCTAACTGAATTAAATGGCACCACATATTAATTACTAAAATGATATATTTTCATTTGACTTTAATTTCCATATAATTTGATTCATATTTGCTACTGTTCAATTATTACTCAGTCATTAAGGTCATTGGCCCTGCCTCAGCCAGTGGGCTCAACATAGTTGAGGCAAATGTAATTTTATTTACTTATTTAAAACATTTGTGGGGCTGCCCTTCATAAAACTAAAATCTATTTTAAGCTGAATGAGTGGACACCTCTTCTAGACAATCAACATGCTGCCAGTTTGGACAGCAGCTACAGTTAAAGAAAGGTCTAAAAGCCTGTCAGTCTCTCATCAGAGTTCAAGTCCTGCAGACTCTAGAACGACAAAGGACAAATTGATTCAGAATCTAAAACTACTTGGATGGGGTTCAAGAGACTTGTCAGCCATAGCAGCACACAAAAAGCACTGGCACCGCTTTCCATCTTCACAGATGGCATGCACGTTGCTGAACTCCGAATGCAGGGATTGTCAGGTGCACCAAGATTTGTTCACAGGGATTTTTTTCTAAAATAATCTCTTGCTTCTGTATTTCTCAGTCTTTTAACTGATTGTGAGAGTCATTTCATCCCTGTAACACCTCAGTTGAGGGAGCTGCTACATCTGTCAGGTTTTTTTTTCCTGGATACAATTCAAGATGCTGGTTATAAAGCCCTCTAAGCCTCAGGCCAGAGTGTTTTCTGGTCTAGGTGGAACTGGCCCATCTTATATGATCTAGCAGTGAGGGCAAATTGAGAGGTAACACAGGAAGAAATTCTGAAATAATTATTTGATAGGATGGCTCTCCTCTTTTGAAACTCCTAAGAAGAGAATGGCCCCATGGCAGATTTTAGAAAGGCTGTTAAAATGCTGCTGTTCTACTGAACTTCTAAAGACTGAAGGGTGGTGCTACGATGGTGCTTTCTTAGAAAGAAAGAGGAAGGTGCTACATTAATCGTGTGAATGTAAGGCTCTTTTGGATTCATTCTAGATATGATTGAGAATTGTATACTGTGTTACAGTATTTATTTTAAAGTGCCTTAGAGACTGAAAATTAAGGTGACATCCAGCCTGATAACACAGCATTGGTCATACTTTTTGATGACCTCTGGTGGTAGTGGTGGAGAATGAGGATAGTGCATCTATTTGTTTTCTTCTTGACCTCTCAGCAGCCTTTGATACCATCAACCATAATATTCTTCTGGATCTGCACCTATAACAACTCTGCTCTGCAAGCTATATTGGTTACCAATTTGATTCTGGGTCCAATTCACGGTGCTGGTGATAAGCTATAAAGCTCTGCATAGCATGGGGTGAAATTTAAGGAACTGCCTCTCCCTGGTGACAGCTACCTATGCCATTAGGCTGGCAGAAGAGTCTTATGGGTTCTGTCGACTAGCGAGCGTCATCTGATGGGGTCTAGGAGGAAAGCCTTTTCTGCTGCTGCACTTGCCCTCTCAAGGTCAGGCTGGGTGCGACTTTACTGCCCTTCTTAAGACTGGCTTTGCCATCTGGCTTGGCATTTAGAGAGTGGCATGGAGCCTTCCTTCCTTCCTTCCTTCCTTCCTTCCTTCCTTCCTTCCTTCCTTCCTTCCTTCCTTCCTTTCTTTCTTTCTTTCAAAAAATACATAAGTAGCTGAAATATTGCAGTGGTCAATCTGTACAGAGTGGTGCAACAGCAACAGTACCTTTATTATTGGACACCCAGGTGATGGTGGGTGAGGCAATGACCATAGCAGAAATATATTGATATGTGTGAAGCAGCAATAGGGCAACCAGAACTAGGTCTGTGTTGCCCATTTAAATTTGGCATTGACTCTGAACATGCTTGCTGTAGTTTTAAGCACTCACTTTAAGAAATAATGGTGATCTGTTTCAAGTAAGCTTCTTCTTAAAGATAAGATAAATAACCTTTATTGTCATTTTTATATTGTGGGCACAATGGCACACATAAAAAATGAAATTTAGTTGCCCGCTCTCAAAGTGAAACATATACATGACACACACCTAAACATACTATGTACAACATATATATAGACCCACATCCCTACATATACATAGCAATAAATATTAAATACTGTCCATCTTGAATATATAACGCAAGGAGGAAGTTTGAGAGTTCGCAAGGTTAATGCTGTATGGAATGAAACTATGGCTGAATCTGGATCTGAATCTGATGCAATCTGGATCTGAATCTGATCTTATTTGATGCAATTCAGTAATGGTAGCTTTGGTGCAGGTATTTATGGGTTTTTTTGCCTCTGCCTTCAATCAAGCGATGGTAGTCACATGCAAAACTAGATATCATGATTAATTTTGCTAAAATAATGTCCACGCTAAACACCAACAATATATGTTCCCAGCAGCTGAATGTTTATTAGCCATACACACAAACTGCAGAATTTTTCTTTTTTCTCTATTGGGGAAATCAGAAGAAAGACCCGTAGAGATCATTACAATGTAATTATAATAGTGTACCATGAGAATTTCATATTAGAATACATTTATTAGTGGAAGTCTGTTCAGGAGCATGAATAAAAGGGAGGCATTAATTTTTTAAAAAAAAACCTAACATCCTTTGTTTTTTACTCAACATGAGATGAAGATTGATAAGTGAAATTGCTTATTTTGTTTTTAAAAATTGGTGCAGGAACGGATGGTTGGACAATGAAAATAAAAGTACATAGACTTATATACATAAGAGCTCAGGAAACTGAAGCAGCTAACAAAATTGTGTAAAGTCTACAAACTTTTTGAACTTGCAAGACATAAAGAGACGTTCAAATTTGGTAGAAAAGTGGGCATAGTCAAGACACAAAACATATGCTTTTCTTCAGAAAATCTCAGGTTCAACCTTTGGCAAGTCCACTTAAAAACAAAATGCAATAATAACGGGAAAGGTCTCTGGCTGAGCACTTCAAGAACCTCTGAGAAACAAAGAAAATAAAATTAGATTAAATGTCAAAAAGTCATTTCATATTTCCATGATATGACTGTAAACTCAATCAGGCTTCTTCTTTTTTTTTAAAAAAATATTTATTATTTTATCATAAAAAATAAAATACAAAACAGTAAAACAAACAAACAAAATGAAAAAAACAAAAAGCATACATTCAGCCTTAACAATAACAAAAAAGAAGAAAAAACTGTGTGCAAAAAAAGAGGAAAAAGCGATCAATTAAATTTAACATTTAACATGTAGGATCCATGTTAGGAATCTTCAAATTCCTCTGTTAATCATCTGTTATTATATTTAGCATGTAGAAAGTCCACAAACGGTTTCTAGTCTCTTATAAGGCTGTCTAGTCCATTATCTCTAATCAAAGCAGTTAATTTCACCATCTCTGCTAATTCAGTCAATTTCAAAATCCATTCTTTAACAGTTGGCATCCCTTTTTCTTTCCAGTCTTTGGCAAGTATAATCCTCATAGCCGTCACCACATGAAGGGATAGCACCCCAAATTGTATATCAATTGGCTTATCCATCATACCTAAAAGAAAAGCTTCACGTTTCATTAATATTCGTATCTTGAATATTTTTTGCATTGTCATTGTTATGTTTATCGAATGTTGTTGTTGTTGTTAGTTGCGAAGTCATGTCCGACCCATCGCGACCCCATGGACAACGTTCCTCAGGCCTTCCTGTCCTCTACCATCTTCTGGAGTCCATTTAAGCTCACGCCTACTGCTTCAGTGACTCCATCCAGCCACCTCATTCTCTGTCGTCCCCTTCTTCTACTGCCCTCAATCTTTCCCAGCATTAGGCTCTTCTCCAGTGAGTCCTCCCTTCTCATTAGGTGGCCAAAGTACTTGAGTTTCAACTTCAGTATCTGGCCTTCTAAGGAGCAGTCAGGGTTGATCTCCTCTAGAACTGACCGGTTTGATCACCTTGCAGTCCAAGGGACTCGCAGAAGTCTTCTCCAGCACCATAGTTCAAAGGCCTCAATTCTTTTGCGTTCAGTCTTTCTTATGGTCCAACTTTCACAGCATACATGGCAACTGGGAAAACCATGGCTCTTGACTATACATACTTTTGTTGGCAGGGTGAGTCTCTGCTTTTTAGTATGCTGTCTAAATTTGCCATAGCTTTCCTCCCCAGGAGCAAGCGTCTTTTAATTTCTTGGCTGCAGTCCCCATCTGTGGTGATCTTGGAGCCCAGGAAGATAAAATCTGTCCACTACCTCCATTTCTTTCCCCATCTATTTGCTAGGAATTGAGAGGGCTGGATGCCATGATTTTGTTTTTAATGTTGAGTTTCAAGCCAACTTTTGTACTCTCCTTCTTCACCGCATCAAGAGGCTCTTTAGTTCCTCTTCACTTTCTGCCATTAGAGTGGTATCATCTGCATATCTTAGGTTGTTGATATTTCTCCCGGCAATCTTAATTCCAACTTTTGATTCATCTAGCCCTGCCTTTCTCATGATGTGCTCTGCATATAAGTTAAATAGGCAGGGCGACAGAATACAGCCTTGCCGGATTCCTTTCCCAATTTTGAACCAATCAGTGGTTCCGTGTCCAGTTCTCACTGTTGCCTTATTGACACGCATCATATAGGTTCTCAGAGACAAATAGATGGTCTGGTAATCACATCTCTTAAGAACTTGCCACATTGCTGTGATCACACAATCAAAGGCTTTAGCTAGTCAATGAAGAGAAGTAGATGTTTTTCTTGTAACTCCCTAGCTTATCCAGATCCAGCGTATGTTGCATTTGATCTAGTTCCTCTGCCTCTCGAAATCTGCCTGTACTTCTGGAAGTTCTCGATCCACATACTTCTGGAGTCTAGCTTGTAGGATTTTAAGCATAACTTTACTTGCATGTGAAATGAGTGCAATGGTGCGATAGTTTGAACATTCTTTGGCACTGCCTTTCTTTGGAATTGGAATGTAAACTGACCTTTTCCAATCCTGTGGCCACTGTTGAGTTTTCCAAATTTGCTGGCAAATTGAGTGTAGCACTTTTACTGCATCGTCTTTTAAGATTTTGAATAGCTCAGCTGGAATACTATCACCTCCACTAGCTTTGTTGTTGCTCAGCTTTCCTAAGGCCCATTTCACTTCACATTCTAGGATGTCTGGCTCGAGGTCAGTGACCACCCCATCATGGTTATCAGGGATGCTAAGCTCGTTGTTGTATAGTTCTTCTGTGTAATTTGCCACCTCTTCTTAATCTCTTCTGCCTCTGTTAGATCCCTGCCATTTTGGTCCTTTATCATGCCCATCTTTGCATGAAACGTTCCCTTCATATCTCCAATTTTCTTGAAGAGATCTCTGGTTCTCCCTATTCTATTGTTCTCTTCTATTTCTTTGCACTGTTCATTTAAGAAGGCATTCTTATATCTTCTAGCTATTCTCTGGATTCCTCTTCAATTGTGGTGTATCTTTTCTCTTTCTCCTGCCTTTCGCTTCGCCTTCTTTCCTCATCTATTTGCAGAACTTCCTCCTCAGACAAGCCATTTTATCTTTCTTGCATTTCTTTTCTTTGGTATGGTTTTAGTTGCACCTCTTGTAACGAATGGTTGCGAACCTCCAATCCATAGTTCTTCAGGACTCTGTCTATCAGATCTAATTCCTTTAATCTATTGGTCACCTCTACTGTAATTCATCAGTGATATATTTAGTTCTAGTGTTTTTCCCTACTTTCTTCAATTTAAGCCTAAATTTTGCAACAAGAAGCTCATGATCTGAGCCACAGTCAGCTCCTGGTCTTGTTTTTACTGACTGTATAGAGCTTCTCCATCTTTGGCTGCAGAGCACATAGTCAATCTGATTTCTGTGTTGACCGTCTGGTGATGTCCATGTGTAGAGACGTCTCTTGGGTTTGTTAATGGTTACCAAACAGCAGATCTCTTTTAAAGACTTAATTATTCTCTTCATTAAAAAGATCAGCTAAATAATCAAAACTTGAAGTATTATTAAAAGTAGAGTCAGTCATGAAACAGTGAAAGATTTTATTGTCCAATTCCATTTATAAGAATTTGACAGACTGTTATACGTGCCAAGGATATACAAAATTGGTAAAATCAGTAAAGCCCAGTTTTTATACTTAGAACAGGATTATTAATTCCATTTCACAGCAGAAGTACATATAGCCATGATTTAATGGTCAGAAATGCTTTCTTTTTACAAGTTGCTCTTTACTGTTAAGGTCAGGCCTCAACAAAATAATGTAGCATTTGGGGAAAAAGATGCATCCCAATAAACCAGCACTAGAAGTTAAGATGGAAAAGATCTCCACAGCTACCATATACTTTCCTTTGGTGCTCAAATACGTTGGAACAAAAGACAACCAAACACTGCAAAACACCAACATGCTAAAAGTGATGAACTTGGCTTCATTGAAGTTGTCTGGCAGGTTCCTAGCTAGGAAAGCCACCATGAAGCTGACCAGAGACAGAAAACCCATATAGCTCAAGACAAGATAAAACATCACAACAGATCCTTCATTACATTCTGCTATGATCTCTTCAGTCATTGATCTCATGTTAAGTTCTGGAAAGGGTGGAGAAGTGATCATCCATGCCAGACAAATGTCTACTTGAATGAAGGAGCACAAAAAGATAATTAAAATGGACATTCTTTTGCCCAACCATTTTCTCATGCTGGACCCTGGTTTGGTGGCCATGAATGCAGCTATAACCATGATAGTTTTGGCCAACACAGAAGAAATGGCCACAGAGAAGATGATGCCAAATGTAGATTGTTGGAGGAAGCAAATCATTTTGAGAGGTTTTCCAAGGAAAAGAAAAGAGCAGAGGAAGCAAAGCAGAAGGGAGATGAGAAGACTGTAGGTGAGGTCCTTGTTGTTAGCTTTAACAATAGGGGTGTCCTTATACTTAATAAATATTCCAAGTATGAACATAGTAATGACTGAAAATAAAACAGCAACTACAACTAAACTGATCCCCAAAGGTTCTTCATAAGTTAGAAATGTTATGGTTTTGGGGATGCATCGAACATTGTCCTTACTTGGATATTGATCTTCTGGACATTCAGAACAGGCAATCATGTCTGCAAGTAAGAAAGAGGCTATGAATCATGGAATCTAATAATCATGACTGACATAGCACCAAGTGAAATATATCATTTATATTGAATTAATTCAGTGTTTTTCATATTTGTCCACTTTAAGAAGTCTGAACTTCAATTCTCAGAATTCTGGCTGGGGAATTTTGGAAGTCAATTTCCACACCTCTTAAAGTGGTTAAGTTTTAAAAGCACTCAATGAGATCATTACATGATATTTACTGTAAAGATAATTTATTGAGATGGGAATCTTTTCTGTTAGGGATATCCCAGTCAGGAACCACCACACTGGATATATTCCACAAGCTTCCTAAAGACCAATCCCTTCAGGTTTTGCTTGTCCAAGTCTTACGCAGGAGGAATATGAGTGGGAGTGTTCACACATTTTCCAAAAGAACAAGATAGTGAATACAGCTCTGTGACTCAAGTCTTGCCCATTTTTAAATCTGTGACTAAAGCCCTGCACATTTTTAACATGTCACATATATTACATAGGTATAAAAAACAAGGGATCTTATGGTTAAACATGCTTTATATCTATGGTCACAGATATATGTACAGGATCTATCTATCTATCTATCTATCTATCTATCCATCCATCCATCCATCCATCCATCCATCCATCCATCCATCCATCCATCCATCCATCCATCCATCCATCCATCCATCCATCCATCCATCCATCCATCTATCTATCTATCTATCTATCTATCTATCTATCTATCTATCTATCCATCCATCCATCTATCCATCCATCCATCTAGCTATCAAGCTAGCTAGCTAGCTAGCTACTATCAGCTATCTACTTATTTATAAAATTTACATAGCAGCCCATCCCACCAAAATGACTGGATAGCTCACTACAATGAGATAAAACAACAATGTAAATAACCACAGATATTAAACCTTTACATTCATATTCATACATTTCTTAAAATCTAAAGATAGGAGCCCTAAATGATAACTGGGATAAAAATGACCACCTCAACAATAAAATCATCTGAAAAGCCTCTGATTGCAGGCCTGATAAAATAACCAGGTCTTGAGATCCTTTAGGAATATCAAAAGGAATGGAGCTAGTCTAATTTCAGAGGGAACATTTTTTCATAAGATGGGCAGCCTGGCATAGAGACATTGATACATCACTGCATGGTGATGGATGTGCTCACCCAGAGGTTTTATATAGAAGTTTAAAAGGTAAGGAGAAAGCACTGAATGATGTGGCATCCAACATAGTAAGGGCTGAGGGTAGGACTTCTTCTGCCCAAGGACATCAGAAAGTTACCGTGGTCAATGGTATCAATAGGTCAAGTAGGCAAGGATGGATGTATTACTCCCATCCCGCACGCATTAGAGGTCTTCAAAAAACACAACCAATGCCATTTCCATTCCATACTCTGGTCTTTTGCACCATTCTGGAGGTGAGTTACTTGATGACAATTGTCCAATATAGTGAGATTCAATGATGGCTTCTTCAAAAGGGAGTGAATCAAGGCCTCTTGAAGAAGTCAAGGAATAACTCCCTCTTTCAAAGAAGAATTAAGAACAACCAGAACCCACTCACACAACACTACCCCTGGGGCATCTTAAAAAGCCAAGATGGCTATAGATCTAGAGAGCATGTGGCCAAGCTCACAGTCCTGCAGACTCTATGTACGTATATATAAAAGCCAGATAGCCAGGTAAGAATTTTTCCCAGGATTTTTTTCTGGACACTACAACAAGGCCAATGTGCAATTCAGAACAAATCTGAAAAATTTCCTCAGACAAAAAGTTGCACAATTTCCTCTACACACCTCTTTTTTGTGCTCTCATGATGCAGGAGGACCTGTGTCATCAAACAGGGCTGGTGCAACAATCTGTAGATGCAGTAAGGGCAGAGAAGGACTGGAATTTCCCTGCCCTTAACATCATAAGGTAAGCCTTAATATAATCCCTAACCCATGTTTGCTCAAGTTTTTCTTTTGTTGAGTGCCAGCAATGCTTCATATATCTCTTCTCCTGTTTCATCTCCCTCAGCTCCTCCATAAACCATATGGAGTTCTGGGATCCCAGTGAAGAAAGAGTCCACATGACCACAATCCTATCCAGGGCCTCTATCAAAAGTTATTTTTGTTCATTTTAGGAATTCTTTGAAAGCTGTTCACTGTGGTATTAGCCAGTTTTATGTATACCACCATGTGAAATCTTCTAGTGTGGGAATGAGAATTGGAAACAATGAAGCAAACAAATCAGATGCATATATAAATAAAATGTATTATCAATTTTGCACTGAAACAAAAAAATACATCACAGAGTAGAGTACAGTACAGTAGGGTAGAATAGAGTACGTAGGGTAGGGTAGATTAGCATAGAATAGGGTAGGCTAGGGTAGGGTAGAGTAGGGTAGGGTAGGGTAGAGTAGGGTAGAGTAGAGTAGGGTAGAGTAGAGTAGAGTTGAGTAGAATAAAACAGAATAATTTACCTAACGTGTTTGAGATCTTCCCATCAGAACATGGATCGCAATCATAGCAGCAAAATTTTTGCCCTTCTTTCTTTTTCTTCTGATAGCCAGCAGGACATGGATTATTACACACTGAATTGGGCAAGACCTGTTGATAAACCAGAATAGAATTCAAAGCTGAAGTTTTGAGTAATAGTGGATAATAATCCTCTAATCTACCCGCATAAATAGAGTATCAGAGATCAAAGGTTCATAACCTTTTTGCTAATCAGTTAGCTGAAGTGTGCAGGAAACAAACCGCTGTAGTATTGGGGGACTTTAATTAGCCTGACATTACCTGGTAAACTTTGCAATGAGTGTGAGATCAAACAGGTTCTTGATAGTTTATCCTATGGGAATGTAGAGAAGGGAACTAGAGTGACAATCTAGAAATTAGGAGAAATGTTCTAACTGTGAGAACAATCAGTGGAATAGCTTGACTCCTAAAGTTGTGGGTGACCCATCGCTGGAGATTTTCAAGAAAAGTTTGGACAACCGTTTGACTAAAATGGTGTAAGGTCTCCTACTTTGAGAAGAGTGTTGGACTAGAGGACCCCTGAGGTCCCCACCAGTCCTATGATTCTATGAAATGAAGTGCCACACCTGGTAATATCTCCAACACTTTCTAATTATTGTATAGAGCTACATCCAAACTGTTCCTACCTTTCCCCCCTCTGGATTAACTGAAGAAAAAGGGAAAATGTTTTTAAAAAATACATGCTGTGAGACTTTATACTTAGCTTAGTACAAGCAGAAAACAGAAACAACAACAAAAAATCACCAGCTAAAATGAGCACTGAGATGTGTTTGAATATTAGTAGCTCGGGTTAACACACACACCAATTTACATCACAGGAAAAGGTATTTAAAGCCAGTGCTTTAAATACAGACAAGCACAATTCAAAGTGCACTGAAGATGTCCCCCTGAATGGAGACGAAACATTGGCAACCGAATCGCCAGAGATCAAATCAACAGCCCTAAAATGAGCACTGATTAAAGTTTATCATTTTCCTCCTACTCTTTCTAGTTGATGGACATTCGACTGCTTTTCTCCCAACTTCAGGAGTCACTTATTCACTTTTTACACTATTATTCACACAACTGAATCAGAGGCTTTGCTCTGTCAAGCACAATCAAGTTAGGCTGTACAAAATTTGCCAGATCACAGATTCTCAAATGGCTTATGACCTGCAAAAATGGGTGGAAGAACTTTTGATTTTCTTGTCAATTATTTTTAATATTATTTAATTATTCCTGAATTTTATTTCATTTTTTACTAGGAGTAGGAGTATAGCAAAATACTCCATCCTCCCCCCACAAACAAATCCTGTAAATTATTTGCCACTTATAATTCCCCCATCAGCAGAAAAAGCAGACACACTTTGAATATACAGTAGTTCATTTTAACTGATTAAAGGATCTGAAAGCAGGCTGAATAACCAAACTCATTTTTTATCTCCAAATCTTTCATCCAAAATAATAAAATGACTTAAAATCTATACCTGCTTGAAATATTTGGGCCACACAATTAAATGTTCATGAATTACAAATTCATTTTCTTCAAAGGCTTTGGGATCCATTTTTCTGATTTTGACTTTATGGCTTTACAATAGTCTTCCTACTCTTCCTAGTTGATGGGCTTTGTAGAGCTCAACCATAACATTAGTTACTCACTTTTTTAATACTAACTTTTGTACAACTAAGTCAGAAGCCTCGCAGAATTCCCCATCTTTCCACATTTGCCAATTATAATTCCCCCAGAGTAGGAAAAACAATCAAACTCATCTCCAAATCTATCATCCAAAATAATAAAATATCTCAAAATCCATACCCTCTTAAAATATTTGGGCCACACAATTAAATCTTCATGAATCACAAATTCATCTCTATCAAGTGCTTTGGGGTCCATCTTTCCAATTTTGACTTTATGGTAGGAGTTATTTGGAAAAATGACAAAATTTGTAATATCAAATCCAAAAAGCACTTCTCCATGATTGTTAATGGACACAGTTTCTCCAAGTGAATTATTGAATGAAAGGCCTTGAAGAAACAAGTGAAGCTAGATAAAAAGGAGAGGGAATAAATAAGAGGAAACAAAGAAATTGATTTGTGGTAGAATGTGGTACAGAGTCACAGGAGGAAGTTCCCAAGGAGCTAAGAGGCAGATAAGCCTGGAATCTTTGGAATGCAGGAAGAGAGCCATGGTGGATATATCTAACATTTATGCCAATTTGTGCTCTACTCTGAAAAGATGTCTGTCCTTAGGTCAGCAACAATAAAGAAACTATTCTGAGTAATTTCATTCTTGCTTCCTTGAGCCTTGCAGGATTATAACAGGACTTCCTGAAATTTATCTCTAGGAAATGAAAGTGGCATTACTGAAGTCCCACTTTTTTCTGTCACTCAATTTTAAAGATGACTATAAGTAAATCATGACATGTGCACAAGTGACAATTATAGGCTTCAACAACAGAGATATAAATGGGGCACACTTCCATATTGACATCATGGTGGCTTGTAATGGACACCTGGAGTCTAAGAAACCAGGTTCCAAAGCAAAATAAGCCATGTCATGGCTTACCTTGACTTATTTATTTAACTGCATAAGAATTATTTTTCAATCCCACATTGTTTTATCTTTGTTCTTTGTATTTATTCCAGTGCATCAGAATACTTCTCATATTTTGGTGATCAGCACTGGCCATCTTGCTTTCATGCCTCTTAGAAACTGGTGTAAAGCAATGATCTTGCAAGGTTGAAATGGGTTGGGTTGTTTCACATTGCTCCCTTTAACAGTTCTTCTCAGCCTTATCTTGAAAAAGTGTCAAGCATGATGGCTTTGGCCTATGCCAAAGAATCCATCCTGCCACACACCCCAACATCAGATTGATGACAATCAGGCATATGATGAAGGTATTACAGGATGGAGAGGCTGCTTTAAAAGATACTGATTCCAACATCTGTGTCAAAACCACTCAACACTGAAGACCTGCAGCCAACCTTAGCCCTAACCCCATCATTAAACCATGACATGTCCGAATGATCAGCTTCCACAAGAGAGACTAAAATGGAACATATGTTACATGATTCTCTCCTTTCCAATTTGATACACAGGAAGAGCCTCAGAAGAGCTTTACATGGTACTAATCTGGTCCTGATAATAAAGGTGTCATCACCAGAAGTTATTACCTTCCAGGTATTTTGCTCTTGAAGTTCATCCCTTGTATTCTCTGCTACTCTTTTGTATTTAGACCTGTGTAAGTTCATGCCATGAACAGCATGCCCTACAGCTTGGACTGCATTATAGATACTGTAGCTGTGGCCACTCATTTCAAATAAGTGCCTGGGAAGATTTTTTGGCTCTTCCCTCCCAGTACATGCTTCACCACTTTCCACTGGTTGATTGTTCTCTGAAAAGACACAATCAAAGCCTTGTTCCCAGAACTCTTTAAACATTCTAGCTTGTTGCATCTGTAATGGTTTGAACGCCCAAAGAAATTCATCAAACCCTGGCATTTCATTGGAGTGAATAGCAAAGGATATTGCTCCATCAAACATTTGCAAATCTGAAGGTCGATGAAGACTTGTTAATGTTAAATCCATCTGAGCAGTCAAAATCCACATTTTCCCACGGCTGTTCTTGATATATCTCATGAACAGAAACAGAAACATTGCTGTGATGCTTTCCCCATAGAAGATGAATGTGTTGACTTTGAGGTCATTCAAATAAATATGTACCGACTGCACTATCTCACCTTGAAACATAAAAAGAAATGATTGTTTGGGAAACCTCTCCACAAAAGCAGAGCAGATCCTATTCTCAGAAAGAAGCGGATCCAGGGCTTGGAGGAAATTGTCTCCGCTGTCATCATCCAGAACTAAAAGGCCAATCCACGTCCATCCAAAATGGTTAAGTAAATGGATAATCCCTGCAATCTGAAGGCTTTCGTTGGGAGCCATGCGATAAAAAGAAGCAGACATCTTTGTTCCATGTTTCTTGGGAGCAAATGATCCATAAGCGAGCTAAAATAATATGTGCAGTTGGTTGGTTATGTTTGGAATGCCTCTACCAACCTGAGAAATATATTTTGTTAAACAATACAGTTATACATTTTTTTTCCAAGCTCTTTTCTTACATGGGCTTCCATTTTCAAATCTAAATAAAACATTGATCATTGTGATTGCTATGCACTAAACGATAAATAAATGAAACACTGCCATATTTATCTCATTGTTCAATTAATATAAGCAACCCCATAAGTTTGGCTGAGAAAGGTTGATGGACACAGGTTTCATGATGAACATACACTAACCTACATTCTGAACTTACATTCTGCAATGTGGTTCAGTAGATATGGTTTAATTCCAGTACCCAGTTTTGATTAGCCCCTTTTGATGCATCATTGAAGTTGATTCTAACTTCTACTTGTGTCCATTTATAACACCAAACACCCTAATCAATAAGATTGTTTTTGGGGAAATAAACTATCAAGAACACGTATTGTAATCTCATTTTCTGAGATGGATAGGAATGTGTCTAGTTTAATGAAAAGAAAGCCTAGGGTGACATATAGTAATGTTACAATATCTAAGGGGTTGCCACAAAGAAGAGTGGGTCAACCTATTCTCCAAAGCACTTGAAAGCAGGACAAGAAGCAATGGATGGAAACTAATCAAGGAGAGAAGCAATTTAGAACTAAGGAGAAATTTCCTGACAGTGAGAACAATTAACCAATTGAACAGGTTGCTTTCAGAACTTGTGGGTGTTCCAACACTGGAGGTTTTTAAGAAGAGATTGGACAGCTGTTTGTCTGAAATGGTATAGGGTTTCCTGCATGAGAAGGGTGTTGGACTAGAAGACTTCCAAGGTCCCTTCCAGTTCTGTTATTCTTGATTTCTGGTGTATCCCCTCGCTAAGGGGAATAATAATTGCTCCATGTTCCCTTCAATTTTGCCATATGGACAGGTTTTCATATATATCAATACATACATCTTACCTGTGAGATTTTATAAAGGCTTATGATATCTGACATGAAGAATGAGATATCAGCACCAAATCCTCCAATAATGGCCACAACGAGATTCTCCTTGATATCACATCTGTAGTTGACAACCAACTGATCTGATTGGAAGAGCAGCTCCAAAGTGGAACGGTAAGTCAACTGAGCATCAAAATAGTTGTCACAGATGAAAAATCCGAGGGTAACATTAGACAAGAGTCTTGGATTTGAGTTGATCTGTTTCACAGCAAATGCTAAACTCAGAGAATGCTGATAAAACTTTAAAATAGCTCTGAAAACATAATTCAGGGATAAGTGAAATATTAAGGATTGAGGCAAGATGAATGTATTATGTGAAGCAACAATAACAACCACAATAAAACTTTCACATTGTGATAAGAATCAGATATAAAGACCACTGAGAAACATTTGGTAGATCATGAAACTGAGTCAACAACTGGACTAGCTTGCCAGAAACTATGATGTGGAATCCAATTGTAGAGATGGAAAAGAAGGAAGAAAGAAGGGAGAAAGGAGAAGGAGAAGGAGAAGGAGAAGGAGAAGGAGAAGGAAAAGTAATAGTAATGCAAGATCCAGGTAAAGACTGATTGAATTCTTTGAGTTCATTCTTACAGTACATTATTTATTCCTACTAAATCTTACCTCTTGTTCCCACTTCTCCTTATATAATATTCATTATATTGACTTGCCATTCTTGCAGTTTTTAAATCTAATTATGTAGATCTCACATCTGCTGATACTTTTAGTGAGCATCTGTGACAAGTCAAACAAATCCACTTACTTTAGATTGGTCATGCTGCTCAGAGTTTCTTTTATGTAAGGAGAAACCTTCAAATCTCAACAGTCCCAATGCAGATTTAGAATAATTTGATTCCATGATTTTATGCTAAAATGGATTTCCATCAAGATATCTTAGAGCAGACTACTTCCATAAAGATGCTAAGGAAGCTGTATAGTTGATTTTTTGTATTATTGCTTTCACCTACCAGATATCTCTTTTAAGGATTGGCATTGCAATTTATTTTGTTCCACTGGCAATCTCAAAACAGCTGCATAGAAGGTTTTTGGTAATTTTATACAAGAGCTGATTCAGTGGCCAGGAAGTCACTATCACTTTCCAATGCCACACACAAGATATCTAAATGCTAGGGATCACATTCATCAACAGATTGTTGATTGTATAAAATAAATTGTATAAGATTATATAGATCAGTCAAACTTGACCCACAAAAACATATGCAATAATAAAATTGATGGTGCTTGAAATTTCAAGACTCTTTGAGGCTGAAATATTACCTGTGCTCCAGAAACTCTGATTACAAAGAGCTGGTAAAATATTGTCTGTAACCTGCATTATTCTCTGCTTAATTTACAAAAACACCTTTGAGACTTTTTTTCCTCTGCAGTTTCAAATGACATATGGAGAAGAAAGAAAAGGAAAAGAGAATTTCTTACAGTGGTGGCATAGATGATTTCTGTGAAGGATGCTCATCGAAGGATAGTTCCTCTAGTACATATACAAGCTGAGCTATGATCCCGCCAATCAGGAGGTTTCCTGGCTTATACCATTCATGAAGAATAGGAGAGGGGTCACTTCTAGGGCAAGATATTGCATCAGTCTGATATTTCAGGTCAACCAGCAACCATAGCGTGATCATTACCCTCAACATTTTATTTAGATGAACCTTTTGTAACCTATTCACAATCCCAACACTGCATTGACTATTTTCCATCAGCTACAAAATCTGGGAATACGTTCAGTAACATACATAAGTATATTGTTTCTCTCATTCCACTGGTTGACATCAACAAGGTTAGCAATCCATGTCCTGATGAGCAAGCACTCTGCGTCAATGGAAATCACCACCAGACAAGACAAGATCCTGCCTGCCTCTGTCCCCTCAACTGCAGAAGTGAAAGTTTTATAAACTCCTCCAGATTGACATTTGAATTATTTCTCTGTATTTTTGGGAAAGCTACTGGAGCTGTGACATAAAGCATCAATGAGAGTCATTTAGGTTAATTGCCAATAAACAATCACCTCTGCCTAATGGGACCTCCTAGGTTTGCAGAGCTATTATTTCACCACATTACACATTTGGAGACAACTGTCTGTTTAATTTTTTAAAGAGATACCACAGAAAAGAATTATATATTCTGAGGATGCCTGATTTTTTTGTACAAACATTGATATGAAGTGCATGATAAGTCCATGGGCAATATTTGCTTATCCTGATTTACTCTTCACTTGGCATATCTGGTTGTTTTTTTCTTGAAGATTACCACAGCTTTCCTTCTTTAAGGAGCTTTCATGGTGTTCTGCCTCCTTTTGAAATTTATTAATCTTTTTGTAAGTACTTAGTAATTTTATAAGTAATTTTATTTTATAAGTAATTTTATTTATTAAGCTTACTTATTTTTAGTAAGTACTTACTAATAAGTACTTATTTATACTTATGAAGAATGGTTGCTGAAATTGGATATGTCTAGTCTAGTGAAAAGAAGGACTAGGGGAGACATAATAATGGTGTTCCAATTTGAGCGGCTACCACAAAGAAGAGGGGGTTAACCTATTTTCCAGAGCACCAGAAGGCAAGACAAGAAACAGTGGGTGGAAACTGATCAAGGACAGAAGCAACCTCCAAAATTTCTAAGGAGAAATTTTGTAATGGTGAGAACAATTAACCAGTGGAATGCCTTGCCTTCAGAGGTTGTGGATGCCCCATTGCTGGAGGCTTTTAAAAAGAGACTGGACAGTCACTTGTCTGAAATGGTATAGGATCTCCTGCTTGAGCAGGGGGATGGACTAGAAGACCTCCAAGGTCCCTTCCAACTCTGTTATTCTACATTCTATATTCTAGTCAACCAGTAAGCCTTAAGGTGGACTTGAACCTGCATTTCCTTTACCCTAGTTAAAGGAAACAAGCTTAATCTTATGGCTTCAAGCAGGAAATCCTATACTATTTCAGAGAAATGATTGTCCAATATCTTCTTTAAAACCTCCATTGTTGGAACACCCATAACTTCTGGAGGCAAGCCATGCTACTGATTAATTGCTCTCACTGTTAAAAAATTTCTCCTTAGTTCTAAGTTGGCTCTTTCCTTGCTATGTTTTCATCCATTAGCTTTCTATTACAATCCATTAACTCATTAATATAGTGCTGTTAAAAAAAATCCAGATTTCCTCTGTTCTATTGATCTGTCATAACAAAAAACTTCCAATCTTTTAAAAGATAAAAAAAATATTTTAGTAAAAATGTCATATTTTAAAATAATATGGTGTTTTGTCATTTTTTCCATGATATTAATTAGCATAGTCTAGTGGCCAAAGAAAATAATTATAGTTTCTCAAAAAAAAAGGAGGAACAGATGGAAAGCTCCACCAATTACATTTGTTGTTAGATACAAACCAATTAGCATCAAGCTAATTAGCAATTAGCCAATTAGCATCAAGCTAGCACAAGGCTCCAACAAAAAAGAAAATCTAGAAAGAGAAAAAAGCAACCTTGGATATCACAGGTGCAGATTCTTTGAAAAGTAGATTTTAATCCTTCAATTAAAAAAGAATACATTGCCAAACAAGTTTCAATATCCAAACCTTCATCTTTTTATTCTATAATTTAAATCCAAGTGCCAGATAATTTTAAAGAAACCCAAAATAACTTTGAAATATTGAACACCACCAAAAGAGACACAAGTCTGTAACAGAGGAAAGACTCTCTTCCATTTAAGATTAATAAGATAATTAAAGTGTTTAAGAAATAGGGAGGCCAGATCTAGATGCATCTATAATTGACATATTCTGATATCTTCTGAGCTTGGTTGTTTTCTTGCAGATGTTTCATTATCAGACTAGGCAACATCATCAATGCCCCAGCAATGTCTGCAAGAAAACAACAAAGCCAGTGAGCACTAAGGACCCTTCATTTCACCTGAGTTCCAAATATTCTTCTTTATAGATTCTGGTATCTTTTTAGTTCAATGACTTAAAGTAGAACCCAGGATTATTTTCCTTTCCTGCTTCATTTTAATAAGATCAAAACTGTATTACTCAGATATTTCATCATTGTTAATAGTTAACATACAGCATCTCTTTTAAAGAAAACCTAATTGTTCTCTCCATTAAATAGGTGATATAGATAATCAGAACTAAAAGAAAATACTTTATTAAAAGCAGAGTCACAGTAAAAGATTTTATTTTCCATTTCCATTGATAAAATTTGATACACAATCTTATATATGCCAAGGATATACAATATCAATAAAATTATCAGAGCTAATAAAAAAGCCCCATTTTTATTCATAGAAAAGTAATATTCAGTTTCACAGCAGAAATACATCAATAATTTTATAGTCAGACATGTTTTCTCTTTACAAGTTGCTGTTTACTGTTGAGGTCAGGCCTCAGTAAAATAATATAGCATTTAGGGAAAAAGATGCATCCCAATAACCCAGCACTAGAAGCTGAGATGGAGAAGATCTCCACAGCTACCATATACTTTCCTTTGGTGCTCAAATACGTTGGAACAAAAGACAACCAAACACTGCAAAACATCAGCATGCTAAAAGTGATGAATTTGGCTTCATTGAATGTGTCGGGCAGGTTTCTAGCTAGGAAAGCCACCATGAAGCTGACCAGAGACAAAAACCCCATATAGCCCAAGACAAGATAAAACATCACAACAGACCCCTCATTACATTCTGCTATGATCTCTTCAGTCATTGATTGCATATTAAATTCTGGAAAGGGTGGAGAAGTGATCATCCATGCCAGACAAATGCCTGCTTGAATGAAGGAGCAGAAAAAGATAATTAAAATGGACACACTTTTGCCCAACCATTTTCTCATGCCGGATCCTGGTTTGGTGGCCATGAATGCTGCAACGACCATGATGGTTTTGGCCAACACAGAAGAAACAGCCACAGAGAAGATAATGCCAAATGCAGATTGTCGGAGGAAGCAAATCAGTTGGAGAGGTTTTCCAAGGAAAAGAAAAGAGCAGAGAAAGCAAAGCAGAAGGGAGATGAGAAGAGTGTAGGTGAGGTCCTTGTTGTTAGCTTTCACAACAGGTGTGTCTTTATATTTAATAAATATTGCAAGTATAAATATGGTAATGGTTGAAAATAAAATAGTAATCACAACTAAGCTGATCCCTAAAGGTTCTTCAAATGTTAGAAATGTTATTGCTTTGGGGATGCATCGAACTTTGTCTTTACTTGGAAATTGATCTTCTGGACATTCAGAACAGGCAATTGTGTCTGCAAATAAGAGACATACTATAAAGTATGGGATCTAACCATAAAAATTGATGTAGCACCAAATCAAATATATAATTTATATTAGATTATATCAGTGTTTTTCAAATTTTGCCACTTTAAGAAGTCTGGAATTCAATTCTCAGAATTGTGTCTGGGGAATTCTGGGAGTTAAGATTCACAGGTCTTAAGGTTGCTAAATTTGAATAAGAATTTATTAGATCATGACAAACATTTCTTTGTTTGTATGTACACTGAGAGCTTATGCACCAGAGACAAATTCCTTGTGTGTACAATCACACTTGGCCAATAAAGAATATTTCTCTTCCTATCATTAGATGAGATCTAAAGGTAATGTACTGAGGTGAGAATCTTCTTTGTTAGTGATAATCATAGTTAGGAAGCATCAATCTTTTTATTCTGGTAAAATACTTTTAAATAAAATTTATGTATCTGAAAACTGCCTTAATTCCACTTCACAAGCCAAGTAGACAAGCTCTCAATCCCAGGGAATCTGTCCATTCTCTTTGATCCAACAGGTTCAAAATAGGCATGAATCTTCCCAGGAATCTCCTCTGGACCTGCAACAAGATGAGTGTCCACTTGGGAATAAGTCTCGGTGACTTTATCTCACAAATTCTGTGCAATTGCTTTTGTATGGCCTTATAATATGTTCAACATGCCTTCCTACCAAGGATGGTGGAGACCTTCTATGACTGCATGAGGGACAAAGACATACTGATGCCTCCCCACCCTTAGCATCACAAGGTAGGTCTTAATGCTTGGTCAACTTTGTCCTTGGCAAAGTGCCTTCTATGTTCTAGATCTCTCCTCCCCAATTTTATTTTCCCCAGCTCCTCTGTAACCCAAGCAGACTCCTGGATCCCTCAGAAGAGAGAGATTTCATGAGCATATGCAATCCCCTGCCTCTATCGAACATTCTTTTTCTTCCTTTTAGGAATTATTTGAAAGCTTTTCACTTTGGTTTTATTCAATTTTATGTGTACACCTTGTGAAATCTTTAAGTATGTGGATCAGTATTGGAATAAAATAAACGAAACAGAGAAATCAGATATACATTTAAATAAAAATAATTTATTATCTGGTCAATTAAACAGTGAAAAAGTCTAATATATCACAGAGTAAAGTAGAATATATGTATAGTATAGTATAGTATAGTATAGTATAGTATAGTATAGTATAGTATAGTATAGTAGAGTAGAGTAGAGTAGAGTAGAGTAGAGTAGAGTAGAGTAGAGTAGAGTAGAGTAGAGTAGAGTAGAGTAAACCAGAGAATAATTTACCTGACATGTTTGACATCTTCCCATCAGAACATGGATCACAATCATAGCAGCAAAATTTCTCACCTTCTTTTTTTTTCTTCTGATAGCCAGCAGGACAGGGATTATTACACACTGAACGAGGCAAGATCTGTTGATAAACCAGGATGTTTCATAACCATGACATTAGGAGTCAGTTACTCACTTTGTACACTATTGTACATACAGAAGCTTTAGTGTTTCAACTCCAGTGAAGCCAGGATATATAATATTAGTCAGCTCACTTATTCTTGAACTTCTTATAACCTGTCAAAGGTGGGTGGTGGTAGTTTTTATTTTATTTTGAAATATTTTAAAATGTCTATTTTTTCATCTATTCCTGAATTTTATTTCATCTTTCTTTCTTTCTTTCTTTCTTTCTTTCTTTCTTTCTTTCTTTCTTTCTTTCTTTCTTTCTTTCTTTCTTTCTTTCTTTTGCAGCTAGGGTAGTAGCAAAATTCCCCATCTCCCTGAGGAAAAAAAAAAATCTCCTGTAAATTTGTCCCATAGAGCAGGGGAAAAAAACCCAGCCATAGTTGGAATATAAATAGTTAATTTTAACTAATTTAAGGATATGAAAGTAGGCTGTACAATCAAACTTATTGCTGATCTCCAAATCTTTCACCCAGAATAATGCAACATCTCAAAAATCTGTACCTGCTTAAAATATTTGTGCCACACAATTAAATCTTCATGAATCACAAATTTGCTTCCTTCAAGAGCTTTGGGATCAATTTTTCCGATTTTCACTTTACGGTAGGAATTGTTTGGAAACATGACCACATTTGTAATATCAAATCCAGAAAGCACTTCTCCATGATGGTTGATGGATACAGTTTCTCCAAGGGAATTATTGAATGAAAGGCCTTGAAGAAGCCAATGAAGCTAAATAAAAACGAGAGGGAACAAATAACAGGGGGGAAAACCTCAAGACTTGTAGAAATGAAAGTGGCATTACTTAAGTCCCACTGATATCTGTCAACCAAATTTGTGTAGGACTATCATTAGATCATGACAACTTGCACTAGTCACAATTATAGTCGTCCACAAATGAGACAAAAAGATGACACATGTTAGCATATTGACATCATTTAGATAATAATAATAATAATAATAATAATAATAATAATAATAATAATAATAATAATAATAATAATAATAATAATAATAATAATAATAATATAATCACTAATCCTAATAATAATAATGAATAATAATAATACTAAAAATAAATAATAAGTTGGAAGGACCTGGAGGTCTCTATCAACCACCTGCTCAGGCAGGAAACCCTATACCATTTCGGACAATGGCTGTCCAGTCTCTCTAAAACTTCAGTGTTGGAGCATTCATCACGCTTCTGGAGCAGGTTGTTCCACTGGTTAATTATTCTAACTGTCAGGAATGTTTTCCCCTTAGGTTTCTAGGTTGCTTCTCTCCTTGATTAGTTTCCATCCGTTGCTTCTTGTCCTGCCTTCAGGCGCTTTGAAAAATAGCTTGACTCCCTCTTCTTTGTGGCAGCCCCTGATATTGGAACACTGCTATCATGTCCCCCTCGTCCTTCTCTCATTAACTAGACATACCCAATTCCAGCAGCGTTCCTTATATGCTTTAGCCTCCATCCCCTAATCATCTTTTGCTCTTCTCTGTGCTCTTCTAGAGTCTCGACATCTTTTTTACATCGCGTGACCAAAAAACGGGATGCAGTATCAGTGTGGCCTTACCAGCATTGTAAGTGGTATTAACACTTCTTGTGATCTTGATTCTATCCTCTGTTATGCAGCTTAGCACTCTGTGTTGGCCTTTTTGGCAGCTGCAGCACACTGCTGGTTCATATTTAAGTGATTGTCCACTAGGAAGGCCCGAGGTCCCTCTCACAGTTACTACTATTGAGCAAATGTACTCCATATACTATATCCTGTACATTTGGTTTTTCTTACCTAAAATGTAGAACCTTGCTTTTTTCACCATTGATTTCATTTTGTTAGATATGTGCCCTAGTGGTTTCAAGTTTGTCCAGATCCTTCTGTATCTTAAGCCGGTCTTCTGGAGTGTTTAGCTATTCCTGCCAAGCTTGGTGTCATCTGCAAATTTGATGGGTTCCCCCATCTACCCCTCGTCCAAATCGTTGATGAAGATGTTTGAAGAGCACTGGGCCTAGAACAGAGCCCTGGGCACCCCCCTACACACTTCCCTCCATGGTAGAATTATGCGGTTCCATTGAGGACCACACGCTGAGTACGGCCGGTCAGCCAGCTACGGATCCATCTGGTGGTGATGCTGTCTACCCCACATTTTTCTATCTTGTCAAGTAGTAGGTTGTGATCTACTTTATCAAATGCCTTACTGAAGTCCAAGTAAATTATATCCACAGCATTCCTCTGATCCACTAATTTTGTCATGTGGTCAAAGAATGCAATAAGATTTGTCTGGCATGATCTGTTTTTGAGAAACCAATGCTGGCTTTTAGTAATGACTTTATTTGCCTCTAAG
This sequence comes from Azemiops feae, assembly GCA_023970755.1. NCBI lineage: Eukaryota > Metazoa > Chordata > Lepidosauria > Squamata > Viperidae > Azemiops > Azemiops feae. The sequence goes on from JALGBA010004018.1 coordinate 42,212, forward strand.
TGTTCACTGATTCATTGTTTGATTATCTATTCCAGAGTCTTCCCAGGTATTGAGGTCAGGCTGATAGGTCTGTAATTTCCTGGGTCCATTTTTTTTCCTTTTTTGAAGATGGGAACTACATCAGCTCTTTTCCAGTCCTCTGGTAGTTCCCCAGTGCTCCAGGATCTTTGAAAGATATAGTTCAGTGGTTCTGAGATCATATCTGCCAGTTCCTTGAGAACCTTGTCGTGTAATCCATCTGGTCCTGGTGATTTGAACTCATCTAGCTGGACAGGTGCTCACTTACTATTTCCTTGCCTATCTTAACGTGTTTCTATTCTGTTTTTTATGGCACTATTTTTGATAGGTTGGTCTGTTTTTTCCCTTTGTGTAAAGACAGATGCAAAAAATGAGTTAAATAGTTCTGCTTTCTCCCTGTTGCTTGTCACCTTCTTGCCACTTTCACCCACTAATGGACCAATCATTTCCTTCATTTTTTTCTTGTTTTTTACATGTTGAAAGAAGCTTTTTTTGTTATTTTTGACTTTGGTCGCAAGCCTTAGTTCATTTTGAGCCTTAGCTTTCCTCACTTCATCTTTGCAGGCTCGGGCTATTTGCTGATATTCTGACTTAGTTATGTGCCCCTCTTTCCACTTTCTATACTTGTCCTTTTTATCTTTCAATTTGTCAGAGAGTTCTTTATGCAGCCATGCTGGTTTCTTTTGAGAGCTGTTATTTTTCCTCTTTGTTGGTATTGTGCTAGACTGGGCTTTTATTATCTCATTTTTCAAAATTTCCCAAGCTTCTTGAGTTGTTTTCCCCTTGAGGATTCTCATCCATGGAATCCTTCCCAAGCCCTCTCTAAGTTTATTGAAATTAGCTCTCTTGAAGTCCAAGACTCTAGTTTGACTGTGTTCTATTGCTTGTGCTTCCATAATGTTGTTATAAAGGACACCTGCTATATTCAAAGTGAAATAAGCCACATCATGGCTGTCAACATCCAGCTTGAGAATCCAAATAAGACTCCAGATTAATTGTTTCCAAAAATCTTTCTGTTTATTGAATATACTGAGTGGTTATGTCAAAGCAAAACTAACTCTGAGGTTCCCACACCAATTCATAGACTTTTCTCAGCCAAACTCCCCCCCCCCCAACATCTTATGTAATCCATATCAACAAGTCCACTTTGTTATGGGAACCATCTGCTCCAAATCCACACCTGTTCTGGTTTCCTTGACAAGGTTTCAGGCTCCCATAGTCTGCAGCTGAATCAAAAATGTTTCATTTCTCCATCTATCCACTTGAAAGTAACACCTCCACTTCCCCTTTATCTAAAGGCAAGTTGAAACACAGAGGCACGTAGCTGCCAAAGTTTTATCCTTGACAATGGGTTAGCATGACTTCCAGAGCTGGATGCTATCAAAATCCAATTAATTGAATACTATGCTGAGATCGGGAAGCAATCATTTTTCTTGCTTATATCATCATCTCACCCAACCTTATATTGTCCTGCTCCAGGCTATGAACACATACACATGAAGGGGCACCACTAACCAGTACTGCTGGTTAGTTTTATTTGGCACCACTAACCAGTACTGCTAACTAATTAGAGAAAAAGGAAGAAGTTCAGTATAACTTTCACTGTATTAATCTACTCTTTGGAATGACGGTGTTTGATTAACAAGTGATTACCTTCCAGATGCCTTGATCTTCAAGTTCATTCCTTCTACTTTTTCTTAGTCTTTTGTATTTAGATTTAATTATGTTCATGCCATGAAGAGCATGTGCTACAGTATAGACTGCATTGTAGATACTGTAGCTGTGGCCAGTCATTTCAAATAAATGTCCAGGAAGCTTTTTTAGCTCTTCCTTCCCAGTACATGCTTCATCACTTTCCATTGGTTTAGTGCTGTCTGAAAAGACACAATTAAAGCCTTGCTCCCAAAACTCCTTGAACAAACTAGCTCGTTGCATTTGTAATGGTTTGAGGGCCCAAAGGAATTTGATCAACCCCAGCAGTTCATTGGAGTGAATAGCAAAAGAAATTGCTCCATCAAACAATTGCAAATCTGAAGGTCGATGAAGACTTGTTAATGTAAGATCAATTTGAGCTGTTAGAATCCACATTTTCCCACAACTTTCATCTATATATTTAACGAACAGAAATAGAAGCATTGCTGTGAAGCTTTCTCCATAGAAGATGAATGTATTGATTTTGGTTTCCCTCAAGTGAACATTTATCCTACCCACCATAGGATTTTGAAAAATAAAAATAAATGCTTGTTTGGGAAATCTCTCCACAAAACCAGAGCAGATCCTGTTCTCAGAAAGAAGTGGGTCCAGAGCTCGGAGGAAATTGTCTCCACTGTCATCATCCAGAATTAAAAGGCCAATCCACATCCATCCAAAATGCTTCAGCAACTGGATAATCCCCACAGTCTGAAGGTTTTCATTGGGAGCCATGCGGTAAAAGGAAGCATCCCTCTTTGTTCCATGCTTCTTGGGAGCAAATGAGCCATAGGAGAGCTAAAATAAAATGTATACTTTGTTGTAAACTCTCCATTCCTATGAGAGAGTTATATTTTCTTAAAGAATACACAGAAAGATACATTTTTTTGCAAGCTCTTTCTTTGCATGGGCTTCCATTTTCAAGTGCAAATAAAGCTTTGACCATTATGATTACTATATACTAAATGCTATATATATGGAACCCTATCTTATTTATTTGTTAAATTTATACCCTGACATTTTTTTCAGGTGCCCAAGAAGACACATAGAGCACTCTAAGCAATCCTGTAAGTTTGGCTGAGAAAGGGTGATGGACTCAATTACCTGTTAGCTCACATGTGTATTGGAGGTGGTTACCCTTTGAGAGCTGTATGCAACAAAATCTCATTTTAATGTATGACGATTAGTGTACATTTAAAGTGACAATAAAGTTATTATTCTATTCTATTCTACATGGGTGAGGATAAACTAATATCCAACCATCTGAAGCTCTCAGAACCTGTTAGCTTTTTAAAACAGATTATTAATATGTTGCATCAGATATGTCTTAATTCCAACTCCATAAATTTCATCAGTCCATTTTGATGCATAACTGAAAGAGAATCTAACCCCTACTTCAGTGGTTCCCAACCTTTTCTATACCCCGTACCCCTAGAACGCTTCTGATATATTCTCGTACCCCTTAAAAATGTTTGAAATGAATTATACATATACACTATAATTTTGAATTTCTAAACCCAAGTTTTCGCACCCCCTGGAATATCACCTCACACCCCCGGTTGGGAACCCCTGCCCTACTTGGAAAAGAATTGTTCCCCCTTCCCTTCAATTTTGCCACATGGACAAGTTTTCACATATGTCAATAAATATATTTTACCTGTGGGATTTTATAAAGACTTATGATATCTGACATGAAGAATGAGATATCAGCACCAAATCCCCCAATAATGGCCACAACGAGATTCTCCTTGGTATCACATCTGTAGTTGACAACTAACTGATCTGCTCGGAAGAGCAACTCCAAAGTGGAACGGTAAGTCAGCCAAGCATCAAAATAGTTGTCACAGATAAAAAGTCCAAGGGTAATGTTAGACAAGAGTCTTGGGTTTGAATTGATTTGCTCCACAGCAAATGCCAAGCTCAGGGAATGCTGGTATAATTTTAAAACAGATCTGAAAACATAAATTGAAATACAGAGGGATTGAGGAAAGAAGAATATATTTTGTGAGCAACAACAATATGAAACTGGACATTTTGTTAGGCATAAGATATAAAGATCAATGAGGAACATTTAGTTTGTCTAGAACTGGGCTAGCTTACATGAAAATATAATGTTAAATTCAATTGTATAATGCAGCTCGATCATGATTGATCACAGAATCAGACAGATGTCCCAAAGGTGGTTTTTCAAGAGGCAACTGGACTTTGTTTTTTCTTGAAGACATTTTGCTTCTCATTCAAGAAGCTTTTTCAGTTCTGCTTCAAAATCAAAGAAAGTCCAGTTGCCTCTTGAAAAAGCACCTTTGGGACAACCAGGACCTGGATAACTGAGAATCTCAATAGACAATCAGACAGATGTTTAAAACAGGATTTCCCATTTTTATCAACATATCAATTCTTTCCAAGGACCTGGGAATAGGTGGATCTTGTTGTGTGGTGATAGTTAAAAGTATTGTGGCAGGAAGGAAGTTGTTCTACTAAAGCTGCTTTTTTTCAATGGACTGATGCTGATTTTGTCAGTGGTGATATTGTTCAAGTGGTGCTCCAGTGATTTTAGGATTGCACCTAAGACACCTATTATATTGGTTCTACCTTTGCTTTCTTTTGCCACAGTCATTTTATTTCTATTTGCAAGTTTTCACATTTTGCTATCTTCTGCAGTTATTTCTCTTCTATTCTGCTGTTTCCAAACACTCCCATGTCTACTACCCAAACTGTTTTGTTTTTATTATTGACAGTTGCTAAGTCTGGAATGTTTCGTGGAAGGTGCTTATATGTTCAAATACTAAATTCCCAGTGAACTTTGGCTCCTTCATTTTCTATTACTTTGTCTATTTTGTGATCCCAACAATTGTTGCCTTTGGGAAAATTGTATTTTTGCAGATATTCCAATGATATTCCAAATATTGCAGTAATGATGATGCAAGGTCTAGCTGAAGCCTGATTGGTTTTTTTAAGTTCATTCTTACATTGTGTTATTTATTTCTACTAAGTCTTGCTACCTTTTCTGCCTTATCCACAAGCAGCAGTAGGGTGAACACACCAAAACACTCCCACTACTATGTTTGCATACATAGTTTGTGAGAAAGAGGGCTGGGAGCATTTTGGGAGGGGGCTGTTATAACTGGTCTCTTCACTCCCCCCTGCTGCTTCCATATATAGCTTTCATTAAATTGGTTTATCATTCTTGCAATTCTTAAATGTAATTACTTAATTCTCACCTCTGCAAGTGAAAGAAACCCACTTATCTTAGACTGACTATATGCTCAGAGTTTCTTCTACTTAAGAAGAAACTTAATGCTTCAGATCTCAGATGTTCCAGTGGAGATTTAGAATATTTTGATACCATAATTTTAGGCTAATATTTACTTATTTGTTAAATTTTGAAGCAGAACCATCTCCCTCCTAGATAAAATAGATTTTTATCAAGAAAACTCAGGGCTGTAGACTTGACTGGGAAGTCAAACATTACTCTAGATTAAAGCAGTGGGATTTGAGTACAAGGAAGGAACTGGAGGTTTCCTGGGGGAGAAATAGAGAATGCCTACTAAAAAGACTCTGCTTTGTACTTGCAATATTGTCTGAAGTGCATAGAGGTTTTTCAGTAATTTTATGCATAATATAAATATTGCATCCAGTTTTGGTCACCATGATATAAAAATGATGTTTAGATTCTAAAAAGAAAGCAGAGAAGGGCAACAAATATGATTAGGGGACTGGAGGCTAAAACACATGAAGAATGGTTGCAGGGATTGGGTATGTCTAGTTTAAATGAAAAGGACTAGGAGTGACATGACAGTAGTGTTACAATATTTGAGGGGTTGCCACAAGGAAGAGGGAGTCAACCTATTCTCCAAAGCACCTGAAGGCAGGACAAGAAGCAACAAATGGAAACTAATCAAGGAGAAAATCAACCTAGAACTAAGCAGAAACTTCCTGACAGTTAGAACAATTAACCAGTGGAACAACTTGCCTCCAGAAGTTGTGGGTGCTCCAACACTGGAGGTTTTCAAGAAGCGATTGGACAACCATTTCTCTGGCATGGTATAGGGTTTGCTGCTTGAGCAGGGGGTCAGACTAGAAGACCTCCAAGGTCCCTTCAAACTCTGTTATTCTGTTATGCATTTGCTGATTTAGCAACCATCCAACCATTATCACTACCCAATAGCAAATAAAAAATCTAATGCCCTCGATCAAGTGAATTAGAGACAAATACTTAGACTTTTTTCTTTATTTTTCTTTTTTTCTTTATTTTTTCTGCAGTTTCAAGTGACACATGGAAAGGAAGGAAAAGGAAAACAGAATTACTTACAGAGGTGGCATAGATGATTTCTGTGAAGGATGCTCATCAAAGGGAAGTTCCTCAAATACGTATACAATCTGAGTTGTGATCCCACCAATAAGGAGGTTTCCTGGTTTATACCATTCATGAAGAATAGCAGAGGGTTCACTTCTTGGGCAAGTTATAGCATCAGTCCAGCACTTCATGTCAACCAGCAACCATAGTATGATCTCTGTTTTCAACATTTTCTCTAGAAGATTATTATTTGTACCCAGTCACTGCATATGGTGAGGCTATTTTGCATCAACTACAAAAATCAAGGAACATATTTAGCTAACAGATGCAATTTTGTCAGGTCTCTTGTCCAATGGGTTGACATCAACAAGGTTAGCAAATCAACATACAAGCACGCTCCAGTAAATGGAAATCTCCACGAGAATTCAAAGGGACAAAATCCTGCCTGTTTCTTTTCCCTTAAAATGAAAGATTTTATAACCTCTTCCAGACTGACTCATGATTTTTTTTTCAGTATTTCCTGGAAAGTTGTTGTAGCTATGTCATAAAGCATCAATGATAGTCATTGCTTTAGCAATAATAGTAATTGCTATTAAAGAGTCATCTCTGTGAAAGGAACCCCCTGGGTTTGGAGAGCTATTATTTCATTTCCACATTACAGCTTTGTGTAACTATCTTCTTAGGGTTTTTTTTAAGAGATTCTGCATAAAACACTTATATACTTCTATAAATTATTTCTGTAAATTTAATCATTGTTCATGAGATTCTTCCTAAACCAAATATTTATGGCTGAATTCTCTACCTTTTCCAAATATATCTCTTTAGGAAGCCAATGTGCACAATAAACCTCAAAAGAGTCACTGAGAACAATACTCTAGAAATTTTTTATTCTTTCAAGAAATTATTTATATAATTGCATTTTTTTTCTTGAAGACCTATTCCAGCTTTCCTTCTGAAGGCATTTTCATGGTGCTCTCCCTTAATTTGAATTATATTAAGTCACACAGTTAGCCTTAAGGTGGACCTGAACCTGTGTTTTCTTGATCCTAGTTACAGTTAGGAAGTCATGCATAATCCCATAACTTCATGTCCTAAAAAAAGCATAGCATTCATCCACCCAATTCCTCTTTTCTCAATTAGGTGGTGATCTTGGAACATTCCTTTGAAGATCAACCATATTTTCTCTGATAACAAATACTTTCTAGTGAACTTTCCTTCTACAAATAAAATATTTCATATGATAAATCTGGGGTTTTAACATTTCTCATCAGATGATTTCAATACAATATACTAAGTTCTTAAGTTAAAACGTATTGGACCCAAGAATCAACATAAAAGGCTCTATCTGTTCTCAAACACTTTTTTTTATAAAGGTCAGCTCTCTACATATTTTGGTGAAACCTTCCTTTCCATCATTCTAGCACCCCTGTTCTTCATAAGCCTAATCTGTTAATGAAAACAATATTCAACATTGCTTGGATGTCTTTATTATATGGAAATGTAACTCTCTTCCAAAGAAGCTATATCTCCATACTTTGTAGAATTTTGATGGTTCAGAGGTACTGTATATAAATGAGTGGCATGGTGGCCTGTTGATGAAGGTGCTAGCTTCCCACTTGGAAGATCAAGAATTTAATCCTAGGTAGTGGCAGATGTTTTTCTCCTAAGGCAGAAAATACATCAAGAAACTGCAGCTTCCTGCAATAACTCCAGCAATGTTACAAAAAACTGCGCTACTCAGAACATCTTATATTTTAAGAAGGTACCTGGTTGACACCTAGGATGCTGGTAGCAACCTGTGTCAACCATCAGCGCCAGCCAATTTGAATGTTCAGTTGACTGAGGTTCATGTTTAATGAATAAAAGATTAATAATAATAATAATAATAATAATAATAATAATAATAATAATAATAATAATAATAATAATAATAATAATAATAATAATAATAATAATAATAATAATAATAATGGTGATGATGATGATGATGATGAGGATGATGAGGATGATGATGAGGATGATGATGAGGATGATAATAAAGTTGGAAGGGATCTTGGAGGTCATCTAGTCCAACCCCCTGCTCAGGCAGGAAACCCTATACCATTTCAGACAAATGGCTGTCCAGTCTCTTCTTAAAAACTCAAGTGGGAGCAAACCCAGTCAGATGATAGGTTATGTCATAAAAGATTACTTCCACCCAGGTGGCAAGAAACAGAATAGAATAGAATTCTTTGTGTGACTGGACACACAAGGAATTTATCTCCAGTGCATAAGCTCTCAGTGTACCTAAAAACAATAAAGTGATAAGTCATAGATCATAAATCATAAGATACAATCATAAATCATAAGATACAAATAACAAGTGATAAATCATAAGATACCAATAGGAGAAGATAGTAAGAAACATGAGAAGATGAGAAATGAGAAGATGAGAAATGAGAAGATGAGAAAGATGATAGTAGCAATACAGCCTACTACATAAGTAAATATCTAAAACAGTGCTGTATGAGTTAGGTGTTTAGCAGAGTGATGGCACAGGGGGAAAAAGACTATCTTTGGGTTTAGTTCTTTTGGCATGCAATGCCCTATAGCAACATCCTGAGGGAAGAAGTTGAAACAGTTCTGTATAGGATATGAGGGATCTGTAGATATTTTCTCAGCCCTCTTTCTAATGGAAAACCTGGAAAACATTTAGCAAGTTATGGTTTGCTGTTTGTCCTTGGATGAAGTCCTTGGATGAAGTCCAGGCCAGGCATGACTTGTCAATAGTGGGAATAAGAATGTACTAAATGTAAGCTGGGGCCCTAGAGCCAAATATGAGTGTCAAATATGTGGAGTGGGGATAATCAAAGTACCCAAGCACACATATCTTCACCATGTGACCCCAGAGTGCTGCAATGACTATAACTTCAAGCACTAGTTGTAAGTCATTTTATTCAATACTGTTAAAACTTAGAACAGTCACCAGATGAATAGTGGTAAGCTGAGGATCAGGTGTATGTTCCAATCCTAAAGAGAGAATTGTATGTTGGATATTTACAATATAAATGTACTTACAAAGAAGATTGGTCTTCTCCAAATTCAGAAAGTTGGAAATTCACCAAATAGAAAATAAGAATAAATTAATCTTTGGGGAAAACAAATTGGATACATTTCTAATTGCCAAAATATTCTGACATTATTTTAGCTCATTTATTTAAAGTAGAATTCAGGGATTTGTTTTTGTTTTTTTTTTGCTTTGCTGTTTGATCATCGTAAGATCAAATCTGTGCTACCCATATATTAGATCATTGTTAATTCTTATCAAAGAGCGTATCTCTTTCGAAAAAGACCTACTTTTTCTGGTCCTTAAATAGGTTGTGTCAATAATCAAAACTAAGGAAAACACTTTATTAAATGCAAAATAACTTATTATGCAGAGAAAGATTTTATTTTCCATTTCCCTTCATAAAAAAATTGACACACATTGTTATACATGCCAAGGATATTCTATATCAATAAATTTGGCAGAGATAATAAACAAGCCCAGTTTTAATTCTTAGATGAGGATTATTCATTCAATTTCACCATAGAAATATATATAGCCACAATTTAATAGTCAGAAATGTTTTCTCTTTACAAGTAGCTCTTTGCTATTGAGCTCAGGCCTCAGCAAAATAATGTAGCATTTAGGGGAAAAAATACATCCCAATAACCCAGCACTAGAAGCTAAAATGGAGAAGATCTCCACAGCTACCATATATTTTCCTTTGGTGCTCACATAGGTTGGAACAAAAGTTAACCAAACACTACAAAACATCAACATACTAAAGGTGATGAACTTGGCTTCATTGAAGGTGTCTGGCAAGTTTCTAGCTAGGAAAGCCACCATGAAGCTGACCAAAGACAGAAACCCCATATAGCTCAAGACAAGATAAAACATCATAACAGATCCTTCATTACATTCTGCTATGATCTCTTCAGTCATTGATAGCATGTTAAGTTCTGGAAAGGGGGGAGAGGTGACGATCCATGCTACACAAATGACTGCTTGAATGAAGGAGCAGAAAAGAACAATTAAGATGGACAGTCTTTTCCCCAACCATTTTCTCATGCCGGATCCTGGTTTGGTGGCCATGAATGCAGCAATGACCATGATAGTTTTGGCCAATACAGAAGAAACAGCCACAGAGAAGATAATACCAAAGACTGATTGTCGGAAGAAGCAAATCAGTTTGAGGGGCTTTCCAATGAAAAGAAAAGAGCAGAGGAAGCAAAGCAGAAGGGAGATGAGGAGAGTGTAGGTGAGGTCCTTGTTGTTAGCTTTAACAATAGGGGTATCTTTATACTTGATAAATATTCCAAGTATGAACACAGTAATGATTGTAAATAAAAAAGCAATCATAGCTAAACTAATTCCTAAAGGTTCTACATATGTTAGGAAAGTTATGGTTTTTTGGATGCATCGAACTTTATCCTTACTTGGATATTGATCTTCTGGACATTCAGAACAGGCAATCACATCTGAAAATAAGAGAGGAAATGAGAGAGAGAGAGAGAGAGAGAGAGAGAGAGAGAGAGAGAGAGAGAGAGAGAGAGAGAGACCATGAGGCATTGAATCTAATTGTCATGATTGCTGTAGCAGCAAGTGAAATATATAATTAAATTAGATTATGTCAGTATTCTTTTAACTTGTCCACTTTAAGAAGTATAGACTTCAAATCTCAGAATTATCACTATGGAATTTTGGGAATTGAGGTCCACAGATGTTAAAGTTGCTAAGCTTGGAAAACACTGGATTAGATCATTAGACAAGAACCAAAATTAACTTATTGAAATGGGAATCTTCTTTGTTGGTTATAATTGTGATCAAATAGTACCACATTTAAAATATGACATAAGCTTCCTAAAGTTCCATCCTTTCAAGCTTTTCTTTTCCAGTTTTTAGGTATTTGCATATGAGCAATAGGATGCAGCAGTGTTCCCAAAAAATCAAGTTGATGGACACAACTATTTGACTGAACCTGTCCCATTTTTAACTGTGAGATGAAGTCCTGCCTATTTTTTACCCAGTGTCTCATATATTACATAAATGTGAAAAAAAAGGATTTAAGTTCAATCATATGGTCAAATATGGTCTTTTTTCCTCCTTTGGGCACTAAAATAGAGAAAGACTATTTCTTTATTTGTATGTTTATCAAACTTATATAGCTACTGAGCTATTTCAATAAGTCTCAACAATAGAACTGTAGTAAGAATGCACCCCCCAATCCTTTTTTACTATGTCCCCCAAATCACAAGAATAAAGCTCAGGAAAAGAAATACAGAAACAATGTTTCACTCATGAAGTTTCTTCTGGCTTGGAACCAGACCTGGTTTTTCTTCCTACAGAATCATCTCAATAAATCTCTGGTAGCTTGGGAACCCCAGGACTTATATAATAAACAGCTCTTGAGGCCTTTTCAGAATACCAAAAGGGATGGAGTAAATCTAATTTTAGGGGGAAGAATGTTCTGTATGGTGGCTCTATAGCAGAGAAGGGATGTCTCCTGGGACCCAGCAAATATAGCACCCTAGCTGTAGTATACTTCTTCTTCAGATCTAGTGGGGCACACTCAGTGATGGGATTCAAATATGTGAACAACCAGTTCTCTGCATGGATGCTGCTTCTGGAAGTCCGTTTTGAACCTGGGAGGGCTCTTCCTGGCTCCAAGGCCCAGAACAGATTTCTGGAACCGGTGACCATGCACTTCTGGTGGACTGTTCTGGGCATGGGAGGCCTCCTCTGGGTCTCCCAGGCCCAGAACAGACTTCCATCCACGCACTTCCAGAGGGCCATTCTGGGCTTTGCAAAAAAGGGCTAGGGCTTCAGTGGGCACCATTCAGTGGTGGGATTCAGCTAGTTTGCCAAACTCAACAAAAAAATAGCTATTGGTTCTACCGAACCGGTGCAAACCGGCTGAATCCCACCACAGGGCACATTGATAAAACCTAGGAAAGGTTGTCCTTCAGAAAGCCCCATCCTAAGTCATGAAGGATTAAAACCAGTATTTTTGCTTGGCCCCAAAATGCAACTCACAAAGCAAAGTTATAACATGTACTATTACAGGTGCCCTCATAACTGCCCACGCTGTTCATTTGGTGCCAGCTGAAACTTTCAGATAATCTTCAGGGGAAAGCCCATGTAAAGTGCATTGCAATAGTCCAATCTGGATGTGACTAGGGCATGAGTGACTGTAAGCAGGGCTTGCAAATCAAGGAATCTGGAAAAGACAAATCCAGACACTGGGAAAGGATGTTTATGACATCACTAAATTTGCATTGAGTGGAGATTTATTATTATGTATCATTATTATACTAATAATCATCCAGTGCTTTCATGTAGATGTTAAAAAACTGAGGGGCAAGCACTAAACCCTGTGGCACCCCATATTGTTGATGGCAGGTCCTCTCCTCCTCAAGGATATGAGAAGGATACCATAACTAATGATATTGAAAGGCATGGAAAAGTCAAGTAGAGCAAAATTGGATGCAACACCCCCATCTTGCCCAGTGAAGATTTTTTCCTATACCCTAGTTTGAAACTCAACTGAAAATAATCTAGGCAATCCACCTTGTCCAAAGCCCTTTGAACTTTTAAACAACAACTTCTCCAATAAATGGAGGAGAGATACTGAACAAAAAATTATCAGATGGGTTCTTGAGGAGGTGATGAATAAGGTCTCTTTAAGAGGTAAAGGAACAACTTCTTCACTCAAATAAAAATTAACTCATTTAACCCATCAAACATCACCTCTCAGGTTGCTTTAACAAGATAAGGTGGTCATGGATAGAGCAGGTAACCAAGCTCAATCCCAAGGATCCTGTCCACTTCCTCAGCTCCAACAGGTTCAAACTTTTCCCAAATAATTAGGCATTCTCCCTAGAAATCTCCTCTGCATGTGTGACAAGGCCAGTATCCAATTGAGAACAAAAATCAACTTTATCTGTTGCACAATTTCTTCTCCATGCTGTCTTACGCAGGACAATCTGTTCATTGTAAGACCAGAACTAAATTGTATTGTTCACATATCATATATATACATACATAGACTGTGGAGAACTACTGGCACTTCACTCCCTTAGTGTCACAAGGTTGGCCTTAATAGCAGCTGTAAAACCCCTGTTTGGTTGGGTTCATTTTTGTTGAGAACTAGATGTCTTTCTCCCATCATCACGTCCATAAAACACATGGACTGCTGGAATCCTTGAAAGGAGAGAGTTTGCATATGTATGATTTGTTTTAGGACCTCTCTCGTTTTATTCATTTTAAGAATTATTTGAAAGGTTTTCATTGTCATATTACCCAATTTTATGTATACAACCTTGCAAACTGTTCCATTATGAGAATTGTTATTAGAATCAATAAAGCAAGCAAATCAGCTACATATTTAAAGTAATTTACTAGTTAATTTTGCAATGAAAAAAATTAATATGTCACAGAGTAGAGTAGCCTAGAATAGTCTAGACTAGATTACAGTAAAACATAGAGTAATTTACCCGACATGTTTGACATCTTCCCATCAGAACATGGATCGCAATCATAGCAACAAAATTTATGCCCTTCTTTTTTTTTCTTCTGAAAACCCGCAGGACAGGGATCATTACACACTGAGCGGGGCAAGACCTGTTGACAAACCAGGATGGAATCCAAGATTTAAGAATAATATAGGACAATCATTCTCTAATCTCCCTGCATAAATAGAGTAACAAGTAGGATCATGAAATGAAGTGCCACACCTGGAAATCTCTCCAACACTTTCTAAATATTTCATATGGTTGCATCCAAGCTATTCCTACCTTTTCCCTCTCTGGATTAAGAAGGAGAAATAATTAAAAAAAAATACCTGCAGTGATATTTAATACCAAACTCAATGCAAGCAGACAACACATAAAAATTCACCTCTCTAAGCATGCCTCTGAGTATTAAGGGATTAAAATTTACAATAGTCTTCCTACTCTTCCTAGTTGATGGACTTTGTACTGGTCAACCATAATATTAGGAGTCAGTTACTCACTTTTTTAACAGTATCTTTCGTACAACTAAGTCAGAAGCTTCACAAAATTGCCCATCTTCCCACATTTGCCAATTATAATTCCTCCAGAATAGGAAAAACAGTCAAACTCATCTCTGATTTCCAGATCCTTCATTTCAAATAATAAAATACCTCAAAATCCATACCCTCTTAAAATATTTGGGCCACACAATTAAATCTTCATGAATCACAAATTCATCTCCATCAAGTGCTTTGGGATCCATCTTTCCAATTTTCACCTTACAGTAGGAATTGTTTGGAAACATGACCACATTTGTAATATCAAATCCAGAAAGCACTTTTCCATGATGGTTGATGGACACAGTTTCTCCAAGTGAATTATTGAATGAAAGCCCTTGAAGAAACGAGTGAAGCTAATTAAAAATGAGAGGGAACAAATCAGTTGAAACTGTACAGTGGATTACATCAAACATACTGAAATCTATCTCTATGAAAATCAAAGTTGCATTACTTAAGTCCCACTGATTTCTGTCAGTCAATTTAAATTACAACCATCATTAAGCCATGGCAGGTTCCACAAGTCACAAGAAAGGCAGAAATGTTACTGTCAAGGCTGCTAACATCGAATGTTATGCTTGACAATATATATGGATGCAGACATTCACTATTTAACCTGTGTATTACTTTAAGAACCACTATTAGATAGTATGGGGGGGGAGGGAGTGAAAGAATGTGCTGAGAACTATTTAGCCATAACAATATTTCAGCAGAACGTCTTCAAAGGATGAAATGTGAGAAGATAAAGATATGGCGGGAGGGAAAGCTCACACTTTAAACTAATTGGGGAATGTGATTAATGACTTGTTACATGAGGGAGGAGAATATGCTTAGACACTGTGGGAAGAAGTAGGAGGGTTTAGTTTTTGGCTTCACCTTATTCGTACTGAAGCAATGTTGCATAAATAAAGAGTTTTCTAGGTTAAAATGCCTCCGAATTCCTTGAATTGCATCTTCACTTCAGAACATAACAGTTATCTTATTAACATCATTATGGACTGTATTGAATACCTGTATTCCTTAAAACTAGGTTCAAAAGCAAAATAAGCGATGTCATGGCTTAGCATGACCAGAAGAGCTAGATGCTATCAAAATCCAATCCATTTGAAGACTTTATATTAGGATTGAGAAGCAAGCATTTTGCTGCTTATTTTGTCATCAAACCCATCCTAAAATACATATGTTTTGGCAGTGGAAAAGATAATTTCCTTTAAGTTCAAAGTGGAGGAAGAAATGGAGTTTTATAGAAGAAGAAGCTACTCAGTTGATAACATTCTTGTGGTTCCCTCAGGTGTCATGGAGAATAAACTCATACTCTCTTCTGGGTGTCAGCTCTTCATTTCCTGCAAGACTGTTATCATATCTCTCCTTAGCTTTCTCTTCTTTTTGATAAATGCACTCAGTTTATGTATCTTCATAAGATTTAAGCTCCTAGCCTCTCATCAACTTGTCACTCTTTTTTGTGAAAGCTGCTTTGTAAAGCAATGACCTTGTAAGGGAGAAATGAAGCACTCTTAATGTTTCATGTTCCTCCCTTTAACCGTCCATCTCAACCTTCTTTTGCACAAGTCTTTGGCATCTAGAAGACCTCCATCAGATTGGTGACCACTAGGGACATACTGAAGTCATTCCAAACTGGGTGTCTTCAACAGATAGGTATTTCTACATTTGTGTCAATGCCTCACAATACTGAAGACCTGCAACCAGTATGCTGGGGAGGGCTGAGAAGAGACTTCTGCAGCACCTGGTCCATGATTCAGGACAATGTGAATTGCTTTTTGCTAGTGAATCATCACTGCCTTAGTTGAATGAAGAGAATCAACAGTCAACATCAACATCTTTTAGAAGCCAATAAGTCACTTTTCACAGGACTTGTATACCCTACTACAGGGGTCCCCAACCCCTGGTCCATGGACCATCACCAGTCTGTGGTATGCCAGCAACCCATCCATACAAACAAGCAAAGCTCCATCCACGGGATCTTTCTCCACAGAACCAGTCCCAGATGCCCAAAAGGTTGGGTGCCACTGCCCTACTAGATTATCACTAATCTGAGAATGTGGAAGAAACTCAGTATACATTTGCATAGTACTAATTTGCTCCTGGCACTGAAGGTGTTTCATTCCAAGTTATTACCTTCCAGGTACCTTGATCTTGATGTTCATCGCTTCTACTTTGTGTTACTCTTTTGCATTTAGACCTAAGTAAGTTCATGTTGTGAACAGCATGTGCTACAGCATAGACTGCACTGTAGATACTGTAACTGTGGCCAGTCATCTCAAATAAATGCCTGGGAAGGTTTCTTAGATCTTCTTTCCCAGTACATGCTTCATCATTGTCCACTGGCTTATTGCTGCCTAAAAAGCCACAATCAAAACCTTGTTCCCAGAATTCTTTCAACAAACTATCTCGCTGGGTCCAAATTGGTTTTATTTCCCCAAGGAATTCATTGAACCCTGGCAGTTCATTAGAATGAATAGCAAAGGATATTGCTCCATCAAACATTTGCAGATCTGATGGTCGATGAAGTCTTGTTACCGTTAAGTCCATTTGAGCTGTCAGAATCCACATTTTTCCACAGGTTATCACTAGAAACTTCATGAACAGAAATAGAAGCATGGCTGTGGTGCTTTCCCCATAAAAGATGAATGTATTGGCTATGGGGTGATTCAAATAAATATTTACCATTTGCATTAAATCACCTTGAAACATAAAAAAGAATGCTTGTTTAGGCAGTCTCTCCACAAAGGCAGAGCAGATCCTGTTTTCAGAAAGAAGTGGGTCCAGGGCTTGGAAGAAATTGTCTCCACTGTCATCATCCAGAATAAAAAGGCCAATCCACGTCCATCCAAAGTGCTTCAGCAAATAAATAATCCCAACAGTCTGAAAGGTTTCTTTGGGAGCCATGCGGTAAAAGGAAGTAGCCATCTTTGTCCCATGCTTCTTTGGAGCAAATGATCCATAAGACAGCTAAAATACAATGTGCATTTTGTTAGCTATGGTTGGAATGTCCGGAATCATCTAAGAATGATTTTTTTTTCTTAAAGAACATGCAGATACATATGTTTTTCCAAGCTCTTGTCTTGCATGGGCTTCCATTTTCAATTATAAAGAAAGCTCTGATCATTATGTCTATGGATATTCTCAGTCATCCATGTCATAGTTATCCCAAAGGTACTTTTTCATGAGGCAACTGGACTACCTTGTTTTTCTTTGAACATGTTTCACTTCTTCAGCTCTGGTGTTGCAAAAAATCAATGAACTTTTTCTTGTAACTACTGGTGGGATCTCTCTTCAGAGTCTCATATGTGGCAGTGTCCTTTAGAAGACTGTTCACCTTGACCTTCTAATCATCTGTGTACATGGAACACTACCTTATTTCTTTGCTAGAGTCACATCCTGCCTTTTCTTCATGCCCAAGCATATCAACTGTAAGCAACCCCTAGGTTTGACTGAGTGAGAGTGATGGACACAGTCAACCATGAGCTTCTATAGCTGAGGATGAACTTAGTCCTATATTAGCAACTCTTGGCTTCTGCTCCCTTTTTTGGAAACCATTTTTAACAGACTGTGTTCAGTCTTATGCATCAGATATGGCATAATTGGAACTCCCATATTTCATCAGGCCTTTTAAGAGCATTGGTGGTGCAGTGGTTAGAATGCAGTATTGCAGGCTAATTCTACTGATGGTTGACTGCCAGCAGTTGGCAGTTCAATTCTGACTGGCTCAGGGTTGACTTAGCCTTCCATCCTTCCAAGGTCAGTAAAATGCTGACTCTGTAAACTGCTTAGAGAGTGCATTAATCATTATGAAGCAGTATATAAGTACTATTGCTATTGCAATTGTTGAAAGAAAAATCTTCATCAAGGTCCAGTCCAAGCTGGGAATAAACAAAATGGAGACTGCTTTAGAAAGAAGGTTGTAGTTTATTGAAGAGCACAGCCAGACAGAAATGTGGCTCTGGGAAAGCTGACTACATGTAGCTGGGAGTGGTGGGTTTTTATACCTTCTTGGGCTTTTGTGTTTGAGTTGTTTCCTGTTCCTGTGGCATGAACTTTGACCTGAGCTTTTGAGTGTGTCCTTTTTGGTATTCTATGGTGGTGGGTTAATCCTATTACGTCCAAAAAGGTCATGATTTTAGAGTTTGGGTGGGGGATGTAGATTTTAGGGGTCTTTATCTTTCTAATCCCATCAGCTCTAAGCTTCCTGGCTCCAATCTTTCTGAAAGGATCATCAGATCTGCATTTCTATAGACCTGGTTTCTGCTTGGGGCAGAGAGACTGGGGGGGGGCGGTTTCTGTCTTTAAGATCCTTTGGGGAAATATAATGTTCTGCTTTTTTAATATTCCCAAAAATATTTCCTTCTCTGGGGGGGGGTGCTGTCTTCCCACACTATTGATACATGATTGAAGCAGAATTTAACCCTTATTTGGAATAGAATTTCCCCCTTCCCTTCAATTTTGTCACATGGATGAGTTTTCATATATGTTGATACATCTAACTTACCTGTGGGATTTTATAAAGACTTACAATATCTGACATGAAGAAAGAGATATCAGCACCAAATCCACCAATAAGGGCCACAATGAGATTCTCCTTGATATCACATCTATAGTTGACAATCAACCGATCTGCTCGGAAGAGCAGCTCCAAAGTGGAACGGTAAGTCAACCGGGCATCAAAATAGTTGTCACATATGAAAAATCCCAGGGTAATATTAGACAAGAGTCTCGGGTTTGAGTTAATCTGTTTCACAGCAAATGCCAAACTCAGGGAATGCTGATACAACTTTAAAACAGCGCTGAAAAGATATATGAGGGAGAACAGAAATACAAAAGAATTGAAGAGAGAAGAATTTGTTCAGTGAAGCAAGAATCATAGCCCCAAAGAAACTTGGACATTGTGATAAGCATTAGATATAAATATCTATGAGGAACATTTTGTGCATCATGAAACAGACGTCTACAACAGGACCCACTTGCAGAAAATATGTTCTGCAATTTAATTACAATGCTAAAAAGCAAGAAGATTCTTATTATGTTTGGTTACACAGCAGTAGCTATGCTGGCTTCCTTCACTGCCACCTTCTACTGGTTTAACTTACCTCTGTCAAGACTTTGATTTCTTTGCCCTGGGCAGACCTTTGCAATTCTTTCAATTCTGTTTTTGTATTCTTTGAATAGATTATTTTGTATTATAAATTATAATCCTATCCTATAATCCCTATCCAACAAAATGAGTTTCAATGTGGAGAAAAGCAAAGTTTTACATTTAGGCAGGAAAAATCAAAGGTACAGATTGGGCAAGACCTGGCTTAAAACCAGTAACTGTGAGACGGTCCTTGGAATCCTAGTGGATGATCACTTGACTATGAGCCAGCAGTGTGCAGCAGCAGCCAAAAAAGCTAATACAATCCTGGGTTGTATAAACCAGGGCTTTTCAACCCGTGGTACGCATACCACCAGTGGTACGCGAGCACATGGCTGGTGGTACGCCTAGGACGGGTTGAAAAAAAATATAGAAACAAAATGTTAAAAAAATGTAAAAAAAAATGTAAACAAAAAGTGTAAAAGTGGATGAGGTGAAGTGGCAGCAGTGCCGCAGAGGCTTGTGGCAAAATCAGCTGGAACTGCACATTGCCTGGGTCCAACTGAGAGCCCAGGATCAAAGCGCGCAGCTCCAGCTGATTGGCAGTGGCCTTGGGGGTAGCAGGCAGCCTCACGCAGTCTTCAGGGGAGATTCCGCTGGAGCTGCGCAAGGCATTGCCTGCCCGCCCCCCCCCGCCCAGATACCCTCACCTCCCCCAAGGGTTTTTTTACTCACCTGCTTTCAGCAGCATTCCCTTTCTCCTGTCCTTCTCGGCCTTCGCCGTGTGTTTGTGAGACAAAAAAAAAAGTCCCATGAGACTTTCTAACTTCTCGCGAGAAGTTAGAAAGTGTCATGGAACTTTTTTTTCTTTTTTACCCACAAGCACATGGCGAAGGCAGAGAAGCAAACGAAGGCAGAGAAGCAAAAGGAGAAAGGGAGTGCAGCTGAAAGCAGGTGAGTAAAAAAATGCTTGGGGGAGTCGAGGGCATCTGGGCGGGGGCGGGGGTGCCAACCTTACCCTGCATGGTGGCGGGAGGGTTAACAGCAGGCACAGGGGGCCCATGAGCAGCTGCGCAAAGCAGGCAGAGGGGAGGCTGGGCAGATTGTGGGCGCCAGCAAACGAGCGAGCTGGGCAGGGGCGCAGAATTGACATTCCTGAGCACACGCCGATTCGCGCCCCTGGACATCTGGCTCGCTGGCCGGAGTGAAGGGGAAGCTTCTGAGCGGTGGGTGGCTTCTGAGAGCGCCGGCGCACCAAGCGGCGGGTGGCTTCTGAGAGCGCCGGCGCACCGAGCAGCAGGTGGCTTCTGAGAGTGCCGGCGCGCCGAGCAGTGGGTGGCTTCTGAGAGCGCCGGCGTGCTGAGCAGCGGGCAGCTTCTGAGAGCACCGAGCAGCTTCTGAGCGCCCCACACAGCGGGCGACTTCTGAGCACCGAGCGGCTTCTGAGCGCCAGGCGTGGGCAGCTTCTGAGCGGAGCCTGGAGCATTCTCACCACACAGAGTGGCTGGCAAGGTGAACCAGCGACATCCTGGCCCTGCCTGTGCACGCACAGAGGCTGAGGTGCATGTGCTCTCCTCTGCCTCTGCGCACGCACAGGCAGGGCCGTGATGTCGCCGGTTCACCTCACCGGCTGCTCCGTGTGGTGAGAATGCACCACTGCCTGCCAAAACCAGGCTGGGATCTGGACGGTGTAGCGCAGGACAATGGAAGGGAGGGAGGGAAGAAAGGAAGGGACAAAGAGGGAACGAAGGAAGGAAGGAAGGGAAGGACAATGAGAGGGAGGGAGGAACAATGGAAGGGAAGGAGGGAAGGAAGGAAGGGACAAAGAGGGAAGGAAGGAAGGAACAATTAGAGGGAGGGAGGGAAGGAGGAAGAGACAAAGAGGGAGGGAAGGAAAGGAAGGAAGGAAGGAAGGGACAATGGGAGAGAGGGACGTAAGGAAGGCACCCACCCCAGTCCCATCCCCCTCCATCAGAGACCCACGGATTCCCTCCCACAGGCACCCCACAACCTGAGTGATGAGCTGGCCATGCCCCCCCGGCCATTGATCACATGACCCTGGGACACTGTGAATGTCATAAGTATGAATCAGTTGCCAAGCATCCGAATGTAAATCACATGACCCTGGGGATGCTGCAACAGTCATAAGTGTGAAAAATGGTCATAAGTCACTTTTTTCAGTGCCGTTGTAACTTCAAACAGTCACTAAGTGAATTGTTGTAAGTCGAGGACTACATGTACTTTCATTTTTTCCCTTTTTTGGGGGGGTCAAGTTTTTGACACCTTGCTGGGTGATGGTGGTACTTGGATATTGCCTTATCCTAAAAGTGGTACAATGGGTGAAAAGGTTGAAAAGCCCTGGTATAAACAGAGGCATAGAATCAAGATCACGCAAAGTATTTGTACTGCTTTATAAAACCCTAGTAAGACCACACCTGGAATACTGCAGCCAATTTTGGTCATCATATCACAAAAAAGATGTTGAGAGTTTGGAAAAAATTCAGAGAAGAGCAACTAAGATGATCAAAGGCTTGGAGACTAAAACATACGAACAATGGCTGCAGGACTTGGGTTTGGCTAGTCTAAAGAAAAGAAGAAATAGGGGAGACATGATAGCAGTCTTTGTATTTGAGGGGCTGCCACAAAGAAGAGGGGGTCACATGATTCACCAAGACACCAGAGGGTAGGACAAGAAACAATGGTTGGAAACTGATCAAAGAGAGAAGCAACCTGGAATTAAGGAGAAACTTCCTGACAGTGAGTACAATTAACCAGTGGAACAGCTTGCCTCCAGAAATCGTGGGTGCTCCATCCCTGGAGATTTTTAAGAGGCTAGACCAGTAGTGGCAAACCTTTTAGAGACTGAGTGCCCAAACTGCAACCCAAAACCCACTTATGCATCGCCGGGTGCCGGGTGGGCATAGCCCACTGACTGGGCGTGGCCCACCAAGTGGGCGTGGCCCACTGACTGGGCGTGGCCCACCAAGTGGGCGTGGCTATGGTAGTCATGGCAGCGTGGGTGGGCGTGACCAGAGTGGGCGTGGCCATCTCAATGCTGCTCCTGGGGAGGGATGCCTGTGGGGACCGGGCAGGGTTGGGAGAGATCCAGGGGGTCTCTGGTGGGTGGGACAGTGGGCAGGAGGCTCGTCCTGCAGAGTGAGGTGAGGTGAGGGAGGGGGCAGGGCAGGGGTGCCATTGCCATGGGCATGGCAAGATGAGGCAGGGGCTGGGGCAGGGGCTGATTGCAGACAAACAGGGGCTCCGGTGAGGAGGAGGAGGTGGAAGGGGGTTTAAGCAAGCTTAGCAACAGGAGTGGGGATCCCCCCCAAAACAAACATGCTTCGTGGGTAACCTCAAAGCATGACAGAAGAGACCAAAACCTGTTGCAACCACCCAGCAGATGGAAGGGGAATAAAAACCAAACAGCCCCCCCCCCAGCCAATCCTCAACAGAAATGCTCTCGACAATGAAAGCCTCGGACAGGGGGAAGAGCACGGGCAGGCAGGCATCTTGCTCAGCTGATGGCTTGGGGGGAAGGCGGCAGCTACACCCCCTCCCAAACACTGCCCTCTCACAAAAGCAGGATGAAAACTTCCAAAAGCAACAAGAAAACAAGTTAAAACAGAAGAGTGTCTCGTGATGGTTTTCTTCCCCACTTCGTTCTAGCTGCAATTTAAATATGTAAAGACCACAAAAGAAAAAAACTTGGCTTTCTCTCGTTTTAATTCAGAAGGCAGGACCGGGAGGATTGGGGGGAGGTTGTTTGTTTCAAAGGAAGGAAGGATGCTGGCTGAGGAATTCTGGGAGTTGAAGTCCATAAGTCATAAAAGGGCCAAGTTTGAAGAGCCCTGTTGTAAGCCAATGTTTGGAAACACCTCCATGAGAGCCAGGTTTTGCACACACATGTATGTTTGGGACTACATCACCCCGTTCCAGTCTGATCCCTCCTGAACATGGGTGTCCACTTAAAATTAGGGAGCTCCTAATTTTTCAGCCCTTCCAATGTGCAGCTCCCCTCCTTCATCAAACCGACACCCAACAGGACAGGAATTGCCTGCAGACAGAAACCGATGAAAGTCAAATCGGTTTTCAAGGCGGCCCACTCACCGCCAGAGCTTGCCCAGCATCTTGCTGAGCTCGACATTGTGCAGGTGCAGGTGCAGGTACTGGTTGGCCAGCTTCCTGCACGCCGCCTGCACCCAGACCTGGAAGGCATTCATGGGCTGCTTGACATGCGGCTTGGTCTTCAGTGCCCCATGGCCCCACACTGGCATGGGCACCAGACTCCAGTCGTAGCCCTTCAGCATCTGCGAGATGGCATCCTGGATGCAGGTGAGGAAGCGCTCATCCCTGCTTGGCGCTCATCCGCTGCCTCTGCCGTGCACGTGGCTGAGCAAGCAACTTCTTCCTGGCCCCTGGACGAGGTAAAAGGGGCCAGATCCCGATCCTCCCACCAAACCCTGCTCTCACTCGCTCATCCCTGCTTGGCCCTGCCTGGCTTAATCAGAGCCTGCCCGGGCTGCCGCCACTGCCTCTGCCACCTCTGCTGCGCACGTGGCTCAGCAGGCAACTTCTCCCCAGCCCCTGGATAAGGTAAAAGGGGCCATATCCCGATCCCCCCACCGAACCCTGCACTCGCTCGCTCATCCCTGCTCGCCCCTGCCTGGCTTAATCAGAGCCTGCCCTGGCTGCCATTGCCTCCGCTGCGCATGTGGCTGAGCAGGCAACTTCTCCCTGGCCCCTGGACGAGGTAAAAGGGGCCAGATCCCGATCCCCCCACCCAACCCTGCTCTTGCTCGCTCATCCCTGCTCGTCCGTGCCTGGCTTACCAGTGCCTGCCTGGGCCACCGCTGCCTCTGCCACCTCCGCTGTGCACCTGGCTGAGCAGGCAACTTCTTCCTGGCCCATGGACAAGGTAAAAGGGGCCAGATCCCGATCCCCCCACCCAACCCTGCTCTCACTCGCTCGGTCCTGCTCGGCCCTGCCTGGCTTAATCAGAGCCTGCCCAGACTGCCACTGCCTCCGCCGCCTCTGCTGCGCACATGGCTGAGCAGGCAACTTCTTTCCGGCCCCTGGACGAGGTAAAAGGGGCCAGATCCCGATCCTCCCACCGAACACTGCTCTCACTCGTTCAGCCCTGCTCAGCCCTGCCTGGCTTACCAGTGCCTGCCCGGGCTGCTGCCACCTCTGCCCTGCATGTGGCTGAGCAAGCAACTTCTCCCTGGCCCCTGGACGAGGTAAAAGGGACCAGATCATGATCCCCACACCCAACCCTGCTCTCGTTGACTGGCTGGCTGGCTGGCTCCTGGCTGTTCTCCCGCCACCCCGTCCCAACCCTCACAAAGCCCCGACCTGGTTCCTTACCTCTGCCCAGCTTGTTCCACGGCCTCATGGCAGCGTCACTGGGCAGGAGGCAGCAAACGGCCGGTTTCGGCATGGCAATGGCTCTTTGCCTCCAGCTGGAGGCAAAGATCCGTGCCATGCCGAAACCGGGCATTTGCCACAATGCGCGAGGTGGGAAATGGGATCTGGCCCCTTTTACCTCATCCAGGGGCCAGGGAGAAGTTGCCTGCTCAGCCGCAATGCGCGAGGCGGGAAACGGATGGTTTCGGCATGGCACAGATGTTTGCCTCCAGCCTTACAACCTGCGGGGGGAGGGAGCACTGGGCCGCAGAGCCCAGATGGCCAGCAGCAACGAGGGGAATCCAGGTCATCTCCTCGCCGCCACTTGGTGGCCATCCAGGGGTTCCGGGCACGGGCGGATGCCCCGCCCTGCTGGGCACCCCTCAGCAGCCTTGGCCAGGAAGCCTCCAATGGGGCAGAGCAAGGCCTGCGTGGTGATGGCCAGACCCCCGGTGTGGCCTCTCCACCTCCAGCCTCAACCAGACACTGATAGGGTGGGGCCACCGGGCAGATTGCCAGCCAGGAGTTGGCGGCCTTTTGGGAGAGCAGAACCCCCATCCGCCCCCATAGCCTGGGAGGTCGGCTCCTTCTGACCAGGGACGAGGTGGTCACAGCCGGCCTTTGACTCCTAGGGGCCGCAAGGGTGGCCCACAGCGTGGTGAGTAGCAGCCTGCCATGGTGGGGGGAGGGAATATTGGTACCCCAATTGGTCCCCCGAGCCCTGGCCGAGCCACCGCATGGATCGTCGTGCTGCCGCTGCCATTTCCCCCACACAGATTGCCATGCAGACACCATTTCCCGCCACCGTTTCCCCTGCATGGATCATCCTGCCGCTGCCGTTTCCCACCCTACACACGGATCACCCTGCCTCTACTGCTTGGAAAAGCCCTCTGCCCCATGGATCTAGGGCTGCACAGCAATTTCACGCCACCCCACGGCCGATCTGGGTGGCAGAGGCTTTTGCAAAGCCTATGGAGTTCGCATCCATGGCCATGGGGTGATTTTGTGTTGCACCAGTGGCCCAATCTGGGCTCCAGAGGCCTGCAAAAGGCCTCTGCCCCGTGGATCTAGGGCTGCATAGCAATTTCACAAGCCCCCACCACCGATCCGGGCCGCTAAGGCCTTTTCGAAGCCTTTGGAGTCTCATTCATGGCCATGGGGCAATTTTGTGGTGCGCCAGCAGCCCGATCTGGGCTCTAGAGGCCTGCAAAAGGCCTCTGCCCCATGGATCTAGGGCTGCATAACAATTTCGCACCCCCCCACATCGATCCGGGCCGCTAAGGCCTTTTTGAAGCCTTTCAAGCTCGCATTCATGGCCATGGGGCAATTTTGTGGTACACCAGCGGCCCAATCTGGGCTCCAGAGGCCTGCAAAAGGCCTCTGCCCCATGGATCTAGGGCTGCATAACAATTTTGCACCCCCCCACACCGATCCGGGCCGCTAAGGCCTTTTTGAAGCCTTTGGAGCTCGCATTCATGGCCATGGGGCGATTTTGTGGTGCACCAGCAGCCCAATCTGGGCTCCAGAGGCCTGCAAAAGGCCTCTGCCTCATGGATCTAGAGCTGCACAGTGATTTTGCGCCCCCCCCCACCATCGATTCAGGCCACTGAGGCCTTTTTAAAGCATCTGGAGCTCACATCCTTGGTCGCGGGGCGATTTTGCGGTGCCTCAGCGGCCCGGATCGGCGGTGGGGGGATGCGAAATTGCTGTGCAGCCCTAAATCCATGGGGCAGAGGCCTTTTGCAGGCCTCTGGAGCCTGGATCAGGCCACTGGCGCACTGCAAAATCGCCCCACAGCCATGGATGCGAGCTCCAGAGGCTTCGAAAAGGCCTCAGTGGCCTGGATTGGCAGTGGGGGGGCTGAAATCGCTGTGCAGCCCTAGATCCGTGGGGCAGAGGCCTTTTGCAGGCCTCTGGAGCCCAGATTGGGCCGCTGGTGCACCACAAAATAGCCCTGCGGCCATGGATGCAAGCTCTAGAGGCTTCGAAAAGGCCTCAGCAGACCGGATTGGCCATGGGTGGGTGCGAAATCACTCTGGAGCCTTACCTGGCCCCGCCTCCCTCTGGGGCAATGGCGCAAGTGCCCACAGGGACGGCTCCACGTGCTGCCTGTGGCATGCATGCCATAGGTTCTCCAACACGGGGCTAGACAATCACATGTCTGAGATGGCATAGGTTCAATTGCTTGGGCAGGGGGCTGGACTAGAAGACCTCCAAGGTCCCTTCCAGCTCTATTCTATTCTATTCTATTCTATTCTATTCTATTCTATTCTATTCTATTCTATTCTATTCTATTCTATTCTATTCTATTGATCTGCTAACCTCTGTTTTGTTATTTCTGATTCTGGATGTTGTTCTTTCCAGAACTGGTGAATTCATTTCAAATCTCCTCTTTTTTGTTGGTTTTTATTTCTAATAACAGATTCTTATGTCTCTGTTTTCTATCTCTGTATATTTACAAATACCTTTTCTTCCAGTACTTCTGCAACTGCTGGTCCTGATTGCTCAACCAGCAGTCCTGTGTCCTGCAGCCCATTTTTCACCAGATATCCAGGAACTGCAACATCTAGCATGATCCTTGTCGACCCAGGCATTGATTGATATAGAATGGGTTTCTGTAAATTATACCTGATCATATTTTTTTTATGGGAGAGACACTCTTTATGTACCTCCTATGATGAGATGTGTCCAGTATGTTTCAATCTCTGGCATAGGTCTTTCTCTGAACACCTAAGCCCCATAACCACATGGTGTTGGTCATACAGTCATACAGATGTTTAGACTGGATTTGGCATTTTTGTCTACTTATTGAATCCTTCCCAAGGACCTGGAATAAGCATATGTTGATGTCTGATGTTGTTAAAGGTATTGTTGTAGGATATAAGCTGTTCCAAGTAAAGATTCCTTTTGTAACTGACTGATGGTGATTTTTGTCAGTGTCCATGATATTCAAGTTGTGCTCCATTTGTTTGTGTTTGCAATGGAGGCACCTATTATAATTGGTACTACCTTTGCTTTCTTTTGCCGCAGATGTTCTACAATATTTCTGTTTGCAGATCTTATTTTTTGTGATTTTCTCCAATTCTTTCTCTTCTATTCTGCTATCACCCAGTACTGCCATGCTCACCAGCCAGACTTTTTTTGTCTTTCCTATTGACAATTGTTAACTGTGGTGTGTTATGTGGCAGGTGCCTGTCTGTTTGAATTCTGAAACTCCAGAGCAATTTAGCTTCTTCATTTTCTATTATATTTTTCTATTTTGGGATCCCACCAATTCTTACTTGCAGGCAAATGATACTTTTTGCAAATCTTTTGCAATTATTAATGCAAGATCCATTTGCAGCCTAGCTGAACTTTTTGAGTTCATTCTTACAGTGTATTATTTATTCCTTCCAAATTTTGTTTCCCTTTCTCCAGAAATATTATTTATTATGCTGCCTTTCTTGCAATCCTTATATATAATTACATAGATATCACCACTGTAGACACTTTTGGTGAACATCTGTGACAAGTCAAAGAAACCCACTTTGTTTGTTCAGAGAGCACCAAGGACCCCTCAAACCCACTTTCTTTAAATTGTCTATGCTGCTCAGAGTTTCTTCTGCTTAAGGAGAAACCTTCAGATCTCAGCTGTCCCAATGTGGATTTAGAATATTTTTATTCCATGATTTGATGCTGAAATAGATTTTTATCAAGAAATCTGAGAACTGTAGACTAGACTGAGAAGTCAAAGCTTATCCTAGATTAAGGCTATGTTGGAAACTTCCTTAAACATGCCAAGTAAGCTACGTGATCGATTCTTTACTTTTTTCTTTCTCCAACCTGGTAACTGCTTTAAGGGTTAAGATTGCAACTCCCTTAGTCATACTGGCAATCTCAAAACACCTGGAGGATAACTGATGCTTTTTAAAACTGCTGTATTATGTTAAATGTTAAATGAGAAGAGAAGCATAGATTTTCTGAAATGCAAGATGACCTCTGCAGATGTTATGCAGGGGCTTAGGTATTACTCGCTAAAGAAATAAAGATGGAGTCCGGATTTGTTTTGATAAGCCAAACACATTTATTCAGCTGAATAAGGATGGGTCCTCCCGAAAAGTGGAAGAACCCTGGACACAGTATAAGGCAGATATTTATACATTTCTTTGTTTTTACTTAGTTACATAAGAGGAAGGAAGGAACTGAGGGCTCCATGGGGAGATATGTTGAAGCACTACCCCAATATTCTCTAAAGTGCAGAGGAAGTATTTTTGTAATTTTATGCAATTTGATGATTCAACAGCCAGGTACTATCGCTTTCCAATAGTCTGTATCATATTCATGAAAAGAGGCTCTTGTGGCCTAGCTATTATAATATTGTGTTTGATTTTGTAGATCAGTCAATTTGATCCACAAAAGCATATGCAATAATAAAACTGGGGGCCCTTAAGATTCCTAAAGTTTCACAGGGGGTCTGGCTGAAACATTGTCTATGCTTTGGAAACTCTGATTACAAATAGAACTGATAAAAAAAACTGGTCAAAGTTTGCAATATTCTCTGTATAATTTACAGGAATATCAATGAGACTTTTTTTCAGTCTCCAATGACATGAACAGGAAAAGGAAAAGAGAATTACTTACAGAGGTGGCATAAATGACTTCTGTAAAGGATGCTCATCAAAAGACTGTTCCTCTAGTACATATATAGTCTGAGCTGTGATCCCACCAATCAGGAGACTTCCTGGCTGATACCATTCATGATGGATAGGAGAGGGATCAATTCTGAGGCAAGGTGTGGCATCCATCTGGCACTTCATGTCAACCAACAACCACAGCATGATCACTACTTTCAACATTTTCTTTAGAGTAGGCTTTTTGTACCTATTCAAAATCCCACCACTGGATATGGTGAGACTATTTTCTGTCAGATATAAAATCTGGGAACATGATGCAAGACTATTTTGCATCAACTACAAAATCAAGCAACAGGTTAATGTAATAATCATGATTCTGTCAGTTCTCTCATCCAGTGCATTGACATCAACAAGGTTAGCAAGGCAACATGCCCTAATAGACAAGCACACTACAGTGAATGGAAATCATCAACAGAATCCAAAGGGATAAGATCCTGCCTGTTTCGTTTCCCTTAACTGCAGAAATGAAAGATTTTATAACCTCTTCTAGACTGACTTATGAATTTTTTTTCAGTATTTCTCAGAAAGCTATTACAGTTGTGTCATAAAGCATCAATGATAATCATTTGGGTTAATTGCCAATAAACAGTTATCTCTGTGAAAGGAATCTCCTGGGTTTGGAAAGGTATTATTTCACTTCCATATTATAACTTTGGAAATAACCATCTTCTCAGCTTTTTAAGGAGATACCTCATAAAAGAATTATGTATGATTATTTCTGCAAATTTAATCATTAGCAATAGGGTACTTCCCAACCCAAATACTTATGGCTGAAATTTCTACCTTCTCCAAATATATCTCTGTAAGCAACCACTGAGCATAATAATGATCAAAGTTATCATTGAGGATACACTAGGAACTTCTTATTCTTTTGTAATATTGATATTAACTGCAAAATAAGTTCATGGGTGGTACAATAATCCTGGTTTACCCTTCATTTGGCATATTATTTTTTCCTTGAAGAGTTATCCCAACTTCCCTCCAAAGACTTGAAGGAGTTTTCCTGCTGCTCTCCCTTCATTTGAATTCTATTATGTCACCCAATTTCAAGCTGGATTTGAATCTGTGTTTTCTTGATTTTAGTTAGAATTAGGAAACATGTATAATTCTATAGCTTCAGCATACCCTAGAAAAATGCAGCGCATTCATCTACCCAATTCCCCTATTCCACAATTGAGTAGTGATCTTTGAACATTCCTTGATGAACAGTTGTATTTTCTCATATAATCTCTTCTAAATACTTCTTAGTGAACCTTCTTTTTAAAGAGTCAGTTTGGTGTAGTGGTTAAGGAACCAGGCTAGAAACCCAGAGATATTGTGAGTTCTAGTCCCTCCTTAGCAGTAGTGGGATTCAAATATGTGAACAACCAGTTCTCTGTGTGGATGCCGCTTCCGGGAGTCCATTCTGGGCCTGGGCAACAAAAAATTTGCTACCGGTTCTGCCAAAGTGGTGCGAACTAGCTGAATCCCACCACTGCTCCTTAGCCATAAAATCCAGCTTGGTGACCTTGGACCTGTCCCTCTCTCTTAGCCCAACTCTACTCACACTGTTGTTGTAGGAAAAAATAGGATGAGAAAGTGTGTTAAATATGTTTGCCATCTTGAGTTATTTGTAAAAATAATAAAGGTGAGATATAAATACATAGATAGTTATAAAATATTTGATGTTTTTAACATATCTCATCTGATAATTCTCATGTTATAAATTAAGTTATTAAGTTAGAACCTATTGGATCCAAAATTAAACACAAACAGGTTAATTGTCCTCAGTCATTTCCTTTATAAAGGTTTATTTGTCTTCACATTATAATGGAATCTTCATTTTCATCAGTCTATTTCCCACCTTCTTCAAAATTCTGATGTTTTTCAAGATTGCTTGAATGTCTTTACCTTAGAGATTTATAACTCTTTTCAAGAGAAGCTATATTTACCTCCTGCAATACTTTGGTCATTTGGGGGCATATCTCTCTGAAATGGTTAAATAGCTGAATGTTCAGAATTATTGTGCAATATTACCAGGAGGAAATGCAAAGCTACATATAAGGGACTACAGGGAGAGCCACAATTTAATAATCAGAAATGCTTTTTCTTTACAAGTTGCCCTTTCCTGTTGAGTTCAGGCCTCAGCAAAATAATGTAGCATTTTGGAAAAAAGATACAGCCCAATAACCCAGCACTAGAAGCTAAGATGGAGAAGATTTCCACAGCTACCATATATTTTCCTTTGGTGCTCAAATAGGTTGGAACAAAAGACAACCAAACACTGCAAAACACCAACATGCTAAAAGTGATGAACTTGGCTTCATTGAATGTATCTGGCAGGTTCCTAGCTAGGAAAGCCACCATGAAGCTGACCAAAGACAGAAACCCCATATAGCCCAAGACAAGATAAAACATCACAATAGATCCTTCATTACATTCTGCTATGATCTCTTCAGTCACTGATCGCATGTTAAGTTTTGGAAAGGGGGGAGAGGTGATCATCCACACCAGACAAATGCCTGCTTGAAGGAATGAACAGAAAAGAACAATTAAGATGGACAGTCTTTTGCCCAACCATTTTCTTCTGTCAGACCCTGGTTTGGTGGCCATGAATGCTGCAATGACCATGACAGTTTTGGCCAACACAGTAGAAATAGACATAGAGAAGATAATCGCAAACATAGATTGTTGGAGAAAGCAAATCAATTTAAGAGGTTTTCCAAGGAAGAGAAAAGAGCAGAGGAAGCAAAGCAGAAGGGAGATGAGGAGAGTGTAGCTGAGGTTCTTGTTGTTAGCTTTAACAATAGGGGTGTCTTTATACTTAATAAATATTCCAAGTATGAGCATGGTAATTATTGAAAATAAAACAGCAACCACAACTAAACTGATTCCTAATGGTTCTTCATAAGTTAGATATGTTATGGTTTTGGGGATGCATCGAACTTTGTCCTTACTTGGATATTGATCTTCTCGACATTCAGAACAGGCAATCATGTCTGCAAATTAGAGAAAAACCATGAAACATGGAATCTAACCTTCATGACTGACAGAGCCTCAAGTTATATATAACTTATAAATTTATATTAGATTATATAAATGTTTTTCAAACTTGGCCACTTTAAGAACTTTGGACTTCAATTCTCAGCATTTTGGCTGGCAATTTGAGAGTTGACATCCACACCGCTTAATGTGGCTAAGCTTGAAAAAGACCTGATTAGATCGTTATATGATACCTAAAGCTTCCTAAAGACCCATCCCTTCAGGCTTTCCTTGTCCATGTCTTACGCATGGATGCATATAAGTGTTCAAAAGACCAAGAAGGTGGTCACTACTGTGTGACTGAAGCCTTGCCCATTTTTTACTGTGTCTGAAGCCCTGCACTTTTTTAACAACTGTCACATATATTTCATATATTTAAAACAGGGGATTGGGCTTCCGTCATATGGTCAAACTTGGTTTATACCTATTGTCACAAATGGATGTAGGGAACTATCTATTATCTAATTTATTTATCAAATTTACATAGCAGCCCATCTCACTAAAATGACTCTGGGCAGTGCACAACTATGAGATAAAACAGCAATGTAAATAACCCCAGATATTAAATCTTAAAATTCTTATTAATAAATATGTTAAAATCTAAATATACAGTACAAACTCTAACTGATGAGAGGGATAAAAATAGCTACCACAATAATAAAGCCATCTCAGTGAGTTTCTGGTACTTGGGAGCCCCAGGCCTAATAAAATAACCAGGTCTTGAGATCCTTTAATAATATCAAAAGGAATGGAATTAATTTAATTTCAGGGGGAACATTTTTCCATAAGATGAGTACCATAGCATAGAAAGCATTGATACCTGATAGACTGGATGTGCTCACCCAGTGGCTTCATGCAGATGTTAAAAAAATGAGAATGCTTAGTAGGGCCTGAGGGCAGGACCTATCCTTCCCAAGGACATCAGAAGTTTATCATGATTAATAGTATTGACAGCTGTCCAGAGGTCAAGTAGGACAAAGATGATTGCATTACCCCCATCTTGACCAAGCCAGAGGTCTTCTATACCCTGGACTTCTGTATAATTCCAGAGGTGAGTTACTCGAAAATTGTCCAACAAAATAAGATTCTAACCACTGTGCCACCAAAACTCAGGATACAGAGAGCAGCCAAGCTCACAGTCCTGAGGACTTTGTGCACAAATCAGTCCCAGATAATCAGGCAAAAGTCTTCCCCAGGACTATTTTCTGGACCTGTGACAAGGCCAGTGTCAAATTCAGAACAAATCTGAGAAACATTATCTGATAAATGTTGTGCAATTTCTTCTAAACATTGCTGTAAGGTGTTTTTTGTTCTCTCATGAGAACTTGTGTCATCTCAAGCAGGGCTGAGAGAGGCAATCTTTGGATGCAGTAAGAACAGATAAATACTGGGATTTCACCATTCTTAGCATTTCTAACTCATATTTGGTCAGGTTTGTCTTTTGTTGAATGCTGCTTACAGTGCTCTAGATGTCTCTTCTCCCATTTTACTTTTCTTAGCAACACTGTAAACCACCTGGAGTGCTGGGAACTCAGAAAGGAAACCAAATGGTCATAATGTGATTCAGGGTCATTATCTAAGGTTCTTTTTGTTCATTTTAGAAATTCTTTGAAAGCTGCTCATTGTGTTATTACCCAATTTTATGCATACAACCTTGTGAAATCTTACAGTATGAGAACCAATGGAGCAAATGAATCAGCTACATATATAAATAAAATCAGAGGAATTTACTATCTGGTCAATTTTGCACTGAAACAAAGTAATATTTGACAGAGTCGAGTAGAGGAAGTAGAGTAGAGTAGAGTAGAGTAGAGTAGAGTAGAGTAGAGTAGAGTAGAGTAGAGTAGAGTAGAGTAGAGTAGAGTAGAGTAGAGAGTAGGGGTAGAGTGGAATGGATTAGAGTAGAGTAGAGTAGAGTAGAGTAGAGTAGAGTAGAGTAGAGTAGAGTACAGTACAGTACAGTACAGTACAGTACAGTAAATTTACCCAACATGTTTGATATCTTCCCATCAGAACATGGATCACAATCATAGCAGCAAAATTTCTCGCCTTCTTTCTTTTTCTTCTGATAGCCAGCAGGACAAGGATCATTACATACTGAACGGGGCAAGACCTGTTGATCAACCAGGATGGGATTCAAGACTGATGACTTGAGTAATACTGGACAGTCCTCTAATCTACCTGCACAAACAGAGTAGCAGAGATCAAAGGATAGTGAAATCTGTTCTTTTCTCACCCATGACATTAGGAGTCACTTATTCACTTTTTACATCATTATTTCCACAACTAAGTTAGAGCCTTTGCTCTGTGAAGCACAATGAAGCCAGGCTATACAAAGTTTGTTAGGTCACTGGTTCTTAAATGGCTTATGACCTTCAAAAATGTATGGGAGCACTTCTGATTTTCTTCTATTTAATTATCTCTGAATTTTATTTCATTCTTTCTAGGGCTGGGATAACAGCAAAGTACTCCATCACCCATCCCCACAAAAGTCCTCTAAATTATAATTCCCATAGAACAGGAAAAAATCAGCTATATTTTGAATACAGAGTAGTTCATTTTAACTAATTAAAGGATTTGAAAGCTGGCTGCACAATGAAACTTATCTCTGATCTCCAAATGTTTCATCCAAAATAATAAATATCTAAAAATCCATACCCTCTTAAAATATTTGGGCCAGACAATTAAATCTTCGTGAATCAAAAATTCATTTCCTTCAAGAGCTTTGGGATCCATTTTTCCAATTTTGACTTTATGGTAGGAGTTGTTTGGAAACATGACCACGTTTGTAATATCAAATCCAGAAAGTACTTCTCCATGATGGTTGATGAACACAGGTTCTCCAAGTGAATTATTGAATGAAAGGCCTTGAAGAAACCAATGAAGCTAAATAAAAAGCAGAGGAAAGAAAGAAGTGGATTCATGGTAGAATGCAGTCCTAGGCTGTATTAATAAAGGAATAGTATTAAAATATTGTGAAGTGTTAATACCACTTTATAGTGCCTTGGTAAAACCATACTTGGAATATTGCATCCAGTTTTGGTCACCAAATATAGAAAAGATGTTGAGACTCTAGAAAGAGTGCAGAAAAGAGCAACAAATATGATTAGGGGAATGAAGAACGGTTACAGGAACTGGGCATGGCTAGTCTAGAAAAGAGAAGGACTAGGGGAAACATGATAGCAGGGTTCCAATATCTAATGGGCTGCTACAAAGAAGAGGGGGTCAGCCTATTCTCCAAAGCACTGAAGGCAGAAAAAGAAGTAATGTATGGGAAACAACAAAGGAGAGAACCAACCTAGAACTAAGGAGAAATTTCCTGACAATTATAATGATTAATCAGTGGAACGACTTGTTTCCAGAAGTTGTGAGTGCTCCAACAGTGGAGATTTTAAGAAGAGATTGGAGAACCATTGGTCTGAAATGGTATAGGGATTCTTGCTTGAACAAGGGGCTGGACTAGAAGACCTCCAAAGTCCATTCCAACTCTGTTATTCTGTTATTCTGTCATTATATTCTGTGATACAGAGTTGCAGAAGGGAGGGGGTCTTTCCCAAGAAGCTAAGAGGCAGATAAGCTTGGAATCCCTGGAATGCAGGAAGAGAGCCAGGGCAGAGAGTTTTTAAACTTTCACAGGTTATATCTAACAGTTATGCTGATTTGTGCTTTAGTCTGGAAAAATTCCTCTCCTTAGCTCAGCATGATAAAGACACCATTTTAAGTCCTTGTGCTGTTCTTGGAGCCTTGCAGGATTATATCAAGACATTCTGAAATTTATCTCAAATAAAAGTGGCATTACTTAAGTCCCACTGATTTCTGTAACTCAATTTTAAACATGACTATAACTAAACCATGACACATTGCACAAATTGCAATTATAGGCTTTGACAAAAATAGAGCACATATTTTGATATTGACATCAGGGTGGCTTGTAATGGACACCTATGGTCTGAAAACTAGGTTTCCATTCATGACTTCCAGAGTTGAATGCAATGAAAATCCAATCCATGGAAGAGTTCATATTGTAAATGTGAATCATGCATTTTGTTGTTCATTTTGTCATCAAACCCATCCTAAGAGAGCTAGCTTTTAGCAATAGGAAAGATAATTTCCTTCAGGTTCAAAATAGAAGAAATGGGGACTTAGAGAAGTAAAAATTACTCAGTTGGTAGCGTTCTTGTGGTTCCCTCAGGTGTTATGGAGAATAAACCCACATGTTCCTCCCTTCAATTCTTGGAAGACTATTATCATGTCTCCTCTTTAGCTTCTTCTTAAGTTAAACACACTTAGTACACATTTAGCTGCATACCTTCTCACTCTTATTTGCAATTTTTCCATTGCCTCAGGATACTTCTTGTATTTTGATTATCAGTACTAGATACATTGCTTTCAAAGTCCAAAATGCCTCTTAGAAACTTCTTTGTAAAGAAATGACTTTGCAAAATGAAGCGCTTGTGCTGTTTCACATCACTCCCTTTAATAGTCCCTCTCAACCTCCTCCTGCAAAAGTATTGACAAGCATGATTGCTTCAGCCTGTGCCAAAAATCTTCCAAACTGGGCACTCCTGCCATCTAGAATGCATCATGTTAGGCACACCACACAGCCTTAACAGAGTAACAAAATTGGAAGGGACCTTGGAGGTCTTCTAGTCCAACCCCCTGCATAAGCAGGAGACACTATATCATTCTGGACAAATGGATGTCCAATCTTTTCTTAAAAACCTCCAGTGATGGAGTACCCACAACTTCTGAAGGCAACCGTTCCACTGGTTAATTGCCTTGGCAAGATCGACACCAGATAGGTGACCACTAGACATATGGCAAAATAATTTCAAGTTGGCTGGCTTCAACAGATGGTGTATAGCATTCCTGTGTCAGAGCCACCCAGCAATGAAGACCTTCAGCCAAACAATCCTAACCATAACACTCTCACTGAACCATGACAGGTTTCACAAGTTATAAGTATGGGCTTCCACAAGAGAGATAAAAATGGGGCATATATTACTTCACTACATCCTCACTAATTTGAGAATGAAGAAGCAGCTCAGTATACATGGCACTAATTGTTCTGATCTGCTTCTTTCAATGAAGGTCTTTGATTCACAATTTATTACCTTCCAGGTGTCTTGATCTTGAAGTTCATCCTTTGTTCTCTCTGCTATTTTTTTGTATTTAGACCTAAGTAAGTCCATGCCATGAAAAGCATGCGCTATTGCATAGACTGCATTATAGATACTGTAGCTGTGGCCAGTGATTTCAAATAAATGACCAGGAAGGTTTTTTAGCTCTTCCTTCCCAGTACATGGTTCAATCCTTTCCACTGGTTTATTGCTTTCTGAAAAGGAGCAATCAAAGCCTTGTTCCCAGAACTCTTTCAACAAACTATCTTGTCGAGTCTGCAATGGTTTTATGGCCCAAAGGAATTCCTCAAAACCTGACAGTTCATTGGAGTGAATAGCAAAGGAAATTGCTCCATCAAACAATTGCAAATCTGAGGATCGATGAACACTTGTTAATGTTAGTTCTACTTGAGCTGTCAGAATCCACATTTTCCCACGGCTGTTCTCTATATATCTCATGAATAGAAAAAGGAGCATCGCTGTGCTGCTTTCCCCATAGAAGATGAATGTATTGACTTTGGTGTCAACCAAATAAATAGCCAACCATTGCATAGTATGACCTTTAAAAATAAAGAAAAATGATTGCTTGGGAAATCTCTCCACAAAAGCAGAGCAGATCCTGTTCTTGGAAAGAAGAGGCTCCAGGGTTCGGAGGAAATTGTCTCCACTCTCATCATCCAGAATTATAAGGCCAATCCACATCCATCCAAAATGCTTTAGCAACTGGATTATCCCCACAATCTGAAGGGTTTCATTGGGAGCCATGTGGTAAAAGGAAGCAGTCATCTTTGTCCCATGTTTCTTGGGAGCAAATGAGCCATAAGCAAGCTAAAATACAATGTGCAGTTGGTTGCTTATCATTTGAATGTCTCTACTAATCTGAGCAAGGTGTATTTTCTT
Organism: Azemiops feae; assembly: GCA_023970755.1. NCBI lineage: Eukaryota > Metazoa > Chordata > Lepidosauria > Squamata > Viperidae > Azemiops > Azemiops feae. The sequence goes on from JALGBA010004018.1 coordinate 80,494, forward strand.
TAAGAATTTGTTGATTCATACATTTTTTTCCAAGCTGTACTTTTCATGGACTTCCATTTTCCATTGTAAATGAAACTCTGAACATTATGATTGATATACACTAAATGCTAAATAAATGGAACACTATCCTATTTATTTATTAGATTCATACCCTGCCTTTTCTACAGGCATAGAAGAAGATACACATAACACGAGCCATAGTGCCACAGTGGTTAGAATGCAGTATTGCAGGCTGCCAGCAGTTCGATTCTGACTGGCTCAAGGTTGACTCAGCCTTCCATCTTTCCAAGGTCAGTAAAATGAGTACCCAGATTGTTGGGAGCAATAGGCTGACTCTGTAAACTGCTTAGAGAGGACTGTAAAGCACCATGAAGCGTATATAAGTGCTATTGCTATTGCTACTCTAAGGAACTCTCTAGGTTTGGCTGCAAGAATGTGATTGGCATAGTCACAATCAACTTGCAAATAGATGAGCATCTTAGATTTTCAGATTCTGCTCTCTTTTTCAGTGTGGTGCATCAGATAGGACTTAAATCCAACTCCCAAAATTCATTAGGCCCTTTTGATGCATCATTACAACACAATCTAACCTGTACTTGATAAATGTTTCCCATTCCCTACAATTTTGCCCTATGGATGGGTTTTCATACATGTCAATGCATACATCTTACCTGGGGGATTTTATAAAGGCTTATGATATTAGACATGAAGAATGAGATATCAGCACCAAATCCACCAATAATAGCCACAATGGGATTCTCATTGATATCACATCTGTAGTTGACAACCAACTGATCTGATCGGAAGAGCAGCTCCAAAGTGGAATGATAAGTCAACTGAGCATCAAAATAGTTGTCACAGATGAAAAACCCAAAGGTAATGTTAGACAAGAGTCTTGGATTTGAGTTGATCTGTTTCACCGCAAATGCCAAACTTAGGGAATGCTGATAAAACTTTAAAACAACTCTGAAAATGTAATTGAGGCATAAGTGAAATACTGAGGGATTGAGGAAAGAAGAATATATTCTGTGAAGCAACAATAACAACCACAAAATGAAATTTTGAGAAGCATCAGATATAAAAGACCAATGGGGAATATTTGGTGGAAAACAGAAATTAGGAACTGGACTAGCATTTAGGAAACTGTGAAGTGGAATTCAGCTGTACAGCTGGAAAACAGAAAGATTCTTGTTATTTTTATTAATGCAAGGTCCAGTTTATGATTCATTTAGTGTATGCAATTGGAAGACTTTGATGTAGTCATGAGACACTGATGCATATATTGGCCATTGAGTTCCAGGTAGGTAGCTGGGAAAGATGTGGTGAATTGCTCCCCAAAAGTTACTTCTCTATACTTGCAATTTGGTCTGAAGTGCATAGAAGGTTTTTGGTAATTTTATGCAAGGGCTGAATCAGCAGCCAGCCGGTCACTATCATTTCCCAACACTACACACAATAAATCCAATGCCCTGAATCATATTTATCAACAGAAACCATTGTGAACTAACTATTCTATTACTAGAGATGAACCAACTTGTCCACAAAAACATATGCAATAAAAAATTGAGGGTCTTTAAGATTCCAAAAGACTCTTTGAGACTGATACACTATTGATGCTTCAGAAACTCTGATTACAAATAGAGCTCTTAAAAATTGATGTGAAAACTTGCAATATTCTCTGCTACATCCTTGAGGGTTTTTTTTTTTGTTCTGCAGTTTCAAATGACATGTGGAGTGGAAGGAAAAGAAAAAGAGAATTTCTTACAGGGGGGGCATAAATGAATTCTGTGAAGGATGCTCATCAAAAAAATGCTGCTTTAGTAGATAGGCAATTTGAGCTGTGATCCCACCAATGAGGAAGTTTCCTGGCTTATACCATTCATGAAGGAGAGGAGAAGGATCACTTCTGGAGCAAGATGTCGCATCTGTCTGGCACTTCATATCAACCAACAACCACAGTATAATCACTACTCTCAGCATTTTCTCTAGAAGTGGCTTGCTTGTGTTTAGCTACAATCCCAGGGCTACATTTGGTGAGACTATTTTGCATCAACTACAAAATCAAGGAACATGTTCAGCTTACACATGTAACTATTTCAGGTCTCTCATCCAATGGGTTGACATCAACAAGGTTAGCAAAGCAAGCCGTGATGAATAAGCATGATCCAATGAATGCAAATCACCACCAGACTCTTGGCTGCAGACATGTAAGTTTTTATAACCTCTTCAAGACTGACTTATGAATTCTTTTTCAGTATTTCTTGGAAAGCTGTTGCAGCTGTGTCATAGAGCAATAATGATAGTCATTTAGGTTAATTGCCAATAAACAGACATATCTGCAATGAAACCTCCTTGGTTTGGAGAGCTGTTATTTCTTTATTGCATGTTTCGAGACCACCATTTTCTTAGCTCTTTAAATAGATAACACATAAAACAATTTTATATAATTATTTCTGTAAACTTAACCATTACCCATGGGATTCTTCATAAAATAAATACTTATGACTCAAATCTGTGCCTTCTCCAAATATTTCTGTGTGGGCAACTATTGAGCAGAAGTAAGCTAAAAAGAGTCACTGAGGATGCTGTTGTAGGGATTCCTTATTCTTCTGCAAAAATATTGGTACAAACTGCAAAATTAGTGCAATACATTGCTTATCTTGGTTTACCCTTTCCTTGGCACTTTTTTTTTCTTGAAGACTTATCCTACCTTTCCTCCAGTCTTGAAAGAGCTTTCCTGGTGTTATCACTACATTTGAACTCTATTAAGTCCCCCAGTAAGTCATAAGGTGGAGTTCAGCCTGTGTTTCCTTGGCCCTAGTTATAGTTAAGAAGACATACATAATTCCATAGCTTCACTATACCTTAGGAAAACACAGATCATTCATCCACCCAATACATCTGTTTCCCAATTAGGTGGTGATATTTGAACATTCCTTGAAGTTCAACTGTTTGGTAAATATATACATATTCTGCAATCTGTCTAACAAATCCAATATGAGGGCAAGCAGGTAATAGCAATAGCTATTGTAAAATGAGGACCCAGATTGTTGGGGGCAATATGCTGACTCTGTAAACCACTTTGAGAGGGCAGTAAAGCATTGTGAAGTGGTATATAAGTATAAATGCTATCTTGGGGGAAGTCAAACTAATGCTACTTGCACCTATGCAATGACTGTAAGCTGCACCTTACTTGACCCCTCTCTCCAGCTTAGCTGGCAGTCCCCCCCCAAAAAAAAAACATTGCCTTACCAGGGCATAAGAATAAATTATTCTTGGGGGGAAACAAATTAGATACATTTCTAATTGTTCAGATATTCTGACATTATTGTAGCTCAATGATTTACAGTCCACAGATTTTTTCTTTCTTTCTTTCTTTCTTTCTTTCTTTCTTTCTTTCTTTCTTTCTTTCTTTCTTTCTTTCTTTCTTTCTTTCTTTCTTTCTTTCTCTTTCTTTCTTTCTTTCTTTCTCTTTCTTTCTTTCTTTCTTTCTGTCTTTCTTTCTGTCTGTCTTTCTTTCCTTCCTTCTTTCCTTCCTTCTTTCCTTCCTTCTTTCCTTCCTTCTTTCCTTCCTTCTTTCCTTCCTTCTTTCCTTCCTTCTTTCCTTCCTTCCTTCCTTCCTTCCTTCCTTCCATGATAAGATCCAAATTATATTACCTATGTATTGGATCATTGTTAATAGTTACCAAAGGGCAGTTCCCTTTTGAAGAAGACTCATTTTTTCTTTTAGAATAGGTAATGGAAATAACTAGAAATAAAGTATTTCATTAAAAGCAGAGTCACTCATTATACAGTGAAAAATTCTATTTTTCATTTCCATTTATAAGAATTTGACACACTATATCAAATATTTTCTGTATCAATAAAGTTGGCAAAGCTAATACACAAGCCCGGTTTTTCTCCCCAGAAAAGGATTGCTAACTCCATTTCAAAGCAGAAATACATATAGCCACAATTTAAAAATCAAAAATGCTTTTTCTTTACAAGTTGCTCTTTGCTGTTGAGGTCAGACCTCAGCAAAATAATGTAGCATTTGGGGGAAAAGATACATCCCAATAAACCAGCACTAGAAGCTAAGATGGAGAAGATCTCCACAGCTACCATATACTTTCCTTTGGTGCTCAAATACGTTGGAACAAAAGACAACCAAACACTACAAAACACCAGCATGCTAAAAGTGATGAACTTGGCTTCATTGAATGTATCTGGCAGGTTCCTAGCTAAAAAAGCCACCATGAAACTGACCAGAGACAGAAACCCCATATAGCCCAAGACAAGATAAAACATCACAACAGAGCCTTCATTACATTCTGCTAGGATCTCTTCAGTCATTGATCGCATATTAAGTTCTGGAAAGGGGGGAGAGGTGATCATCCACACTAGACAAATTCCTGCTTGAAGGAAAGAGCAGAAAAGGACAATTAAGATGGACAGTCTTTTGCCCAACCATTTTCTCATGCTGGACCCTGGTTTGGTGGCCATAAATGCTGCAATGACCATAATAGTTTTGGCCAATACAGAAGAGACAGCCACAGAGAAGATAATGCCAAATGCAGATTGTCGGAGGAAGCAAATCGGTTGGAGAGGTTTTCCAAGGAAGAGAAGAGAACAGAGGAAGCAAAGCAGAAGGGAGATGAGAAGACTGTAGGTGAGGTCCTTGTTGTTAGCTTTAACAATAGGGGTGTCTTTATACTTAATAAATATTCCAAGTGTGAACATGGTAAGGATTGAAAATAAAACAGCAACCACAACTAAGCTGATTCCTAAAGGTTCTTCAAAAGTTAGAAATGTTATGGTTTTGGGGATGCATCGAACTTTGTCCTTACTTGGATACTGATCTTCTTGACATTCAGAACAGGCAATCGTGTCTGCAAATAAGAGAGAGGTCATGAAGTATGGAATCTAATCGTCATGATTCAAGTAGAATGAACTGAAATATACAATCTATATTAGATTAAATCTTGGTTTTTTGAATTTGGCCACTTTAAGAAGTCTAGACTCAGAATTATGGCTGAAGAATTCTGGGAGCTGAAATTTTCACTTCTTAAAGTGGCTAGGTTTCAAAAGGACAGGATTAGATCATTAGATGAGATCTAAAAAATAACTTATTGAGGTCGGAATCTTCTCTGTAAGTGATAATCACAGTCAGGAAGCACCATACTAGAAATATTTCAGAAGTTCCTGAAATCCAGACATGTAAAGTTATGTCCTACAAAGCCAAGAAGGTGAGTCCAGCTATATGGTTGATGCCCTGTACATTTTTACAACTGTCACATATATTACATATGCATAAAACAAGGCATGAGCTTCAATCATATATTCAATCTTTTTTTTTTAGAAATATTTTATTGATTTTTTGCAGTAACAGTCCTTAGTGCCTAGTGTACAGCGTGTTGTCTTGGTTCCTAAATTTTGGAAAAAAATCAATAGTTAATTAACAGTCAATAATAATTAATTTTTGTACTTCCATAATTAGTATATTAATTAATAGTACATTTCTTTGATCTTCCCTTCTCCCAATAGTATTCTCCTTCTTCAACCTTAAACAAGTATAATTGTTAATATTTTCAATACATAAATGGTTAAATATAAACATTTTTTTCATGTTTGTACAAATAATAATGTCCATATATGACTTTTTTTCTATCAACTTGTGTTGCTTTTATAAAAATCATCTTATTAGTTCACCATATAACCTATTTTCATAATTCTTATTTAAGTTTAATTTCTCCTTAATATTCAAACAATTCTTATCAATCATAATTTTCTCAATATTTATCATCTAAATATCCAGATATTCCATTTAGATACACCATCCCAATGTTTTCATATTTCATGTGTTATAAAAATACTATATTGCTTTCTATCTTATGACATCTACTTATAACATCTTTTTTGATCAGTTAATATTTCACTTATATTTGTAAAAGTTAATTTGTTAAATCACTATATATCCTTTTTTTGAAGTTCTTATTTAAGCTTAATTTCCCCTCAATATTTCAGTCATTCCTTAATCCTAATTCTCTTCAACTTAATTTACCTTTGAATTTCAACTTTTTATTCACATACATCATCCCAATATTTTTTACATTTTGTATATTATAAAAAATACTATATTACTTATATCTCTTATCCCTCTTATTGTAAGGCCCCTTTATATCCAAAGTTATCTGTTCTTTTAACCATATTCAAACAAGTGTTTGTTCATGTAATACTCCATCTGGTAGGGTGAGTCAAATCACTTGAATCTGTCTCTGGCCTTCTTCTTTTGCCAAGTAGCTTTCCAAATTGATATATTCCACTTGCCAGGAAGTTCTTGTATTTTTGTAAATGTTGTTGAGAGTGGAGAAGACAGAATGCATAAAATATATGCTTTTTGTCTCCCAAACTCTAATGGTTCTCCTGGCAGTTCTATAGTCCATTTTGTTAAGTCTTCTTTCTTATCCTCACTTTTATTTTGATGTTCTAATGAATAAAGTATCTTTTCTATTTTTGTTGTTATGTCCAAGTCTTGTAGGTTTTTTCCTGTTTGTGTTAAATTATAATTCTCTTCATTTGTAGCTTCGCTGATTAAGTCATTTTCTTCTAGTTTATGTTCTGTTATCTGATTTGTTTGTTCGTACTTTACCATCATTTTCTGAGCATTTTTTATTGTGAGTTTAGATTAGAAATGTGCTCATTTATGTTGTCAAAGTTGTGTTTGATCTCCTCATGGTTTAAAGCTATTGTTATTTGTATCTGTTGTAGCATTACATACATTTCCTCCTGGAAAGTATTTGTCTTGTCTTGAAATGTTGCTTCTGGAGGTTTTTGATATTCCAGGCTAGGTCCTTTGGGAGTAAGTATTAAATGTGGTTTTCTGTTATTTATTGATAAGTATGCAATCTCCATGTTATCTCCCCCTTTCAAATAAATCTTCATCAGTGCCATAGTCTCTATAATTAGCCTTGTCAAACCAGCCAAACTCAGAATCCAAACAGCCCAATTTTGTATAGTTCTTATCTTTATATATAGTTTTTATAATCCACTGTATTTCCAATTGTTAACAGTTCTTTTATTCAGGGGTCAGTTGTCAATAAATCAAAATTGCAGTTCAGTGTGTTTAGCCACCTTGAATCCTTCCTGTAAATTCCCCCTTAAAAGATTAGCCAAGAGTCAAAGTTTTTCTTTTTCTGTAAACAATTCTTGAGTTTAGACAAGAGTATTTCTTTTCAGACACTTTCTAATCTTATGACTGGCCCAGTATGTATTCTTTTCTTTGTTCCCAGCCAGCTGTCTTCTTGAAGGTTATTAAAATTTAAGGGAACAGACTATTCTTTGTTTCTGGGCATCTTGCCAATTTCTGAGACAGTGTTGTTAATGTTCTATGTTCTAATTCTCCACTAGGTGTCAGTAGTTGTTTGTTTTCCAGCTTTTTCAGGCAAGAAATTATTCTTATTATTTTTTTTATAGTTTCATCAAAACCCTTTAGAACATAATCTTAGCAGTTGTTTTTAGTTTCTAGATTTATCCAGACGGTAGTATTTTAAATTTGATTTCAATATATTTCTTTCCCCCTTAAAGGTTAATTTGCCGCTTCCTTCTATGAGGGAGTGGGGATTTAGTCCCCTCCCTTCACTTTTGGAGGTTTTCTTACTTTGTGGATCATTCCCAAGGACTTAGTTACAGAGTAGAGGAGAGAAGATCAATACTCACACCAGTTCCAAGCATGCTATTCACCATTGTTCTGGTTCGTGCTCTTGGACTTCAGTTGCAAGTAGCTTTGGCTAGACGCTGGTATGCAGCTAGCCTTTCTCCTGTCGGGTCAGAGGGCTTTCCCCAGATCAAATGGAATGACTGCCATCATTCTGTGATCATCGGCGCACCCCTCTTTCTTTGCTGTCTCTCCAGAGCGACTTCAGACCCATTTAGGGTCCCCTGGCAGGACGAAATCAGCTGTGTGGTGTGGAGTTCTCCAACCCCATGGCCGTGTGCTATGGCGCAAAAACTGAAAGTCTCACATGTTCAATCTTGGCTTTTCTCCTTAGGCAGTAATATTGCAGGGTATCAATTTTATGATGTCCTTGGTGCTCTCTGAGCTTGCTGGTTTTCTTACAGACATTTCATTACCAAACTAGGTAACATCATCAGATGTATCATCTATCTATCTATCTATCTATCTATCTATCTATCTATCTATCTATCTATCTATCTATCTATCTATCTATCTATCTATCTATCTATCTATCTATCTATCTATCTATCTATCTATCTATCTATCTATCTATCTATCTATCTATCTATCTATCTATCTATCTATCTATCTATCTATCTATCTATCTAGACGGGCATTTCATGCATGCTCACAGAGCCACTCGTGATTTCACATATGCACACAGCTCCCTTTACACGAGAGGTGAGCACAGTTGGGTGTGTGTGCAGCTCCACTCATACAAGTGGTGGCCACTTGCAATTGCACATGAAGCTCCACTCATGCAATTGGTGGGTGTTCATGTGTGAATGTTGATTTATGTGAGTGGCAGTTGCTTGCACCCACCACTCACACAAATGGAGCTATGCAGATGCGTGTGCCCACCTACCACTCTCTGGAGCAATCCCCTCTGCCGGGCTGTTTAGAGTAAAACAGGAAATAATTTACCTGGCATGTTTGAGATCTTCCCATCAGAACATGCATCACAATCGTAGCAGCAAAATTGTTCACCTTCTTTCTTTTTCTTCTGATAGCCAGCAGGACAGGGATTATTACACACTGAACGGGGCAAAACCTGTTGATAAACCAGGATGGAATTTAGGACTGAAGCCTTGAGTAATACTGGAAAGCCCTCCTCTAATCTAAATAGAATAGCAGGTAATATCATGAAATGAAGTGCCACACCTGGAAATCTCTCCAACACTTCCTAAAGATTGTATATGGTTGCATTCAAGCTATTCCTATCCTTCCCCTCTCTGGATTAATTGAAAAAGAGGAGAAATATTTTAAAAAATACATGCTGTGAGACTGATTACTTAAGTAAGTAAAAGCAGTCCCCAAATAAAAAATAACATCCTTAAGCATGCTTCTGACCTCCAGCTCTTCATATTTTTTTTCTAATTGATGGACTTCTGGGTGTTCTTTACCAACCATGACATTAGGAGTCAATCACTCACATTTTATACTATTGTTTGTACAACCAGGTCAGAAGCTTTGCAAAATTTCCCATCTTCCCCCAAGGACCTCTCCCCCTGGTTAATTATTTGCCAGTTAAAATTCTGCCAGAGCAGGAAAATCAGCCAGACTCTGAGTACGATTTCAACTGATTAAATGATCCAAAATCAAGATATACCAACTAACTTATCCCTGATCTCCAAATCTTCCATTGAAAATAATAAAATTCCTCAAAGTCCATACATGCTTAAAATCTTTATGCCAAACAATTAAATCTTCATGAATGACAAATTTGTTTCCTGCAAGTGTTTTGGGATCCATCTTTCCAATTTTCACTTTACAATAGGAGTTGTTTGGAAACATGACCACATTTGTAATATCAAATCCAGAAAGCACTTCTCCATGATGGTTGATGGACACAGTTTCTCCAAGGGAATTATTGAATGAAAGGCCTTTGAGAAACCAGTGAAGCTAAATAACAATGAGAGGAAACAAAGAGATGAATAAAGCAAGGTTATAAAGTTGATGAGGCTGTTGGACTCTCAAGTCACCAACCATCCCCAGGGCTGAATCATACTTTTAAACACCCATGATATTTGATAAAGCAGGTCTTAATACTCTTCCAGAAAACCAGAAAATTGAGGGCTTGCCTCACCACTGAGGGTAAATGTTCCATGGGACAGCAGTTGAAAAGGCCCTCCTCCTAGATCCTGTAAGTCAAAATGGGATACGCAGTATGCCCTCCTGGTGTGAAGCCCTCCAGGCTTGACATGGACAGGTGGGGGAGGGCAAGGAAGGCATGCAGGGCGGAGGAGGATGGTGGTAGCCAGCACCGACAAGCTGCCGAACAGCTGAAGCCGCCGAGCAGCTGACGAACCTTGGCGGCGTCTCCGGGCCGCCGGCCAGCTGGTGAACCGGGCGCATGCCTATTTGCTGTCCAAGCGGCTGCCGAACAGCTGACGAGCCGGGCCCATGCCTGTTTGCAAATTTGGCGGTGTGATTCGGCCGCCAAACAGCTGACAGGTTGCCGGACAGCAGGAGCCAGGGCTGAGGACCGGCTGGACGCGGAGGCTGCTGACACGGGTGGGGATGCAGATGCACACAAGCGGAAAAGCCTCTGGGCGTGGCAGCTGCCCATTTGAACTTACGCAGCCGGATGCTGGTTTGGCGCATGTGTATATAAAGCGCTGGGAGGCAGTTGCTCCAAGCGTGGACTTTGTAACTGCATGCCAGAGATTCCTGAAGTAAACCAACAACCACCTGTGAACCAGACGGCTCCTTGTCTTTCTTGCCAGGGGTGAGTGGAGGATCTTTGACAGGAAGTCCACGCTCACCACTCTGTTATCCCTCTTTCCTGTGTCTGTATCTGTTGCTTGCAGTGTCAGGGAAATGGCTGAGGGCACTCAGGCAATGGGTCTTACAGGGGAAGAGCCAGAGGCGGCTGCAGCTGGGGGGTGGAGCCAGTCCCTCAGGATGCTGACCAGCCAGCTGTGTGTCCCAAGGTGGCTGAGGCCCGACCAGCAGAGCAACCAGGTGATGCCTTGGTTGTCCAGGGGTCCGCCCCAGAGGGGGAAGGGTCCTCAGGGGAGTGGTGGCATAGCTCGGCCGCCACTGGCCCAGCGACCGGCCAGCCATGCACTCCAGGAGCTTTGGGTCAGTTGCTGTCTCAATGGAGGGAGAGACGGGTCACTGACAATGAGGAGGAGGACTGGAGTTACTCCACGGCCCCTGGCCAGGCTACAATGGACATATTAAGGGAGCATTTCGGAGAAGCAGGCTTCCAGGAGCCCCCCTCATGGCCAAGGTGGGACCAGACCCCGGAGATGGATGCATGGTCACGGACCAGCCACCATCACTGACGTCGGGGCCAGCCAGGTTCCGGTTGGCTAGTCCGAAGTTAAAGTTGGATGCCAGTCATGGAGGAGACTCGCAGCAGGTGAGGGCCCCAACCCAGAGCATGCATCATCCAGCGGAGAGGCCGCATGCTGCATGGGCAGGTGGGTCGCTGTTGGCCCTGGTGGCGGCCACCAGGAGGCCAGATCTGGGGGTTGGGACCCCAGTTCGGAGGGGCGCAGATGCTGTGGCACCAGTTCCTAGGCCCATGGGAGACCTCGTGCATGGTCCAGGGTGGGGGATGGGTCCCTGGCCTCAGGGACCAGCCTGGGGTCCTCCACCCCTACAGACAACTTTTGATGGAAACCCAGATCGGATGGTGTTATTCCTCAGTTGGGCTATCAGCCACCTAGATCGCTATGCCCACCTTTACCCATCTCAGTGGGCTATGGTGGGAGCCATCATGGCGGCCCTGCAAGGGGAGGCCATAGACTGGGTGGCCAATCTGCACAGTGACCATGCTCGGGAGCTGGTGGATGTGGGGTTGTTTTTGGGTGCTCTGCGGGCCCGCTTCGAGGACGTGTCCAGGGTCCCACATGTGGAGGGGGAACTGTTGGTGCTCAAGCAGCGAGGCCAACCCACGGCTGACTATGTCCAAGATTTCCGACGGGTGGCCGGCAAGCTGCGAACATGGCTGGAATGCTTGTTGGTTCACCAGTTCCGGACGGGTCTGGACCGAGAACTACGTCAGGCCGGTGTATACAGCGGGGTTGCAAGCAAGCTGCAAGAGTGGTTCTGTGTGGTGCTGGACCAGGATACGGGTCTCCAGGAATTCCGAGCTAAGAGCGACGGGTCTGTAGGGCCACGCAAATCCCCGGAGAGACCAAAGGGTCCTGGACCAGAGCCAAGGTCTTCCGCAGCAACGCCTCATCCAGCGTTTCGATGCTTCCATTGCAATCAGCCAGGGCATTGCGCAGCAGAATGTCCAGTTCCAATGTCCCAAGGGCAGCCAGAACCGATTGGGAAGACCACCCCCAGGAAAACCCCAGGAAAATCGAGGGCTGCACACCAGGCTGAGGGGTCCGCTCCCCGCAGAGAGTGCCCAAAGACCGGAGAGGCCATCGCTGTGACGGGCCACCAATTGGTCGTGTACGACGACGATGCAGAGGACACAGAAGACCCAATAGTGAGTGAGCCTATCCACCCATTCACCATCCCTATTGCATTGTTCAGTCCGCAATCAGGGTACCGGGGGGAGTATGACACCCTCATAGATTCCGGGTGTACCCATTGCCTGATTAGTGGGCCCATGGTGAAAAAGATGGGGATCAGGGTGAGGACCCTGGTTAAACCTGTGAGGTTCGAGCAGGTTGATGGTTCCCTGTTAGGGGGGTCTCCTGCTACATTCGTCACAGAACCCATATGGATGGAGATGGGGGATCACTGGGAGGTCATCCATTTCATAGTCATCCCATCGATGATGGAGGCCGTCATATTAGGCTTAGCATGGTTGGACAAGTGGGATCCTACAATCTGGTGGGAGGGGGGATACCGGAAGATCCAGATAGGTGTTGGTCCCCGGCCACCTCCACACGAGCAGGTCCAAGCAGGCAGGGAAACCCACAAAGGGGATGTGGGGGAGCAAGTCCCCTTCCCGTCAGAATATGCCAACCTTGCTGAAGTGTTCAGCGAATGGGAGAGTGACGTATTACCCCCCCATTGCCCGACCGATTGTGCCATCGATATTGTACCGGGTGCCAAACTCCCGAAACCCCAGATGTATGCCATGACCCCCAAGGAAATGGCTGAATTAAAGCAGTATATTGACAAAAACCTGGCAAGGGGTTTCATCCAGCCCGCCCGGTCGCGGGTCACAGCCCCGGTGCTATTTAAGGGAAAGAAGGATGGTACCCTGCAGTTGTGCGTGGACTTTAGAGGGCTTAATGGAGTGTGGAGCACTTATACCCCCTGCTGCTTATGAAAGACTTGTTAGCCCACCTAGCAAAAGGGAGGATATTCACTAAACTTGACTTATGGGAGGCCTATTACAGAGTCCGGGTGAGGAAGGGGGATGAATGGAAGACTGCTTTCAATAGTCCTTTAGGGAGCTATCAATTCCAGGTGATGCCGTTCGGTTGCAAGGAGCCCCTGCTGTGTTCATGCAGCTGATTAACGAGCATTTGTACCAGGGGGTCCTTGTTCACCTGGATGACATCCTGATATACTCCACTAACAAAGCAGACACATCAAGCTTGTGCGACAGGTGCTGGACAAACTCCTGCAAGTGCAACTATACGTGAAATTGTCCAAGTGCGAGTTTCATCAGACTCGGGTAGACTACCTCAGGTATTGGATCTTGGGGGAGGGAGTGGAGATGGACCCAGCCAAGGTCCAGGCAGTGCTCGAATGGCAGGCACCACAAACACGCCGCCAGCTACAAAGCTTCCTAGGGTTTGCCAATTTCTACCGGCAATTTATCCCCTCGTTCACTACGGTGGCCCTACCTTTAACGGATCTACTCCAGACTAAACACTCAGCGAGTAAGCCACGACCTAGCCAATGGTTGCCATGGTTACTCGCATGCCAGAGGGCGTTTGAGAACCTGAAAGGCCTCTTTTCGAGGGAGCCAGTGTTACGACATCCAGACCCGGAAAAACGGTTCATCGTCCAGGCAGATGCCAGCGATGTGGCAGTGGGGGCAGTTCTGCTCCAGGAGAACAACCAAGGGATCCTGCAGGGATGTGCATTCACCTCACAGAAATTGACCAAAACCGAGCGAGCGTGGGCGGTCTGGGATAAGGAGGTGTTTGCTGTGCGGTGGGCGTTGGCCACATGGCGACATTTCTTGGAGGGGGCTAAGGAGCCATTCGAGGTGTGGACAGATCACAAAAACCTCGAAGCCCTGCAGACGCCTCGATGCCTTGCCCCTAAACATGTACGGTGGGCACAGTACTTTCAGAGGTTTCATTTCCGTCTGAAATACGTGCCTGGTGGAAAGAACTTCCTGGCAGATGCCTTATCCCGGATGCCACAGTATAACAGCAAAAGGGAGGAGGTGGTACAGGCCATGATACCCCCCCCCCTACAGCAACCAATCGAACAAGTGGTCACGATCAAACCCGCAGAGACTCTAGTGCAGGAATTGCAGAGTGCGAATAAGAGCGACCCCTGGTTGTTGGGGCATCCGGCCTTATTAACAGGGAGGGGGGGTTGGCATGGAAGGGCGACAAGATCTATGTCCCAGAGAAAGTACAGGCGAAGGTGCTTCATCGGGGTCATGATGTCAGGCAGGCAGGTCACTTCGATTTCCTCAAAACATTGCATCTGCTCAGACGCTAGTTCTGGTGGCCAGGGATGAAGGCGGACATGGAAACATATGTACGGGAATGCCCCATATGTGCTACCACAAAACTCCACTTGGGAAAACCACCTGGGTTGTTGCAACAGGTAGCCAACCCTAACCGGCCTTGGGAAGAGATAGCAATGGATTTTGTTGTGGAGCTGCCGGATAGCCGTGGATGTACAGTGATATGGACAATAATAGACCTGTTTTCAAAGCAGGCCCACTTCATCCCGTGCAAGGGATTGCCGTCCGCCCGCCGGTTGGCCAGACTGTTCATAGCACACATGTATCGCCTACATGGGGTGCCTCGACGGATAGTGTCTGACCGGGGCGTGCAGTTCACCGCCCACTTCTGGCGGGAGTTCATTCGCTCAATCGGTTCATCCCAAGGACTGAGTTCTGCGTTCCACCCCAGTACCAATGGAGCCACTGAACGGGCTAATGCCATGGTGGAACGGTACCTGCAGTGTTACGTTTCCTACCAACAGATGGATTGGGCTGAACTCCTGCCATTCGCCAAGGTGGCGTATAACAACGCAGTCCACAGCAGCACCGGCTTCACCCCTTTTCGGGTTGTGCATGGAATAGAGTTTGTCCTGATCCCTGAATGCCAGCTGGGGGACCCCTCTCCTTGTCATCCGTAAGACTGCATGCCCCGTATCCGGGAGGTGTGGGATTCCGTGAAAAGGGCTCTGCGAAAAGCAGAGGAGGTGTCGAAGGTACAAGCCAATAAAAAACAGGCACCCCAAAAACCTTTCCAGGTAGGGGACATGGTGTACCTGTCGACCAAGTACCTACAGTTGAAACTACCATGTAAGAAGCTAGGGCCAAAAGACATAGGTCCCTTCTGGGTGACACAGGTCATTAACCCGGTTACAGTCTGCTTGCATCTTCCTCGCCTCCTAGGCAGAGTGCACCCAGTTTTCCACAGCAGCCTGCTGAAACCGGTGGCAGGGAACACGTTTAGGCGCATAAAACAGCCACCAGGTCCTGTTTGGGGGGAGCACTACGAGATTCAGGAGATACTCGACTCCCGTATTCACCGGGGTCGTGTACAATACCTAGTGAGGTGGAAGGGCTACCCAATATCGGAGGCCTCCTGGGTGGGGGTAGAAGACATCGAGGCCCCCCGACTGCTGCAGCAGTACCATCGCAGATACCCTCATAAGCCAGGGGGGGTTCAACCGTGCCAGCTACCATGGCACCCATCTAATGCTATGTCTCTCCTTGTCTTCCAGGAGGAGCCCTGGTAGAGGGGCCACCTGTCCAGCCCTCCAAGCTTGACATGGACAGGTGGGGGAGGGCAAGGAAGGCATGCAGGGTGGAGGAGGACGGCGGTAGCCAGCACTGACAAGCCACCGAGCAGCTGAAGCCACCGAGCAGCTGACAAGCCTTGGCGGCGTCTCCGGGCCGCCGGCCAGCTGGTGAACCGGGTGCATGCCTGTTTGCAGTCCAAGTGGCGTGTTGCAGCCGCCAAACAGCTGACAAGCCAGGCCCATGCCTGTTTGTGAATTTGGCGGCGTGATTCGGCCGCCGAACAGCTGACGGGTCGCCAGACGGCAGGAGCCGGGGTTGAGGAGTGGCTGGACACGGAGGCTGCTGACATGGATGGGGATGTGGATGCGCACAAGCGGAAAAGCCTCTGGCATGGCAGCTGTCCATTTGAACTTACGCGGCCGGATACGCTGGTTTGGCGGGTGGGGGTGGAGTTGATTAACATGTGTGTATATAAAGCGCTGGGAGGCGGTTGCTCCCAGCGCGAACTTTGATAGCAGAGTATCTTTGTAACTGCATGCCAGAGATTCCTGAAGTAAACCAACAGCCACCTGTGAACCAGACAGCTCCTTGTCTTTCTTGCCAGGGGTGAGTGGAGGATCTTTGACACCTGGCTTGACTGGATGGAATGGGTCAATCTAATTGGGACAAGACGGTTCCTCAGATAGTCAGGTCCCATGAGATGAAGGGCTTCAGGAATAATGGCCAACAGTTTGAATTGGGCCTGGAAGCAAACTAGCAGTATTACTCAGTAATCAAAATCGTGTGAAGTACTAATACCACTCTATAAAGTATTAGTAAGACCACACCTAGAATACTGCAACCAGTTTTGGTCACCACACTATAAAAAAGATGTTGAGACTCTAGAAAAAGTGCAGAGAAGAGCAACAAAAATGATTAGGGGACTGGAGGCTAAAACATATGAAGAATGTTGCTGGAATTGGGCATGGTTAGTCTAGTGAAGAGACGGACTAGGGGAGACATGATAGCAGGGTTCCAATATTTGAGGGGTTGTCACAGAGAGGAGGGGATCAACCTGTTTTCCAAGGCCAGATAAGGAATAATGGATGGAGACTGATCAAGGAGAGATTTAACCTAGAAATAAGGAGAAATTTTCTGACAGTGAGACAATCAACCAATGAAACAGATTGCCTTCATAATTTGTGGGAGCTTCATCACTGGAAGCTTTCAAGAAGAGACTTGACTGCCATCTGTCAGAAATGGTGTAAGGTCTCCTGCTTGGGTGGGGAGTTGGACTAGATGACCTACAAGGTCCCTTCAACTCCTGGAAGACTGTTATCACATTTCCCCTTAGCTTTCTCTTCATTAGGTGAAATGCATTCAGTTCATTTAACTTCATAAGATTTAAGCTCCAAGCCCTATCATCTTATCATTCTTCTTTGCACTTTTTCCAGTGTCTCGTATTCTGGTGACCAACACTGTTGGTCTGAACCATGTTGGTTCAGGTTGCTCCCATTAAATTTCCCTCTCAACATTCTCCTGCAAAAGTCTGAGCAGTCCTGCCATCAAGAATCCATTTTGTAACACATCCTACTCAGTCAGCCTTGGAAAGATCAACACCAGATTGGTGGAACACTAGGCACATGCTGAAGGTATTCCAGGTTGGATGGCTTTGTAGAGATAGTGAATCAATCAGAACAGAGCTGGAAGGGACTTTGGAAGTTTTCTAGTCCAATCCCCTGCTCAAGCAGGAAACCCTATACAATTTCAGACAGGTGGCTGTCCAGTTTTTTCTTAAAAACCTCCAGTGATGAAGCACCTACAACTTCTGAAGGCAAGCTGTTCCAATGGTTAATTGTTCTCACTATTAGGAATTTGCTCCTTAATTCCAGGTGGCGTCTCTCCTTGATGAGTTTCCATCCATTATTGTCTTGCTCCTCTTCTTTGTGGCAGCCCCTTAAATACTGGAATACTGCTATCATGTCACCCCTTAGTCCTTCTTTTCTCTAGACTGGCCATACCCAATTACTGCAATTGTTTTTAATATGTTTAGTCTCCAGGCCCTTAATCATCTTAGTTGCTCTTCTCTGCACTTTTTCCAGAGGCTTGCTCCCCATGCCTCCTGCTGCCATTTTCAGCACCCTTAAATGGCAGCTGCTTTTTGAGCTTTCTATAACTATCAGCTGGCCCCAATAATCTGGCAAGCAGGAGGCTGTAAAGGATTTTTTCTCCTTGCTTGCTTGGTTCCTGTACTTACCTATTCAGTAAGATTTTTAAAAGGGATAGAGATTGGGGAGCAGAGGGAGGGGTTTAGATTTAGCACCTAATTGGGGGAGGGAGAGGGAAGATCAAAAAGCCTGTCCCTCCCAGCTCTTTTTTGTTTTTTATTAAAGAAAAGTGCCTGAAGGGGAGAGGGAGGGTGTTTTAAGCAAGGGGAAATTTTGGGAAGCTTATTTTGAAGCTGCCTTTTATGCAAGGGCCACTTCCCAAAGCCTAGAGAGAAGGAGAGCTTTGCAGCCTCCCTTTTACCAGCTGATTTTGTGTGTGTGTGTGTTTGTGTGTGTGCAACTATTTGGCGCAGAAAACTCCAAAGGGCTAGGGAATGCCTTCAGGTGCACCACTATCTCCTCACTAAATTGAGAAAGAGGAAGAAACTCAGTATACTTTTACATGGTACTAATCTGCTCCTGGAAATGAAGGTGTTTGATATGCATGTTACTACCTTCCAGGTGTCTTGATATTGAAGATCATCCTTTGTACTCTCTGCTAATATTTTGTGTTTAGATCTAAGTAAGTTCATGCCATGAACAGCATGTGCTACAGCATAGACTGCATTGTAGATACTGTAGCTGTGGCCAGTCATTTCAAATAAATGTGCAGGAAGCTTTTTCAGATCTTCCTTCCCAGTACATGCTTCATCACTTTCCATTGGTTTAGTGCTGTCTGAAAAGACACAATCAAAGCCTTGCTCCCAAAACTCCTTGAACAAACTAGCTCGTTGCATCTGTAATGGTTTGAGGGCCCAAAGGAATTTGTTCAACCCCAGCAGTTCATTGGAGTGAATATCAAAAGAAATTGCTCCATCAAACAATTGCAAATCTGAGGGTTGATGAAGGTTTGTTAACGTTAGTTCTGTTTGAGCTGTAAGAATCCACATTTTTCCAAGGATTATGTCTGTAAATTTTGTGAACATAAACAGAAGCATCGCTGTGCTGCTTTCCCCATAGAAGATGAATGTATTGACTATGGTTTTCCTCAAATAAACATTTATTCTACCAACTACAGGAGAATGTAACATAGAAAAAAAAGTTTGTTTGGGAATTCTCTCCATAAAAGCAGAGCAGAGCCTGTTCTCAGAAAGAAGTGGATCGAGGGCTTGAAGGAAATTGTCTCCACTCTCATCATCCAGAATTATAAGGCCAACCCACGTCCATCCAAAATGCTTCAGCAAATGGATTATCCCCACAATCTGAAGGGTTTCGTTGGGAGCCATGCGATAAAAAGAAGCAGCCATCTTCGTTCCATGCTTGTTTGGGGCAAATGAGCCATAAGCGAGCTAAAATAAAATGTGCAGTTGGTTGGTTATGGTTGAAATGCATCCTTTATTTAATTCTTATCCTTTATTTAGTTTATAAATTTATAAACTTTATAAAGTTTATAAATTTAGTTTACATTTATCTCCTGCTTTTTCTTCAGGAACTCAAGGTGACATAAGCAATGCTCAGAGCAGTCCCATAGGTTTGACTGAGAGAGGATGAAGGAAAATTGTTGCATGGCATGATGGTGGCTGAGAAGGGAGAAGGATGAAGAGAAGGTAGAGAAGCAATGTTAAAGTAAAGTTAGTAAACTTAAAGAGATGAAGAAATAGGAGAAGGAGAAGGAATAGGTTGGGATAATAACAGTGATGGTGATGGTGATGGTAGTGTCTGGGAGGAAAGAAAGAGGAGAAGAAAGCTGAACAGAAATTAAAGTAAAGCAAAGTAAAATCAAAGTAAAAGGAGTAGGAGTAGGAGTAGGAGTAGGAGTAGGAGTAGGAGAAGGAGAAGGAGTAGGAGTAGGAGAAGGAGAAGGAGAAGAAGAAGAAGAAGAAGAAGAAGAAGAAGAAGAAGAAGAAGAAGAAGAAGAAGAAGAAGAAGAAGAAGAAGAAGAAGAAGAAGAAGAAGACAGGAGGAGGAGGAGGAGGAGGAGGAGGAGGAGGATGCAAATTTACTATTTTTCTATGCCTTTTTACATTAACTATTATCTGGGTGACATTTTTATTTTTCTCTCTGTGGCTTACAAACAGCACCTTGATTGCCTTCAGTATATAAATATTTAAATTAGTCACTAGTCACAAGGAGAAAAAAACCCCAACTTTTAAGTATTATTTCACTACAAAACCACAAGAGAGAGCAAAGGAGCATTTTTTAAATACTGTATTAGAAAAACTGCTAAAAAAAACCCAACTACAACTACAAGCAACTACAACTACAAACAACTGCAAGCAAGCAAAGTTATAACCAGTAGCCAACAATATGGGTTTGTCAAAAACAGATCATGCCAAACAAAACTTATGTCATTCTTTTACAAAGTGACTAAATTAGTGAAACAGAAAAATGCAGTGGACATAGTATACTTAGACTTCAGTAATGATTTCATGATATAAATCCCTGTTAGCTTCCATGGCTGAGGATGAAATGACACTTAGATGACCACCTTAAGTTCTCAGCTTCTGCTCCCTTTTCAGACACCATATTTTAACACACTATTTTCAAAGTGGTGCATCAGAAATGGCTTAATTCCAACTCCCAAATTTCATCAGGCCCTTTATATGCATCACTGAAATCTAATCTAGAATCTAATCCCTACTTGGTAAATAATCATTCCCTGTTCCCTTCCATTTTGCCACATGGACGGGTTTTCATAAACAGTGTATCTTACCTGGGGGATTTTATAAAGATTTATGGTATCTGACATAAAGAATGAGATATCAGCACCAAATCCGCCAATAATGGCCACAATGAGATTCTCCTTGATATCACATCTGTAGTTGACAACCAACTGATTGGATCGGAAGAGCAGCTCCAAAGTGGAACGATAAGTCAGCCGAGCATCAAAATAGTTGTCACAGATAAAAAATCCCAGAGTAATGTTAGACAAGAGTCTTGGATTTGAGTTGATCTGTTTCACAGCAAATGCCAAACTCAGGGAATGCTGATACAATTTTAAAATGGCTCTGGAAACATAATTGAGAGATAACTGAAATACAGAGTTATTGAGACAAGAATAATACCGTATATATAATGAAGCAACAACTACAATATGAAACTTGCAAACTGTGATAGGCATCAAATAAAGGCCAATGAACAATATTTGGTGTATCATGAAACAGAGATCTACAATTGGATTAGCTTGCAGGAAAATATGATTCCATTTAATTCAGTACAGAACTAGAACGCAGGCAGAGTATGTTTTTTTTAACCCACCTATCAAATCCTTCCTAAGGACCTGTGATAGAATTCACAGACTTGTAGACTAGAATGGGTAGTCAAAGATTATCCTGAATTAATGCAGTGGTGAAGTACTTCCATTAAATGATTAATATTTTTGTTTTCTCCAATCTGGTATTTTTTTTAATATATATTTTATTAATTTTTTATAGTAACAGTCTTTAGTATTTAAAAAGCAACACGTTGTATGGGTTTATGTGTTTAACATTGATAGTAATACAATTTCCATTCCTACCCTTTATTCCATTTTTCTAACCATTTATAAAAAATTTCCCATGTTTGAAAGTATTCTGAATCTTGCTTCCCCTTCATTTTCAAAGTGAGCCTATCCATTTCTGCACAGTCCAAAATTTTCTTAATTATGTCTTCTTCAGATGGTATTTCTTCGTTTTTCCAGTATTGAGCAAATATAATTCTCACTGCTGTTAATATATGTAATATTAACTGTACACATTTCTTATCATAATTTTCTGAAATTATGCCTAAAAGAAATAATTCCGGTTTATAGTCTACATGTGCTCCTATCATCTTTTCTAGCCACCTATATATTTTTGACCAATAGTTTTTTGCTTTAGGGCATGTCCACCAAAGATGATAATACCTGCCTGGAATTTGTCTGCATTTCCAACAATTGCTAGACACATTTTTAAACATTTTTGCTAATCTTGCAGGTGATAAGTGCCGTCTATAGAACTTTTTATATAAATTTTCTTTATAAGTAGCTGCCCTCATTGTTTTGTAGTTTCTTTCCCATAGGTTTTGCCATATTTCTAGCTCTACATTGTGCCCAAAGTTTTTTGCCCAAGTTATCATTGTTTATTTAACCTGGTATCTTTTTTAAGAGTTGATATTGCAACTCCTTTGGTCACACTGGAAAACTCAAAATAACTACAGGATATTAGATGCTTATCTAAATAACTGTATTGCATTCAACGTTCAACAAAAAGAGATGGATAGGAATCAAATCTCTGATTTTGTAACCCTGCACAAATTTTAAAAGATGCAGGATGACTTCTGCAGGTTCTTGGAGAAAATAAAGATGATTCACTTAGAATATGCAGTTGGCAGACTTTGATATGATTTGACTACAAAGAAGGAACTGGTGGTTCCATGCTGGAGATGTGGTGAAGCACTACCCAAAAGGCACTGCTCTGTACTTGCAATATGAAGGTTTTTAGTAATTTTATGTAAAGGTTGATTCAGCAACAAGGCAATCATTATCACTTCCCAACACCAAACCTAACAGATCTAATGCCATGGACCATATTCAATGAAAAATTCCCTAGTGAACTCACTATTGTTCTACTGTATAAGATCTTACTGATTACTCAACTTTATCCACAAAAACATATGCAATAATGAAACTGGGAGTCCTTAAGATTCCAAAAAGCTCATGAGCGTCTGACTGAAATATTGTCGATGATTTGGAAATTCTGATTACATATAGAGCTGGTAAAAAATTGGAGTGAAACCTTCCAATATTCTTTCAACTTATAAGAACACCCTGAAGAGATTTTTCAGTCTGCAACAGCAGGTGGAGATGAAGGAAAAGGAAAGGAGTATTTCTTACAGAGGGGGCATAAACACCTTCTGTGAAGGATGCTTGTCAAAGGAATATTCCTCAAGTATATGTAAAATCTGAGCTGTGGTCCCACCAATCAGGAGGCTTCCTGGCTGATACCATTCATGAAGGATAGGAGAAGGATCACTTTTGAGGCAAAATGTGGCACCTGTCTGGCACTTCACGTCAAGCAGCAACCACAGTATTATCACTATCCCCAACATTTTTTCTAGAAAAGGCTTGCTTGTGCCTATCCACATTTCCAGAAGTTTATTTAGTGAGATTATTTTCCATCAGCTACAAAATCCAGGAACATGGTCAGTTAATTATATCATTTCTCTCATGCAATAGATTGACATCAACAAGGTTAACAAAGCATGCCCTGAGGGACAAGCATAACGCCAGTGAATGGGAATCACTACCAAATTCCAAAGAGACAAGATCCTACCTGCCTCTTTTCCTCTGACCACACAACGGAAGGTTTTATAATCTCTTCAGATTGACTTATGAATTCTTTTTCAGTATTTCCTGAAATGCTGTTGCAGCTGTGTCATAAAACAACAGTGATAGTCATTTAGGTTAATTGCCAATAAGCATTGATCTCTGTGAAAGGAACCTCCTGGGTTTGGAGAACTATTATTTCACTTCCACATAATAACTTTTGTGACAACCATCTTCTTAGTCTTTGTGAAAGACTCCACATAAAAGAATTATATATGATTACTTTTGTAAATGTAATCGTTACCCATGAGATTCTTCCAAAACCAGATACTTATGGATGAAATTGCTATGTTCTTCAGCTATATTTCTTTAAGAAACCATTGAGCACAATAAACCTCAAAAGAGTCACTGAGAGTGATGCTCTAAGGATTCCCCATTCTTTTGGGAAATTATTTACATAAAGTGCAAATTTATTCCATGGGTGACATATTGCTTATCCTTGTTGTCCCTTCACTTCCATTTTTCCACCAAGGACTTGAGAGAGCTTTCATGGTGATCTCTCTTCATTTGAATTCTATTAAGTTACCCAGTAAGCCTTAAGTGGACTAGAATCTATGTTTGCTTGCTCCTAGTTACAGTTAGGAAGTCATGTGTAATCCCATAGCTTCAGTATGTTTTTAGAAATGCAGAATATTCATTTATTTAATTCTTCTATTTACCAGTTAGGTGGTGATCTTTGAATATTCCATGAAGGTCAACTGTATTTTCTCTGATAACAAATATTTTCCAATGCACATACTTTCAAACCATAAAATATTTTGTATAATAAATCTGGGGATTTCAACATCTCTTTTCCAATGTTTCTAATACAATAGACTAAGTTAAAACATATTGGCCATGAGAACAAACTCAAAGGGGTTTATCTCTTCTCAAACACTTCCTTTATAAAGGTCAGTTGTCTAACTACTTTGGTGGAAACCTGCTTTCCATCTATCTATTATCCTTCTTCTTCATCACCCTGATTTGTTAGTGAACAGAGTTTTCAAGATTGCTTGGATGGTTTTTTCTTTAGAGAAAAATGAAGCTAGATATCTACACATCATATGACTTTGATGGCTTTGTGGCATATACTTCTGAAATGGTTAAATAACTGAATATTAAAAACTATAGTGCAATAATAGCAAGGGAAATGAAAAGGCAAATTGAAAAGACTCAAGAGAGAGTATTGTGAAACCTACAGTATGAAAACAAAGATTAATGAGATTCTGTTTTTTGCCTTCAGGTTCTGCAAAAGATGTATGGTACATAATTCTGTTCCTTTATGACATTCCTAGGATCCTGATAAAATGCATAACCAACCATTGGTTTTGTGGATGTTGCCTTGTTTGCAGGGAGTCATTGAACTTCTTTGGTAGTAATGAAGTTGACTTTTTAAAGTTTTGGTGAGGTGAGGAAGAAAACATGATGGCATCAAGGTTTCTATGGGCCCAAACCCCCATTGGGAATTTGTCTCTTAGAATAGGTGATGGAAATAATCAGAAATAAAAGAAAATACTTCCTTAAAAGCAGAGTCATTCATACAGTAAAAAAATTTTTTTTTCATTTCCATTTATAAGAATTTGACATACAGTTATACATACCAAATATTTTCTGTATCAATAAAGTTGGCAGAGCTAATACAAAAGGCCCAATTTTCTCCACAAAAAAAGATTGCTAATTCCATATCAAAGCAGAAATCCATATAGTCACAACTTAATAATCAGAAATGCTTTTTCTTTACAAGTTTTTCTTTGATGTTGAGGTCAGACCTTAGCAAAATAATGTAGCATTTGGGGGAAAATATACATCCCAATAACCCAGCACTAGAAGCTAAGATGGAGAAGATCTCCACAGCTACCATGTGTTTTCCTTTGGTGCTCAAATAAGTTGGAACAAAAGACAACCAAACACTACAAAACACCAGCATGCTAAAAGTGATGAACTTGGCTTCATTGAATGTGTCTGGCAGGTTCCTAGCTAGGAAAGCCACCATGAAGCTGACCAGAGATAGAAACCCCATATAGCCCAAGGCAAGGTAAAACATCACAACAGACCCTTCATTACATTCTGCTAGGATCTCTTCAGTCATTGATCGCATATTAAGCTCTGGAAAGGGGGGAGAAGTGATCATCCATGCCAGACAAATGCCTGTTTGAATGAAGGAGCAAGAAAAAACAATTAAGATGGACAGTCTTTTCCCCAACCATTTTCTCATACTGGATCCTGGTTTGGTGGCCATGAATGCTGCAATGACCATGATAGTTTTAGCCAACACAGAAGAGACAGCCACAGAGAAAATAATGCCAAATGCAGATTGTCGGAGGAAGCAAATCAGTTGGAGAGGTTTTCCAAGGAATAGAAAAGAACAGAGGAAGCAAAGCAGAAGGGAGATGAGAAGAGTGTAGGTGAGATCCTTGTTGTTAGCTCTAACAATAGGAGTGTCTTTATGTTTAATAAATATTCCAAGTATGAACACGGTAATGATTGAAAATAATACAGCAATCACAGCTAAACCGATTCCTAAAGGTTCATCATAAGTTAGGAAAGTTATGGTCTTTTGGAGGCATTGAACTTTATTCTTACTTGGATATTGATCTTCTGGACATTCAGAACAGGCAATCATATCTGGAAATAAGAGAGTGGCCATGAAGCATTGAATCTAATTGTCATGATTACTGTAGCACCAAGGGAAATATACTGTATAATTATTTAAGATAGATCAGTGTTTTCCTAATTTGCCCACTTGAAGAAGTAGAGACTTAATTCTTAAAATTATAACTGGTGAATTTTGGGAGTTGAGGTCCAGAGCTCTTACATTTGGTAAGTTTGTTAATGTTTTTCAAACATTAGATTAGATCATTAGAGGATGGTCAAAATTAGCTTATTGAGGGTGGAATCTTCTCTGTTAATTATTTACAACACTAAATATACCAGGATTTTCCTAAAGACCCATCCCTTCAAGGTTTCAATGTCTAAGTATTAGGTATGGATGAATATGAACAGTCGTGTTCAAAGTGTTACAGAAAGCCAAGGTGATGGGCACAACTGTTTGCCTGAAGTCCTGTAATTTTTAATTATGAAACTGAAGCCCTGTCCATTTTTACCCAGTGTCCCATATTTGTGACATCATTGGGAAAGAGCAAGCTAACATGGCATGCATCACCAACATCTTGCTTACTCCAGAAGAGGGTCTCCCCCTCTTGGAAATGTGTTGAGCCAGTCTTAGAATTTGGCAGCAGCTGAAATGGTGGGAGGCAGTTTTCATCCATAAATCTCTTAGGGGCCATGTTCCCCAAGTCTCTGGCTGTGTGACCCTATTTCTGAAGCTGGGCACAAACAGTTCAGGTTGTTGCTACTGTATCAGCCTCCCTGCTCTGTAGCAACCTCCCTGCCTGAGTTGCTGAAGGCCATGTCAGGGTTGGCAGTGAAGTTCCCCGGGATCATAGTCCTTGGAGACTCTGCCATCCCTGGGCTTGGCCTCAAGCATTCAGGGAGTTCACGACCACTAGGGCAGCTAAGGCCTCAGATCATACACAGGCTGACTCAGGACAGTGACCACATACCAGCTATGATTTTCTTGTTGGAGCAATGGCAATTTGGTGTGGTGGGATGTTTGCCCTTATCGCCCCTATCAAGGTCAGATCATGCTCTAGTATACTTGAGGTTCTCTTATGTTGTCCTACTTCTGCAGGGAGGCTGCACCCATTCGGGTAGTCCACCTCCAATGACTGGTTCCAAAGGGAACAGGGGCTATTCTGGGGGGTTTGCTGCACAGTCCTGGCCATGACCTGGAATCAAATGGCAGCCAAGGCTTTGTACAGGATTGCGCCCAGGTGTCCTTTCTTGATACATCTCTCCTGACACTCCCTATGTTCACAGAGGAACTGGGGATCCTGCATAGGACACCTGGAGCATCACTGGAGGAAAACAAGAGATGAATCCATTTGGATACATGTTAGATACACTACTAAGGCCAATCATATGGTAGTAAGAGCCGCGAAACAGCATTATTTATCCACCTTTATTGTGACCACAGAGTGTGACCCAGTAGCCCTCTTCAAGATCACTCAGTCCCTCGTGGGACAGGAAAGTTTGAGTAATCATCTTCAAGGCTATGCAGATGAATTTGTGGAACAACTGATGGACAAAGTTGCTCATATCCATTCCCTGTTGGAATCCAAACATGGAGGAGGTCCTGTAGAGGTGCCTTACCTAGTGATATGGCAAAGTTTGATCCTGTTGGACCTAATGAAATGGGCAGGGTCCTCAATGCTGTCAGTGCAACTGCCTGCCATTTAGATCTGTTTCTTCTTGCTGGTGAAAGCCTCCAGAATAGCATCCACTAGGTGGGTCCAGGCAGTGATAAATTCATTGCTCCAGGAGGGGAGGTTCCCAAGATCTTTTAAAGAGTTCCTGATTTCTTTAAAAAAAAAACATGCCTAGATCTCATTTGCCTGGACAATTTTCATCCAGTTTCTCACCTTCCCTCTCTAATTTCATATTGTTGTTTTATTTTGTTGCAAGCTACACAGAGTTGCTTGATAGTGAGATGGGTGACATATAAATTTAGTAAATAAATACCAAAGATGTCATAGACCTGGAACCAGTAAGCTCCCAAATCCAAACCAGCTCAGTCTTGCCAGGGTTTAACTGAAGCCTGTTGTATCCCAACCAGGCCCTCAAATCCTCAAATAACATGTTCATGGCATTGTTTAATTTGCCAAGGGTCAAGATATATAATTAGATATCTTCAGCATATTGATGATACCTCACCCAGGGTGATGGATATGCTCATGCAGTGGTTTCATGCAGATGTTAAAAAGGCAAAGAGAAAGCCCTGAACACTATGGTACTCCTCTTTGTAGGGGCTGAGCACAGGACCTCTCCTCTCCAAGGATATCAAAATGATATCACGGTCAATGCTATCAAAAGCAACCAAGAAGTCAAATAAGGCAAGGATGGATGTACTCAGTGGTGGGATTCAGCCGGTTCGCACTAGTTCGGCAGAACCAGTAGTTAAATTTTGCTGAGTTCAGAGAACTGGCTGAATGCACACTGCTTCCTGAAATCCATTCTAGGCCTCAGAGGCCCAGGCCTGCATCCAATAAGAGAACTGGTTGTTCAGGTATTTGAATCCCACCACTGGATGCACTATCCACATCCTGACCATAACAAAGGTCATCCCATAGAAAAAAGCAATGACATTACCATCCTATACTCTGCTGTGAAAACCAACTGAAAAGGATCCAGATAATCAACTTCATCCAAGGCCCTCTGGATCAGTTGCACAACCACTTTCTCCACCACGTTCTCCAAGGTGGTGAAATACTGGATGAAATTTGTCCAGTATAGTATAGAGCCATGGTGGTGCAGTGGTTAGAATGCAGTACTGCAGACTACTTGTGCTGACTGCCCGCTGCCAGCAGCTTGGCAGTTCGATCCTCAATGGCTCAAGGTTGACTCAGCCTTCCTTCCTTCTGAGTCAGTAAAGTGAGGACCCAGATCATTAGGGGCAATAGGCTGACTTTGAAAATCACTTAGAGAGGGCTGTAAAGCACTGTGAAGCAGTATATATGTCTATTGCTACTGCCCTCCCTCCCTCCCTCCCTCCCTCCCTCCCTCCCTCCCTTCCTTCCTTCCTTCCTTCCTTCCTTCCTTCCTTCCTTCCTTCCTTCCTTCCTTTCCAATAGTTAGAATGCAGAATTGCAGGCTAATTCTGCCAACTGCCAGGAGTTTTATTCTTACCAGCTCATGGTTGACTCAACCTTCCATTCTTCCGAGGTCAGTAAAATGAGGACCCAGATCATTGTGGGCAATAGGCTGACTCTATAAACCACTTAGAAAGGACTGTAAAGCACTGTGAAGCAGTATATAAGTGCTATTGCTATAGTGGGATCCAATTATGGGGTTTTTTTTAGGAGGGGCTAAACCAGAACCTCTTTAAGAGGTAAAGAAACAACACCCTCACTCAAAGGAGAATTAACAACCACCTGAACCCACTCACACCACACTGCTATAGCAAGCTTGGACAGGCACAGATCTAGAGAGCAGGTGATCAAAATCACGAGACTATTGTGAGACTGTGAGTCACTTCCTCAGGTCCAAGTCCAAATCATTCTCAAATAACCAGGCAAGAATCCTCTGTAGGCATTTCCCCTGTACCTGACACAAGACCAGTGTCCAGTTGGAAACAAATCTCAGTAATTTTATTCAACAAATGCTGCACAATTTCCTTTGCAGACCTCTTATAATGTTTTTGTGATCTCAAAAAACTAAGTGTCCACCCCAAAAATGTTTTACCAGGACGGTCTGTGTAACCTGCGTAATCTGAAATAGACCTCGGAAGACAGGACAATCTGTTGATACAGTAACAGCACAGAAGTACATAATTGACCAGTGGAACGACTTATCTCTAGAAGCTGTGGGTGCTCCAACACTGGAGGTTTTTAAGAAGAGATTGGAGAGTTGTTTATCTGGAATGGCAGATAAATTGAGTGGGAGATTGGATTAAAAGACTTCTAAGGTCTCTTTTAATTATGTTATTCTGTTCTGTTTTGTTTTACACATACTTCAGTGCCCTTAGCATCACAAGCTAAGTTTTAATAGCAGCTCTAACCCATGCTTGATCTACTTCATCCTTTGTTGAGCATGAAGTATCCTGTAGATTCTCTTTTACCATTTCATTTCCTTCAGCTCATCTGTAAAGTGCGGTTCCCCAAAAGGACATAGAAATCATGGGTACTGTTGGATCCAAGGCCTCTATCTAACATTCCTTTTGTTCATTTCAGGAATTCTTTGTAAGATGTTCATTGTGGCATTAACTAGTTTTATGTATACCACCTCATGAAATCTTCCAGGATCGGAGTCGGTACTGGAATCACTGAAGTGTAGCAAATCAGCTCCATATATAAATAAAACTAATTGACTATCTGCTCAGTTTTGCAGAGAAACAAAATCTATCAGAATACAGAAGAATAAAGGACAATTAACCAGTGGAACAGCTTGCCTTCAGAGGTTGTGGATGCTTCATCACTGGAGGTTTTTAAGAAGAGACTGGACAGCCACCTGTCTGAAATGGTACAGGGTCTCCTGTTTAAGCAGGGGGTTGGACTAGAAGACCTTCAAGGTCCCTTCCAGCTCTATTCTGATTGATAAAGTAAAACAGAAAAAAAAATACCTGACATGTTTGACATTTTCCCCTCAGAACATGGATCGCAATCATAGCAGCAAAATTTTTGGCCTTCTTTCTTTTTCTTCTGATAGCCAGCAGGACAGGGATTATTACACACCGAATGGGGCAAGACCTGTTGATAAACCAGGATGTAAACCAGGATTTGTTGATGTAACAATAAATGAAAAATCACCATCATAAGCTTGTCAATCCCTTTAATCAAGGGATTAAAGTTAGCATTTTCCTTTCTAGTTCAGGGAGCTTTGAGTGTTCTTTTCCAGCCATGACAGGAGGAATCAGTTACTTATTTTCTACAGTATTGTTCATACAACTAAATCCAAAGGTTTGTTTTCTCAGCCCCAATGAAGCCAGGATGTACAATATTTGTCAGCTCACTGATCCTCAAACTTCTTATAACCTGTCAAAAGTGGGTGGGAGCACTTTTTATTTTCTGCTCAATTATTTTTAAATGTCTGATATTAAATTATTCCTGAGTTTTATTCCATTGTTTTCTTGCACCTGAGGTTATAGCAAACTCCCCATCTTCCCCCACCAAAAAAAAATATCCCTTAATTTTTTCCCCATACAGCAGAAAAGCAGTTATAGTTGGAGTAGAGAGTAGTTAATTTTAATTGATTAAAGGATATGAAAGCAGGCTGTACAATCAAACTCATTGCTGATCTCCAAATCTTTCATCCAAAATAATAAAATTTCAAAAATCCAAACCTGCTTAAAATCTTTGTGCCACACAATTAAATCTTCATGAATCACAAATTCGTTTCCTTCAAGAGCTTTGGGATAAACTTTTCCAATTTTCACTTTATGGTAGGAGTTGTTTGGAAACATGACCACATTTGTAATATCAAATCCAGAAAGCACTTCTCCATTTTGGTTGATGGACACAGTTTCTCCAAGTGAATTATTGAATGAAAGGCCTTGAAGGAACCAGTGAAGCTAAATAACAAGGAGAGGGAACAAAAGAGATGAAATAAAGGAAGGTTACTAGGTTAATGAGGCAGCAGGACACTCTTCAGATCACCAGCCATCACAGGGCTGCATCATACTTCTAAAAACCAATGCTAATTGACAAATCAGGTCTTAACACTCTTCCAGAAAACCAGAAAAGTGGGGGTTTGCTCAATGGTGGGATTCAAATAATTTAACAACTGGTTCTCTGTGGAGATCCAGCAAGTGGGAGAGTGGAGGCAGGGATGGGGCTTCTGCTCTCTTCTCGGGCTCCACCTCCACCTTTAGCCCCACCCCTTGGCAGCCTCCTCTCCTTTCCCCTCCCTCCCCTCCCTTGCCTTTCCAGCCGGGACTCCCTTTTCCTCCACTGAGCATCCACATTGGGGTTCCTCTGCCCATGAAAAGAGTGCCCTGTTGTGCCTGGGCGGAGCTGCCTCCTGGTCCAGCATCGGGGTGGAAACTGAAGCTCCACAATGTCCGCCAAAGAGTCGCGGAGGGAATTGCAAGGATTGCAGTGTTTCCCGCAGGCTGAAGAAGAGGGTAAGGAGGGGATGCAGACCCTGAGGAAGAGCCCCTCCAGGGGAAAGGCAGGAGCCACCCCAGATGGTCTGGGGTCCCTCCGTGGCTGAGACAGGATGGAAAGAAAAGCAGGGCAGGATCTTCCATGCAGCCAAGATTGGGGGAACCCCAGGGGGATGAACAGGAAGAAACCCCGAGCGGATCCCTTCAGATCCTGAAGATCCTGGAAGTGCAGCTGTACAGGTGCCCAGCAGGGAACAGACAGAGGGAGCACCCCAGTGAATCCCTGGAGGGAAGAAGTCAGAAAGAGCTGGGGGCAATGGGAACCTCCTGATGTCTCCTACCTCCCATTTCCCATGCCAGGAGGGCTCTTCTTTGGCCAGAATGGGGACTTTTCTCTTCCACCTCCCCATTCACCCCTGCCTTCCAGCCACAGCCAATGGACAGAGAGCATTCAGACTCAGCAGAAGCTCTGCTGGCCTTTCTCCGATGCCAATTGACCTGCAGCCGGGCTCATAATCAGTTCGCCGAACTCAACAAAAAATTAGGTATCAGTTCTGCTGAACCAGTGTGAACCGGCTGAATCCCACCACTGGATTTGCCTCACCTCACCTGCATTTACAACCCATCCGGTAGACTGGAAGGGAAATAGTTCTGCTCTCCTCTCCTTCAAAGGCAAAGAAACCATGGCAGAAAGGAGACAGATCTTTGCAAAGTAAGTGAATCTGGCATGACAGGATCAGAGTGGGGAAGGATGACATATCTTTGCTCCATCACTAGCCCCCCCCCCCATGGCCTTCCCCACTCTGAGATACCTCGTGTGCATTTCACTACCCACACATTCAATTAAGGTTCAAGGTTTGCAATTCACTCCTACGAATCCTCAAGTTACAAATGGAAATGGCAAGCTCCATTATATTCGTAACTCAAGGACTACCTGTATACCTTTACATGGTACTAATCTGCTCATGGCAATGAAGGTATTTTATTTGCAGGTTATTACCTTCCAGGTGCCTTGATCTTGAAGTTCTTCCCTTGTACTCTCTGCTAATATTTTGTGTTTAGATCTAAGTAAGTTCATGCCATGAACAGCATGTGCTACAGCATAGACTGCATTGTAGATACTGTAGCTGTGGCCAGTCATTTCAAATAAATGTGCAGGAAGCTTTTTCAGATCTTCCCTCCCAGTACATGCTTCATCACTTTCCATTGGTTTAGTGCTGTCTGAAAAGACACAATCAAAGCCTTGCTCCCAAAACTCCTTGAACAAACTAGCTCGTTGCATCTGTAATGGTTTGAGGGCCCAAAGGAATTTGTTCAACCCCAGCAGTTCATTGGATTGAATATCAAAAGAAATTGCTCCATTGAACAATTGCAAATCTGAGGGTTGATGAAGACTTGTTAGGGTTAAATCTATTTGAGCAGTAAGAATCCACATTTTTCCAAGGATTACGTCTGTAAATCTCAGGAACAGAAACAAAAGCATCACTGTGCTGCTTTCCCCATAGAAGATGAAAGTATTGACTATGGTCTTACTCAAATAAACATGTATTCTACTCACTACAGTACCATGTAACATTAAAAAAAAAGCTTGTTTGGGAATTCTCTCCATAAAAGCAGAGCAGATTCTGTTCTCAGAAAGAAGAGGCTCCAGGACTTGAAGGAAATTGTCTCCACTGTCATCATCCAGAATTAAAAGGCCAATCCATGTCCATCCAAAATGCTTCAGCAAATTAATAATTCCCACAATCTGAAGGGTTTCATCGGGGGCCATGCAGTAAAAGGAAGCAGCCATCTTCGTTCCATGCTTGTTTGGGGCAAATGAGCCATAGGCAAGCTAAAATAAAATGTGCAGTTCATTGTTTATGGTTAAAATGTATCCCTTATTTATTTCTTAAATTTATCTATTGTCTTTTCTTCAGGAACTCAAGGGGACACTCAAAGCAACACCATAGGTTTGACTGAGTGAGAATGAAGATGAGTCAAAGAAGCTGAGAGAATGTGAAGGAAAATTCTTACAGGAATTGGGTATGTTTAGTCTATTGAAAATAAGGACTAGGGGAGGCATGATAGCAGTTTTCCAATATTTGAGGGGTTCCTACAAAGACAAGTGGGTCAAACTATTTCCCAAAGGGCCAAAAGGCAAGACAAGAAACAATGGATGAAAACTAATCAAGGAGAAAAGCAACCTAGAAGTAAGAAGAAATTTCCTGACAGTGAGAACAATTAACCAGTGGAACAACCTGCCTCCAGAAGTTTTGGGTGTTCCATCACTAGAGGCTTTCAAAAAGAGACTGGACAGCCACTTGTCTGAAATGGTATAGGGTCTCCTACTTGAGCAAAGGGTTGGACTAGAAGTCCTCCAAGGTCCCTTCCAACTCTGTTATTCTATGTTCTAAAATAGTGGCATGGCACAGGGGTGGCTAGGTTGGGAAAAGGAGGAAGAGAAGTAAAGTTAAAATAAAGCTAAAGAAATGAAGGAAGGAGAGAAGGAGAAGCAATAGGATGAGATAATGGCAGTAACGGCGATGGCGATGGCATTGCTGCAACATGGGGGCTAAAAGGCAAGAAACAGGAGATGAAAGATGAGGAGAAATTAAAGTAAAATTAAAGTAATGGAAGGAGAAAGAGAAAGAGGGGGAGGAGAAGGCGAATTTACTATTTTTCTGTACCCTTTTACATTAACTGATTTGAGTGAGTTTTTTTTTTCTTTTTTTTTTCTTCACTCTATGGATTACAAACTGCACCTTGATTGCCTTCGCTATACAATATTTAAATTCTCCTTCAACATTAAGCACAAGAGGGAGAAAAAGATCACTTTTTAAGTATTATTTCAACACTAATCACAAGAGGGAACAAAGGACCAATCTTTAAAAGAAAGAAGGCACCCAAATGCTATAGTATAAGAACAACTGCTGGATGGTAATTAAGGTACTGGAGGCTAAATTGTACAATGAACAGTTAAGGGAACTAGGTATGTCTAGTTTAACAAATAAAAGGATTAGGGGTAACACGTAAGCTGTCTTCCAGTACTTGAAGGACTGTCATAGAGAAGAGGGGCTGATTTATTCTCAAAAGCACATGAGAGTAGGATAAGAAGTAATGGGTGGAAGCTCGTTAAAGAGAGATGCAACTAACGAGAAATTTTCTGACAGTGAGAACAATTAATTAATGGGATGGCTTGCCTCCTGAAGTTGTGAGTGCCTCATCACTGGAGGTTTTCAAGAAGAGATTGGATAACCAATTCTCTGCAATGGTATAAGGTCTACTGTTCAAGCAAGCGATTGGACAAGAAGACCTCCAAGTTCTTTTAAATGCTATGATTTTATGATTTTATGATATAATCCCCCTACAGTATATGATATAATAGCTTCCATGGCTGAGGATGAAATGACACTTAGTTCACAGCTTCTACTCTTTTTCAGGCACCATATTTTAACACACTATTTTCAAAGCATGCATTAGATATGGCTTAATTCCAACTCCCAAATTTCATCAGGCCCTTTTTATGCCTCATTGAAGCAGAATCTTACCCTTACTTGGAAAAGAATTGGTCCCTGTACCCTTCAATTTGCTATATGAATGGGTTTTCATACGTGTCGATGCATATATGTTACCTGTGGGATTTTATAAAGACTTATGATATGTGACATGAAGTATGAGATATCACCACCAAATCCTCCAATAATGGCCACAACAAGATTCTCCTTGATATCACATATGTAGTTGACAACCAAGTGATCAGATCGGAAGAGCAGCTCCAAAGTGGAACGGTAAGTCAGCCGGGCAACAAAATAGTTGTCACAGATGAAAAATCCCAGAGTAATGTTAGACAAGAGCCTTGGGTTTGAGTTGATCTGTTTCACAGCAAATGCCAAACTCAGAGAATGCTGATACAATTTTAAAATGGCTCTGAAAACATAATTGAGAGATAACTGAAATACAGAGTTATTGAGACAAGAAGAGGACTGCATATACTGGGAAGCAACAACCACAATATGAAACTTACAAACCGTGATAGACATCAGATATAAAGACCAATGACCAACATTTGGTGCATCATGAAATAGATGTCTACAACTGTACTAGCTTGCAGGAAAATATGTTTCCATTTGATTGTGTTATAGAGCTAGAAGGCAGGCAGAGTTTGTCATAGAAGAAGGCCTATTTTAGATTGGACTTGGCATTTTTATCTGTCTTTCAAGTCATTTCTAGGGCCTTGTGATAAGTAAATCTTGTGGTGATGGTAGTGGTTGATTTAAGGTCCAATTGATGTCTGATTGAATTTTTTGAGTTCATTCTCCATTGCATTGTACTACTAAATCTTGCTACTTGTTTTGCCTTCTCCTAATATACTAATCTCTGTAGGGGCTTGTGGTTCTTGCAATCCTTATACATAGATCTCACCTCTGCTGATGCTTTTCGTGAACATCTCTGACAAATTAAACAAACCCACATACTTTAGACTGGCCATGCTGCTCAGAGTTTCTTCTACTGAAGGAGAAACCTTCAGATCTCAGATCTCCCAATGGGGGGTTAAAATATTTTAATTCCATGACTTGGTGCTAAAATAGATTTCCATAAAGAAATCACAGAGCTGTAGACTAGTCAAAGATTATCCTAGATTAACAAATTAAATGCCATGTAAGCTACATGACTGATTCTTTATCTTTTGCTTTCTCCAACCTTTTTAAGAGCTGAGATTGCAACTCCTTTGTTCCTACTGGAAATCTCAAAATATCTGTAGGATATTAGATGCTTATTTAAATAACTGTATTACATTCAACATAAACAAGAAGAGATGGAGAGGAATCAAATCTGTGACTTTGTAACCCTGCACAGATTTTCAAAGATGCAGATGGTTGGAGAAAGTAAAGATGATTCACTTGGAGTATGGAGTATGTATTACTTTGATGTGCAAAATGGGACCCTGATGGGCATAGTGGGATTTGACTACAAGGAAGGAACTGGTGGCTCCATATGGTGAAGCACTACCCAAAAGGCATTGCTCTGTACTTACAATATTATCTGAAATTCACATAAGGTTTTTAGAAATTTTATGTAAGGGTTGATTCAGCAACAAGGCAGTCGTGATCACTTCCCAACACCAAACACAACAGATCTAATCTCATGGACCATATTCAACAAAAAATGCCCTAGTGAACTCACTATTGTATTATGGTATAAGATCTTACAGGCCACTCAACTTTATCTACAAAAACATATGAAATAAAAAAAGCTCATGAGCATCTGGCTAAAATATTAAATTATTTAAATTATGCAGAGAACATTGCAAGTTTTCACACCAATTTTTAACCAGCTCTATTTGTAATCAAAGTTTCCATAGCATAGATAATATTGCAGCCAGATCCTTAAAGATTTAGAGGAAGAAAAAGGAAAAGAGAATTTCTTACAGAGGGGGCATAAGCACCTTCTGTGAAGGATGCTTATCAAAGGAATATTCCTCAAGTATATGTGAAATCTGAGCTGTGATCCCACCAATCAGGAGGCTTCCTGGCTGACGCCATTCATGAAGGATAGAAGGATCACTTCTGAGGCAAGATGTGGCATCTATCTGGCACTTCATGTCAACCAGAAACCACAGTATTATCAGTATCCTCAACATTTTTTCTAGAGGAGACATGCTCTATCCACATTTCCAGGAGTTTATTTAGTGGATAAACTATAAACCATCAGCTATTAAAAACCAGGAACATGGTCAGTTAATTATATCATTTCTCTCATCCAATAGATTGACATTAACAAGATTAGCAAAGCATATTCCAAGGACAGGCATATTCCAAAGAATGGGAATCACTACGAAATTCCAAAGAGACAAAATCCTACCTGCCTTTTTTCCTCTGACCACACAATGGAAGGTTTTATAATCTCTTCAGATTGATTTATGAATTCTTTTTCAGTATTTCCTGAAATACTGTTGCAGCTGTGTCATAAAACAACAGTGATAGTTAGGGTAATTGCCAATAAACATTGATCTCTGTGAAAGGAACCTCCTGGATTTGAAGAACTATTATTTCACTTCCACATAATAACTTTTGTGACAACCATCTTCTTAGCCTTTGTGAGAGACTCCCAATAAAGGAATTATATATGATTACTTTTGTAAATGTAATTGTTACCCATGAGATTCTTCCAAAACCAGATACTTATGGATGAAATTGCTATGTTCTTCAGCTATATTTCTTTAAGAAACCATTGAGCACAATAAACCTCAAAAGAGTCACTGAGAGTGATACTCTAAGGATTCCCCATTCTTTTGTGAAATTATTTACATAAAGTGCAAATTTATTCCATGGGTGACATATTGCTCATCCTTGTTATCCCTTCACTTCCCTTTTTCCACCAAGGACTTGAGGGAGCTTTCATGCTGCTCTCCCTTCATTTGAATTCTACTAAGTCACCCAGTAAGCCTTACGTGGACTAGAATGTATGTTTCCTTGCTCCTAGTTACAGTTAGGAAGTCATATGTAATCCTATAGCTTCAGCATGCTCTAGAAATGCAGAATATTCACTTATTTAATTCCTCTGTTCCCCAGTTAGGTGGTGATCTTGGAACATTCCCTGAAGGTCAACTGTATTTTCTCTGATAACAAATATTTTCTTATGCACATTCTTTCAAACCATAAAATATTTCGTATAATAAATCTGGAGATTTCAACATCTCTTATCTAATGATTCTAATATAATAGACTAAGTTCTTAAGTTAAAACATATTGGCTATGAGAACCAACTCAAAGGGGTTTGTCTTTTCTCAAATACTTTCTTTATAAAGGTCAGTTATCTAAATATTTTGGTGGAATCTTCCTTTCTACTGAACACAGGAGCCCTGCAATGACCATCACTTTGAGTATGGGTCATAAGTCCCATTATTCAGTACCACCATAACTTGGGGTGGGTACAGCACAGTATTCTGTGCTGGTACAGCTCCTTTCTCTGTGGCAGGTTCCAATTGGTATTGATAGAGAGTGAGAGGCCCAGCCCTCAGCCGCTATTCTGTGGTGTGCCACAGGGCTCAGTACTTTCTCCTCTCCTTTTCAACAAATATATAAAACCACTAAGTGAGATCATCCATCACCATGGTTTGAGTTATATTCTGTATGCTGATGACACGGAACTCTATATTTCCACTCTTGGTGAATACTGTGGCTGCCCTTTCATAGTGCCTGGAGGGGGGACAACTGGCTTCAACTGAACCCTGGTAAGATTGAATGGCTTTGGATTTGAGGGGCTCTGGGATCCAGGACTTTGTCATCTTTGTTTCTGAATGGGGTGGTACTGCCCCAGAAAGACCCGGTCTACAACTGGGGGGGGGGGCTCTCCTGGACTTGTGACTCCTGTTCGAGGAAAAGGTGGCAGTTACATCTAGGACAGCTTTTGCACAACTTCATGTTATGTGACAGTTCTGGCCTTTCCTGGACCAAGATTCCCTGCACTCAGTCATTCAGTCCCTAGCCATCTCACAACAGGACTATTGTAATGCATTCTACATGAAGCTACTCTTGAAAAGCATTTGGAAGATACATCTGGTGCAGAATGTGACAGAGTAGATAGTTTTCAGGGGCCCCAAGAATGGCCTCTGTGACCCACTGCTCTGGGAGCTGCATTGGTTACCAATCTGCTTCCAGGTGCAATTCAAGGTGTTGATGATCACCTTCAAAGGCCAGGTGACCTGAGGGACCATCTCATCCCACTGGGATTGGCCCATATCACTGGTGCCGGCAGAGAGGGCATGCTGCAGGAACCATCAGCCTGATGATTCTGGCTGGCAGGGTCCAGGAGGAGGGCTTCTCTGCTGTTGCTTCTGCCCTCTGGAACATCTTGCCCCCTGACGTGAAGTTGGCCCCAACCTTCCCATCTTTTTATAACGGCCTAAAGAGGTGGCTATGCCAGTTGGCTTGGGGCTCCAGTGGGGGATCACGCGATGGGGGTGGTTGATTGAATAATAACAGATCCCCCTTCCCCCCACCACTCCCCACCCCCCTCCCCATGTGTTTTTGGTAATAAGGTTTGAATTTAATATTATATGTTTTAATTAAGATGTAACTATAAGCTGCCCAGAATTACCCTATGCTAAGATGGATGTCCAATAAATTTTATAAATACATTTTATAAATACATTTTATAAATACATTTTATAAATACATTAATTAATTGATTAATTAATTAATTAATTTGAACAGTTGCGGGGGAAATGTAAGTTGAGAACTGCTTGTATTTGTAACTTTAGAGACAGAGATGAATATGTTTACAATTACAAATATACTTGTAATTGCTGTTAAGAAGATAGGAACAGCCTTTTTTCTAATCTTCCTTTTCTTTTCTTTCTTTCCCTTTCTTTTTTTCTCATGTCTGCTTCATGATGATAAGATCCAAATTATATTACACAAATATTAGATCATGGTGTATAGCTACAAAACAGAAGATATCTTCTGAAGAAGAGCTATTCTCTTCAGGAAATAGTTCTTGTAAATAATCACACACACAAAATACTTTATTAAGAATGAAATCACTCATTGTATAGTGAAAGAGTTTATTTTTTTTATTTTAGTTTCCATTTTTGTTCATAAGAATTTAACACGCACATTTATATCTTCCAAGGATATGCAGTTTTGGTAAAGTTGGCAGACCTAATAAACAAGTCATATAATTAGAAGAATATTATGAATTCCACAGCACAATTTCACAGCACAAATATTTATAGCCACAATTTAATAGTCAAAAGTGTTTTCTCTTTACAAGTTGAACTTTACTGTTCAGCTCAGGCCTCAGCAGAATAATGTAGCATTTGGGGAAAAAGATGCATCCCAATAACCCAGCACTAGAAGCTAAAATAGAGAAGACTTCCACAGCTACCATATACTTTCCTTTGGTACTCAAATATGTTGGAACAAAAGACAACCAAACGCTACAAAACATCAGCATGCTAAAAGTGATGAACTTGGCTTCATTGAATGTATCTGGCAGGTTCCTAGCTAGGAAAGCCACCATGAAGCTGACCAGAGACAGAAACCCCATGTAGCCCAAGACAAGATAAAACATCACAACAGACCCTTCATTACATTCTGCTATGATCTCTTCAGTTATTGATTGCATGTTAAGTTCTGGAAAGGGGGGAGAGGTGATCATCCATGCCAGACAAATGCCTGCTTGAATAGAGGAGCCAGAAAAAACAATTAAGAAGGACAGTTCTTTCCCTAACCATTTTCTCATGCTAGACCCTGGTTTGGTGGCCATGAATGCTACAATGACCATGATAGTTTTAGCCATCACAGAAGAAATGGCCACAGAGAAGATAATGCCAAACACGGATTGTCGGAAGAAGCAAACCAGTTGGAGAGGTTTTCCAAGGAAGAGAAAAGAACAGAGGAAGCAAAGCAAAAGGGAGATTAGAAGAGTGTAAGTGAGGTCCTTGTTGTTAGCTTTAACAATAGGGGTGTCTTTATGTTTAATGAATATTCCAAGTATGAATATAGTAATGACTGAAAATAAAACAGCAACCACCACTAAACTGATCCCTAAAGGTTCTTCATAAGTTAAAAAAGTTATGATTTTGAGGATGCATCGAACTTTGTCCTTACTTGGATATTGGTCTTCTGGACATTCAGAACAGGCAATCATGTCTGCAAATAAAAGAGAGGCTTTAAAGCATGGAATCATAGGTGTCACATATACTACATAAAGATAAAACAAGGATTTGGTCATCAATCATGTGATCAAATTTGGCTTTTATTTTCCAGCACCAATATATGTACGCAATCTACCTATTTTATTTATCTATTTGTTCATTTATCAAATTTGTATAATTATCAGATCAAAAAGTGATTCTGGGCAGAACAGAACAATGAGATAGAACAATAATGTAAACCACCAAATATATAACATATAAAAATCAATATTAAAAAATATCATTAAAAAAACCAAAGATAGAAGTCCTACATATGAAAGGAATCAAAATGGCCACCTCAACAATCAAGCCATCTCAGTAAGTCTCTGTTACCTTGGGAGTTACAGACCTGATAAAATAGCCAGATCTTCAGGTTGTTTCAGAATATCAATAGGCATTAAGCATGACTAATTTCGGGTGAAAGAATGTCCCATAAGACTTGAGCTATAGCACAGAAGGCACTTCTTGTGTACACCAAATGTAGGTGCCCCTAGCATGCTTCCTCTGCCAGAGCTAGTGAGTCAGACTGATTCAACAGGGGAGTGGTGGTCCCTCAGATAGCCTTGTCAGAAGCCATTCTGAAGCTTCCAATACACTTCAGGGACAGCTCCATCTAGAGTGTATTGCAGTAGTGCAACCAGGAGGCTACTAGGGTATGGGTAACTGTAAGCTGGGCCTGCCAACCCAGGAATAGGTAGAACTGGCCCACAAGATGAACCAGTGCAAGGGCCTCACAGCCACAACTGCCAACTGCTAATTAGGGAATCCTGAATCTGTGAGGACCACTAGATTTTGCACCAGGTGTCATGGTTCCGATAGATGAGACCAACTAAAACAGAACACTGAGGCTTGAGTTTTCCTTTAAGAACATGTTTATTGGCTACAAAATATCAGCACGGTCAAAAGTGAAACCAAGACTAAAATTCCCTCCAAAACGTTACAGTATTACAAAGTTGAACTTCCCACCCCAGTACTATGCAATCAACTAGTCTAAAGAAAAGAAGAAATAGGGTGACATGATAACAGTATTCTAATATTTGAGAAGCTGCCACTCAGGATCCAAAAAGATCTTGACAAACTTGAACAATGGGCCCTATCCAACAAAATGAGTTTCAATGTGGAGAAAAGCACATTGAAAAAGTCTTACATTTAGGCAGGAAAAAACAAAGGTACAAATATGGATTGGGCGAGACCTGGCTTAAAAACAGTAACTGTGGAAGGGACCTTGGAGTCCTAGTGGACGATCAATTGACTATGAGCCAGCAATGTGCAGCAGCAACAAAAAAAAACCTAATACAATCCTGGGTTGTATAAACAGAGGCATAGAATCAAAATCACGTGAAGTATTAGTACCGCTTTATAAAACCCTAGTAAGACCACACCTGAAATACTGCAGCCAATTTTGGTCACCATATCACAAAAAAGATGTTGAGAGTTTGGAAAAAAATCAGAGAAGAGCAACAAAGATGATCAAAGGCCTGGAGACTAAAACATATGAAGAATGGCTATGGGTCTTGGGTTTGGCTAGTTTAAAGAAAAGAAGAAATAGGGGAGACATGATGGCAGTGTTCCAGTATCTGAGGGGCTGCCACAAGGCAGAGGGGGCCAGGTTGTTCACCAAAGCACCAGAGGGAAGGACAAGAAACAATGGTTGGAAACTGATCAAAGAGATCAACCTGGAATTAAGGAGAAACTTCCTGACAGTGAGGACAATCAACCAATGGAACACCTTACCTCCAGAAATCATGGGCACTCCATCACTGGAGATTTTTAAGAAGAGACTAGACATTGACCTGTCTGAGATGGTATAGGTTCTCCTGCTTGAGCAGGGGGCT
This sequence comes from Azemiops feae, assembly GCA_023970755.1. Lineage (NCBI taxonomy): Eukaryota > Metazoa > Chordata > Lepidosauria > Squamata > Viperidae > Azemiops > Azemiops feae. Next base: position 123,757 of record JALGBA010004018.1, read on the forward strand.
GGACTAGAAGACCTCCAAGATCCCTTCCAGCTCTATTCTATTCTAAAGAAGAGGGGGTCAAATTATTCTCCCAAGCACCAGAGGGCAGGACAAGAAACAGTGGTTGGAAACTGACCAAAGAGAGAAGCAACCTGGAATTAAGGAGAAAATTCCTGACAGTGAGGACAATCAACCAGTGGAACAGCTTGCCTTCCAAAATCGTGGGCACTCCATCACTGGAGGTTTTTCAGAAGAGACTGGACAGTCACTTGTCTGAGATGGTATAGGTTCTCCTGCTTGAGTGGGGGGCTGGATTAGAAGACCTGCAAGGTCCCTTCCAGCTCTATTCTATTCTGTTCTGTTCTGTTCTGTTCTTCTGTACATGCCTATAAGATGTTCTCTGTGCCCTCCTTATCCAGGAGGAGTAATGTCATTTGAAAAAGTATTAGCTCTTCATCCCTATTAGCATCATAAGGAAGGCCTTAATAGCAGCTCTAACAGATGTTTGGTTGAGTTTGTCATTTGTTGAGTGCCAGCAGTGCTCTAGATCTCTCTTTTCCTATTTCATCTCTCTCGCCTCCTCTATAAATCAGTAGAGTAGAGTAGAATACAGACTAATTTACCTGACATGTTTGACATCTTCCCATCAGAACATGGATCACAATCATAGCAGCAAAATTTCTCGCCTTCTTTCTTTTTCTTCTGATAGCCAGCAGGACAGGGATCATTACACAGTGAACGGGGCAAGACCTGTTGATAAACCAGGATGGATTTCAGGACTGAAGACCTGAGTAATATTGAACAGTCACCCTCTAGACTACCTGCACAAATAGAATAACAGGGATCATAATATAAGGAAATGAAATGTCCCCCTGGAAATCTCTCCAACATTTCCTCAGTATTGCATATGGTTGCATCCAAACTATTCTTTCCCATCCTCTCTCTGGATTAATTGAAGAAGTAGAAGGAATAGTTTAAAAAATACATGCTGTGAGACTTAATACTTAGCTTAGTACCATCAGAAAATGAATAAAATATCTCAACCTTAAATCTGCCTCTGAGCACTAACTCAGGGATTAAAGTTTAACATATTCCTCCTAGTCTTTCAATTGTCCAGGTCATGGTTGTTCCAAAATTCTTTTTCAAGAGGCAACTGGCCTTTCTTTGTTTTTCCTTGAAGACATTTCACTTCTCATCCAAAAAGCTTCTTCAGTTCTCACTGAATGGTGGAGAATGGAAGGCAAGGAATATAAATCCTTTCATTCTCCACCATTCAGTCAGAACTTGGAAAAGCAACTTTGAGACAAGTTCTCCTTTTGTTTCTGATTGATGAACTTTTCACTATTTTTTTCCTAACCATGACATTAGGAATCTGTTACTCACTTTTTATGCTGTTGTTCATACAACTAAATGGGAAGCTTTCAAAATACTGCATCTTCCCCCAGCCCCAGCCCCTCTGTAAATTATCTGCCAATTACCATTCCCCCAGAGCAAGAAAAAACAGTCATATAGAGTGGTTAATTTTAACTGATTAAAAGATCTGAAATCAAACTATACAATTAAACTCATCTCTGATCTCCAGATCCTTCATTTCAAATAATAAAACACCTCAAAGTCCATACCCTCTGAAAATATTTGGGCCAGACAATTAAATTTTCATGAATCACAAATTCATTTCCTTCAGGTGCTTTGGGATCCATCTTTCCAATTTTCACTTTACGGTAAGAGTTGTTTGGAAACGTGATGACATTTGTAATATCAAATCCAGAAAGCACTTCTCCATGATGGTTGATGGACACAGTTTCTCCAAGGGAATTATTAAATGAAAGGCCTTGAAGAAAGCAATGAAGCTAAATAAAAAGGAGAGGTAATAAAGCGGTGGATTACTTCAAGATTTCATGAAATTTATCTCTATTGAAATAAAAGTGACATTACTAAAGTTGCACTGATTTCTGTCAATCAGTTTTAAGTAGGAGTATCACTAAATCAAGCAAGTATTTTTGTTGCTTATTTTGTCATCTCACCTAACTGAAGAGACAAGACTTTTGGCTGTGAAATTGATGTTTCCTTTAGCTTCAAAGTAGAGGAAGAAATGGGACTTAGAAAAGTATAAATTACTCCATTGGTAAAGTGGTTCCTTCAGGTGTTATGGAGAATTAAACCCACACTTTCTTCTGGGTGTCAGCCCTTCATCTCCTGGAACACTGTTATCATATCTTGCCTTAACTTTCTCTTCTTTAGGCTAAATGCACTCAGTCAATTTAACTTTATAAGGTTTAAACTACAAGCTTCACAACATCTTGTCACACTTCTTTGCACTTTTTCCAGTGCCTCAAGATCCTTCTCATATTCTAGTGACCAGCACTGGACACATCCCTTACAGGGTTCAAAATGCCCCTTAGAAGCTGGTTTGTGAAGCCATGACCTTGCAAGGTTGAAATGAACTTCCTATGTTGTTTCAGGCTGCTCCCTTTAAAAAAATATCTCAGCCTTGTGCTACAAAAGTTTCTGCAAACATGGTGTCTTTAGCCTTTGCCAAAGATCTTCAAGATGGGAATTCCTGTGATATAGAATCCATCCTCTGATACACCCTACCTAGCCTTCGCAACATCGACACCAGTTTGGTGACTATTAGGCACATGCTGAAGCTATTACACATTGTGTGACTTCAACAAAGAGGGAATCCCATGCTTGTATCAAACTACCCAACATTAAAGACCTTCAATCAGAACTGCTGGGGAGGGCTGAGAAAACACTTCTGCAGCACTGACCCAGCATTCAGGGCAATGGGAATGCTTTGTTACAGTGAATCCCTATCACTGCCTTAATTGAACGAAGAGAATCATATCAACATTCAGTGCCAACCTATTTGCAGAAGTGAATAACTCATTTACACAGGTCTTTTAAACACAGGTCTTTCCAGACGTAACTCACTTTTGTCTACTACTTCCTCACTAAATTGAGAAATAGGAAGAAGTTCAGTCTACCTTTACTGTAGATGCTACTGGCAATGAAGGTGTTTCATTGACAAGTTATTACCTTCCAGGCGCCTTCATCATGAAGTTCATCCCTTCTACTTTCTGTTATTCTTTTGTATTTAGACCTAAGTAAGTTCATGCCATGAACAGCATGTGCTACAGCATAGATTGCATTGTAGATACTGTAGCTGTGGCCGGTCATTTCAAATAAATGCCCAGGAAGCTTTTTTAGTTCTTCTCTCCTAGTACATGCTTCATCACTTTCAACTGGCTTTTTGATGTCAGAAAAAGAGCAATCAAAGCTTTGCTCCCAGAATTCTTTCAACAAACTATCTCGTTGAATCCACAATGGTGTGATGGACCAAAGGAATTCATTGAACTCCGGCACTTCATTGAATTTAATACCAAAGGATATTGCTCCATCAAACATTTGCAAATCTGAGGGTCGATGAAGACTTGTTAATGTTAAATCCATTTGAGCAGTCAGAACCCACATTTTTCCATGGGTGTTCTTGATATATCTCATGAACAGAAACAGAAGCATCACTGTGATGCTTTCCCCATAGAAGATGAATATGTTGACTTTGAGGTCATTCAAATAGTAATATACCCATTGCAATATATCACTATGAAACATAGAAAAAAATACTTGTTTGGGAAATCTCTCCAAAAAAGCAGAGCAGATCCTGTTCTCAGACAGAAGTGGGTCCAAGGCTTGGAGGAAATTGTCTCCACTGTCATCATCCAGAATTATAAGACCAACCCATGTCCATCCAAAATGCTTCAGCAAATGGATTATTCCCACAGTCTGAAGGGTTTCATTGGGAGCCATGTGGTAAAAGGAAGCAGCTCTCTTTGTTCCATGCTTCTTTGGAGCAAAAGAGCCATAAGCAAGCTAAAATAAAATGGGCAATTTGTTGCTTATGGTTGGAACATCTTGACTCACTGAGAATGGTATATTTTCTTAAAGAACATGCAGATATTGTATATACATTTTTTCCAAGCTCTTTCCTTGCATGGGCTTCCATTTTCAAATGTAAATAAACTTTAACCATTATTATTGCACTAAATCCTAAATAAATGGAATGCTACCTGATTTATTTCTTTGTTAGACTCATGATCTGCCTTTCTTCAGATACTTAAGAGCACATACACAGTGCTCTATGCAACACTGTAGGTTTGGCTAAGAAAGGGTGATGGACACAGATCCTTGTTAGCTTCCATGTCTGAAGATTTATTTACAGTTAGATGAGCATCTGAATGTCTTAAATTCTGCATTCTTTTTTTTAATTGACCATTTTTAATGTGATACATCAGATATGGCTTAATTCCAAATCCCAAATTTTATAAGTCCTATTGATGCATCGTTGAAGTCCAACCCTTACTCAGTAAATAATAATTTCCTGTTCCCTTCAATTTTGCCATATGGATGAGTTTTCATACATGTCAATACCTGCATCTTACCTGTGGGATTTTGTAAAGACTTATGATATCTGACATGAAGAATGAGATATCAGCACCAAATCCCCCAATAATGGCCACAACAAGATTCTCCTTGATATCACATCTGTAGTTGACAACCAAGTGATCAGATCGGAAGAGCAGCTCCAAAGTGGAACGATAAGTCAGCCGGGCATCAAAATAGTTGTCACAGATGAAAAATCCCAGGGTAACATTAGATAAGAGTCTTGGGTTTGAGTTGATCTGTTTCACTGCAAATGCCAAACTCAGGGAATGCTGATACAACTTTAAAACGGCTCTGACCACACAGTTGAGGGATAAGTGAAATGCAGAGGAATTGAAGCAACAATGACAACATAAACTTGTACATTGTAATAGGCATCAGATATAAATACCAAAGATTTGTGAATCATAAAACAGAGGTCCACATCTGGGCTAGTTAGCCGGAAAATATAATATGCAATTTAATTGTAGAGTTAGAACACAGGCAAGTTATGAATTGTCACATAGCCAGATGTTTAGACTGCATTTGGTATTCCTTATTTATCTCTGGAGTCTTTCCCAAAGATTGTGGAAAGACAGAAAATTGTTCATAGGGAAGCTGCCCTTTGCAAATCACTGATGCTGATTTTGTAAATGCTGTTGTTGTTCAATTGGTGCTTTAATGGAATAACAGAATTTAACACAATTACAGAATTACAAAGTTGAAAGGACCTTGGAGGTCTTCTAGTCCAAACCCCTGCTCAGGCAGGAAACCCTATAACATTTCAGATAAATGGTTGTCCAGTCTTTTCTTAAAAACTTGCAGTGTGTGAGCACCCACAACCTCTGGAGGCAAGTCATTGGGATTGCACATATCACTATTGGTACTATCTTTGCTTTTCTTTTCTTTGTTTTCTTTTCTCCCCTCCACCCCCCCCACCCCCCAATTGTTCTACTTCTATTTCCAGATCCTGGAATTTTGTGATTTTCTCCAACTCTCTTCTCTCCTGTCTCCAAACTTTTTTGTCTTTCTAATTGGCAATAGTTACATAAATTGCAGTATGATAAATTATGATGAATATTATTAATGCACAATCCAGTTGAAACCTGATTGAATTCTGTACTATACTTCCAACATTGTCTGAAGTGCATAGAAAGTTTTTAGTAATTTTATGCAAGGGCTGATTCAACAGCCAGCCAGTCATTATCACTTTCCATCAACACAGGCAACACATCTAATACCCTGGATCATATTTATCAAGAGAAACCCTTGTGAACTATTATCTTACTATATAAGATTTTATAGATCAGTCAACATTATCCATAGAACATATGCACTAGTAAAATTGGGGTTTCTTTAGATTCCAAAAAAATCTAAATCTTTAAGGATCTGGCTGCAATATTATCTATGCTATGGAAACTTTGATTACAAATAGAGCTGGTTAAAAATTGGTGTGAAAACTTGCAATGTTCTCTGCATAATTTACATAATTTACTTCTCTTTTTTTTTTTTTTGCAGTCTCGAATGAGATGTGGAGGGAAAGGAAAAGGAAAAGAGAATTTCTTACAGAGGCGGCATAATTGACTTCTGTGAAGGATGCTCCTCAAAGGAATGTTCCTCAAACACATATACAATCTGAGCTGTGATCCCGCCAATGAGTAGGTTTCCTGGCTTATACCATTCATGATGGATAGAAGAGGGATCACTTCTGGGGCAAGATATGGCATTTGTGTGGCACTTCATATCAACCAGCAACCACCGAATGAACACTACCCTCAACATTTTCTTTAGAGGAGGCTTGCTTGTGCCTATCTGCACTTCCAGGACAAAAATCCAAGCATTACATATGATGGGACTATTTTCCATCAACTACAAAATTTAGGAACATATTCAGCTAACACACATAATTATATCAGTTTTCTTATTGCATTGGTTGACATCAACATGGTGGGCAAAGTATGCCCTGGTGGACAAGCAAACTCCAGTGAATAGAACTCACCGCCAGAATCCAAAGAGACAAGATGCTGCCTGCTACGTTTCCTGTGATTGTAGAAGTGAAAGGTTTTCATAACCTCTTCTAAACTGACTTATGAATTATTTCTCAATATTTTCCTGAAAGCTACTGGAGGTGTGTCTTTGATGGTCATTTAGCTTAATTTAAAAAAAAAAATCAGTCATTTCTGCCAAATGTACCTCCTGGGTTTAGAGGACTATTATTTCACTTCTACATTAAATCTTTGGAGACAGCCATCTTCTTAGTTTTTGAAGGAGATACCACATCAAATAATTATACATAATTATTTCTTTAAACTTATTGGTTACCCATGGAATTCTTCGCAAACCAAGTACATAGTTTAAATATGTTGTTCCAATATATCTCTACAGGCTTTTTTTTTCTGAAGACCTATCACAGCTTTTCTCCAGGGATTGAAGGAGCTTTCATGTTGCTCTCTCTTCATTTGAATTCTATTAAGTTACCCAGTAGTCTTAAGATGCACTTGAATCTTTGCTTCCTTGGTCTTAGTTAGTTTAGGAAAACATGCATAATTCTTTATGTATGAAGAATGCATAAAAAATATAGAGAGAGAATTGATCAATCCTATTCCTCTGTTCCCCAATTAGGTGATGATCTTTGAACATTGAAGGTCCACTCTATTTTCTCTAAAGATCTCTTAAAAATTCTTTGAAATGAAATGAAGACCAGGCTTCCATACCAATACCTTTAAATCATCAGATAGATCTCCTTTCATTCTTGTACATGTTACTTGAACCAGGGGAGATCATCTAGTTATCAATTTTCCAGAGAAGCTGGCACATTTGTAGTCGTTAAGTTGTTGTCCTGGTGGGTCCTTCAATTCGGTTTGGTCTTCTTGTTCCTCAGATTTCTTCTGGTTTAAGTAGAAAGTCACGTCCAGTTTTATGGTTGTTATTTGACTGTCTGGGTTTTCAATATGCTGTACTCGTTGGTCTTTAACACCCTCCGTCTTGGTGTTACTTTTTCTACTTCTGTTGCTTTTTGGGTTGTAGGTTCTTTAGTTGCGATCAGGGTTTGTCTGTCAAACTTTCAGTAGATTGTATTTGTTGATCTTTAAAGTCCTCTGTCTTAGTATTATTTTCTTCCGCTTCTGTTGGTTTTTGGATTATAGGTTCTTTCGTTGAAATCAGGGTTTCATTTTGTAGGTTTAAACTGGCGCCTTTGTCTTTCAGTCTGGATTTAATTATCTAAGTAGCTTCAAGACTTTTTTCAAGTATAAGTTTGTAATTAATTTGTTGCTGGTCCTCCTCCATTCCTAACATAGTTATAGATAGTCCTTTAGTGAAGGCTATTTCTTGGATGAAAGTCAGATAATAATAATAATAATAATAATAATAATAATAATAATAATAATAATAATAATAATAATAATAATAATAATAATAATAATAATAATAATAATAATAATAATAATAATAATAATAATAATAATAATAATAATAATAATAAAGTTGGAAGGGACCTTGGAGGTCATCTAGTCCAACCCCCTGCTCAGGCAGGAAACCCTATACCATTTTGGACAAATGGCTGGCCAGTCTCTTCTTAAAAACTTCCAGTGTTGGAGCATTCACTGCTTCTGGAGGCAGGCTGTTGCACTGGTTAATAGTTCTAACTGTCAGGAAGTTTCTCCTTAGTTCTAGGTTGCTTCTCTCCTTGGTTAGTTTCCATCTGTTGCTTCTTGTTTTCCATCCGTTGCTTCTTCTTTTCCATCCGTTGCTTCTTGTATGTTCAGATGAGCAGATGTTCTGTGCAGTTGTTCACCTGCACAGTTCTTAAAAGCTAGTTTCACTGTCCAGCTGTTCTCCCAGCTTCTTATCCCTTTTAGATAATACCAAGGACAAATCTGGGCTGTAAGCAGGTCTCTTTAACAAGAGTATTTACTTGCTATACCACGCTTTGCCACAAGATCTCCCCAACAGCATTTAAAATCTTTTTCAAAACCAGGGCTAGGTTTTTATCCAGTTTAAGTTCCTTTTCATCTTTTTTAGAAATAGATAAGGTGATAGGTCCCCGTGAAAATAGGAATTTCTGGGTCCCCAGATATCAAGGTAATATAAATCCAGTTACTTAGTTGTATTTTTCAGGGCTTTATTTTCCCTAGGTAGACAGACGCCGCCATTTTGGAGGGTGGGAAGCATTCCCTTCCCTCTCTCCTTGCAGGGGGAAGAAGTTTGAGAAGGCTTTTAACAGGAAAATACTTGGGATACAAGAAGGTAAGGTCTCACCCAGTTCTTCCACGGTGTTTTCGAAGTGCTTGGTTGTAATTTTGGCCTTGGCAGGTAGTGGCTTAATGATGGGCCATGTGAGTGGCCTATCTTTTCTCCGTCGGTCCGAAGAGCTGCCCCACGCTTCCGTGATCAATCGGGAGGTCCTCTTCATGCTCGTCGCCCCTCCAAGGTGACTTTCGACCCCTTTCAGGGTCCCCCGGCGAGAGAAAACCAGACGGTGGAGGGAGCGATCGCCCTGCACGTCCGCCAGCGCCGCAATCACAAACTGGAAGCCTGGATTACTAATTCTATTTTATACTGGAAATACATATAGCCATGATTTAATAGTCAGAAATGCTTTTTCTTTACAAGTTGCTCTTTGCTATTCAGCTCAGGCCTCAGCAAAATAATGTAGCATTTGGGGAAAAAGATACTTCCCAATAACCCAGCACTAGAAGCTAAGATGGAGAAGATCTCCACAGCTACCATATACTTTCCTTTGGTGCTCAAATAAGTGGGAACAAAAGTTAACCAAACACTACAAAACATCAGCATGCTAAAAGTGATGAACTTGGCTTCATTGAATGTGTCTGGCAGGTTCCTAGCAAGGAAAGCCACCATGAAGCTGACCAGAGACAGAAACCCCATATAGACCAAGACTAGGTAAAACATCACAACAGACCCTTCATTACATTCTGCTATGATCTCTTTAGTCATTGATTTCATGTTAAGTTCTGGAAAGGGGGGAGAGGTGATCATCCATGCCAGACAAATGCCTGTTTGAATGAAGGTGCCAGAAAAAACAATTAAGAAGGACAGTCTTTTCCCCAACCATTTTCTCATGCCAGACCCTGGTTTGATGGCCATGAATGCTGCAATGACCATGATAGTTTTGGCCAACACAGAAGAAACAGCCACAGAGAAGATAATGCCAAACACAGATTGTCGGAAGAAGCAAACCAGTTGGAGAGGTTTTCCAAGGAAGAGAAAAGAACAGAGGAAGCAAAGCAGAAGGGAGATTAGAAGAGTGTAGGTGAGGTCCTTGTTGTTAGCTTTAACAATAGGGGTATCTTTATACGTAATAAATATTCCAAGTATGTATATAGCAATAATTGAAAATAAAACAGCAACCACAACTAAACTGATCCCTAAAGGTTCTTTAAAAGTTAGGAAAGTTATGATTTTGGGGATGCATCGAACCTTGTCCTTACTTGGATATTGATCTTCTGGACATTCAGAACAAGCAATCATGTCTGCAAGTAAGAAGAGAGGCTATAAAGCATGGAATCTAATCATCATGACTGATGTGGTGCCAAGTAATTAATATATATATATAAATATATATATTTATAAATATAAATAGTAATTATAATATATATAAACGCCCACACAGCATGAATAAACGAGATGATACCTCCCGCCTACCAGCCATTTGGAAACCCACCCTTATTGACAAATGAGTCCCTAACACAAAGAATGACACTAGACCCACACTCACGAAAACCACACAGGATATCACCACCACACATCCATGCAAAAAGCAAACCCAAACCCACACCGATGATGAGGCATTTTTATCTGTCTTTCAAGTCATTTCTAGGGCCTTGTGATAAGTAAATCTTGTGGTGATGGTAGTGGTTGATTTAAGGTCCAATTGATGTCTGATTGAATTTTTTGAGTTCATTCTCCATTGCATTGTCCTACTAAATCTTGCTACTTGTTTTGCCTTCTCCTAATATACTAATCTCTGTAGGGGCTTGTGGTTCTTGCAATCCTTATACATAGATCTCACCTCTGCTGATGCTTTTCGTGAACATCTCTGACAAATTAAACAAACCCACATACTTTAGACTGGCCATGCTGCTCAGAGTTTCTTCTACTGAAGGAGAAACCTTCAGATCTCAGATCTCCCAATGGGGGGTTAAAATATTTTAATTCCATGACTTGGTGCTAAAATAGATTTCCATAAAGAAATCACAGAGCTATAGACTAGTCAAAGATTATCCTAGATTAACAAATTAAATGCCATGTAAGCTACATGACTGATTCTTTATCTTTTGCTTTCTCCAACCTTTTTAAGAGCTGAGATTGCAACTCCTTTGTTCCTACTGGAAATCTCAAAATATCTGTAGGATATTAGATGCTTATTTAAATAACTGTATTACATTCAACATAAACAAGAAGAGATGGAGAGGAATCAAATCTGTGACTTTGTAACCCTGCACAGATTTTCAAAGATGCAGATGGTTGGAGAAAGTAAAGATGATTCACTTGGAGTATGGAGTATGTATTACTTTGATGTGCAAAATGGGACCCTGATGGGCATAGTGGGATTTGACTACAAGGAAGGAACTGGTGGCTCCATATGGTGAAGCACTACCCAAAAGGCATTGCTCTGTACTTACAATATTATCTGAAATTCACATAAGGTTTTTAGAAATTTTATGTAAGGGTTGATTCAGCAACAAGGCAGTCGTGATCACTTCCCAACACTAAACACAATAGATCTAATGTCATGGACCATATTCAACAAAAAATGCCCCAGTGAACTCACTATTGTATTATGGTATAAGATCTTACAGGCCACTCAACTTTATCTACAAAAACATATGAAATAAAAAAAGCTGATGAGCATCTGAATAAAATATGGCTTAAGCTTTGGAAACTATGATTACATATAGAGCTGTTAAAAATTTGGTGTGAAACCTTCCAATATTCTCTTAATTTACAAGAACACACTGGAGAGATGTTTCAGTCTGCAACAGCAAGTGGAGAGGAAGAAAAAGGAAAAGAGAATTTCTTACAGAGGGGGCATAAGCACCTTCTGCGAAGGATGCTTATCAAAGGAATATTCCTCAAGTATATGTGAAATCTGAGCTGTGATCCCACCAATCAGGAGGCTTCCTGGCTGATGCCATTCATGAAGGATAGAAGGATCACTTCTGAGGCAAGATGTGGCATCTATCTGGCACTTCATGTCAACCAGAAACCACAGTATTATCAGTATCCTCAACATTTTTTCTAGAGGAGACATGCTCTATCCACATTTCCAGGAGTTTATTTAGTGGATAAACTATAAACCATCAGCTATTAAAAACCAGGAACATGGTCAGTTAATTATATCATTTCTCTCATCCAATAGATTGACATTAACAAGATTAGCAAAGCATATTCCAAGGACAGGCATATTCCAAAGAATGGGAATCACTACGAAATTCCAAAGAGACAAAATCCTACCTGCCTTTTTTCCTCTGACCACACAATGGAAGGTTTTATAATCTCTTCAGATTGATTTATGAATTCTTTTTCAGTATTTCCTGAAATACTGTTGCAGCTGTGTCATAAAACAACAGTGATAGTTAGGGTAATTGCCAATAAACATTGATCTCTGTGAAAGGAACCTCCTGGATTTGAAGAACTATTATTTCACTTCCACATAATAACTTTTGTGACAACCATCTTCTTAGCCTTTGTGAGAGACTCCAAATAAAGGAATTATATATGATTACTTTTGTAAATGTAATCGTTACCCATGAGATTCTTCCAAAACCAGATACTTATGGATGAAATTGCTATGTTCTTCAGCTATATTTCTTTAAGAAACCATTGAGCACAATAAACCTCAAAAGAGTCACTGAGAGTGATACTCTAAGGATTCCCCATTCTTTTGTGAAATTATTTACATAAAGTGCAAATTTATTCCATGGGTGACATATTGCTCATCCTTGTTATCCCTTCACTTCCCTTTTTCCACCAAGGACTTGAGGGAGCTTTCATGCTGCTCTCCCTTCATTTGAATTCTACTAAGTCACCCAGTAAGCCTTACGTGGACTAGAATGTATGTTTCCTTGCTCCTAGTTACAGTTAGGAAGTCATATGTAATCCTATAGCTTCAGCATGCTCTAGAAATGCAGAATATTCACTTATTTAATTCCTCTGTTCCCCAGTTAGGTGGTGATCTTGGAACATTCCCTGAAGGTCAACTGTATTTTCTCTGATAACAAATATTTTCTTATGCACATTCTTTCAAACCATAAAATATTTCGTATAATAAATCTGGAGATTTCAACATCTCTTATCTAATGATTCTAATATAATAGACTAAGTTCTTAAGTTAAAACATATTGGCTATGAGAACCAACTCAAAGGGGTTTGTCTTTTCTCAAATACTTTCTTTATAAAGGTCAGTTATCTAAATATTTTGGTGGAATCTTCCTTTCTACTGAACACAGGAGCCCTGCAATGACCATCACTTTGAGTATGGGTCATAAGTCCCATTATTCAGTACCACCATAACTTGGGGTGGGGCTATTCTGTGCTGGTACAGCTCCTTTCTCTGTGGCAGGTTCCAATTGGTATTGATAGAGAGTGAGAGGCCCAGCCCTCAGCCGCTATTCTGTGGTGTGCCACAGGGCTCAGTACTTTCTCCTCTCCTTTTCAACAAATATATAAAACCACTAAGTGAGATCATCCATCACCATGGTTTGAGTTATATTCTGTATGCTGATGACACGGAACTCTATATTTCCACTCTTGGTGAATACTGTGGCTGCCCTTTCATGGTGCCTGGAGGGGGGACAACTGGCTTCAACTGAACCCTGGTAAGATTGAATGGCTTTGGATTTGAGGGGCTCTGGGATCCAGGACTTTGTCATCTTTGTTTCTGAATGGGGTGGTACTGCCCCAGAAAGACCCGGTCTACAACTGGGGGGGGGCTCTCCTGGACTTGTGACTCCTGTTCGAGGAAAAGGTGGCAGTTACAGCTAGGACAGCCTTTGCACAACTTCATGTTATGTGACAGTTCTGGCCTTTCCTGGACCAAGATTCCCTGCGCTCAGTCATTCAGTCCCTAGCCATCTCACAACAGGACTATTGTAATGCATTCTACATGAAGCTACTCTTGAAAAGCATTTGGAAGATACATCTGGTGCAGAATGTGACAGAGTAGATAGTTTTCGGAGGGCCCAAGAATGGCCTCTGTGATCCACTGCTCTGGGAGCTGTGCTGGTTACCAATCTGCTTCCAGGTGCAATTCAAGGTGTTGATGATCACCTTCAAAGGCCAGGTTACCTGAGGGACCATCTCATCCCACTGGGATTGGCCCATATCACTGGTGCCGGCAGAGAGGGCATGCTGCAGGAACCATCAGCCTGATGATTCTGGCTGGCAGGGTCCAGGAGGAGGGCTTCTCTGCTGTTGCTTCTGCCCTCTGGAACATCTTGCCCCCTGACGTGAAGTTGGCCCCAACCTTCCCATCTTTTTATAACGGCCTAAAGAGGTGGCTATGCCAGTTGGCTTGGGGCTCCAGTGGGGGATCACGCGATGGGGGTGGTTGATTGAATAATAACAGATCCCCCTTCCCCCCACCACTCCCCACCCCCCTCCCCATGTGTTTTTGGTAATAAGGTTGGAATTTAATATTTTATGTTTTAATTAAGATGTAACTATAAGCTGCCCAGAATTACCCTATGCTAAGATGGATGTCCAATAAATTTTATAAATACATTTTATAAATACATTTTATAAATACATTTTATAAATACATTAATTAATTGATTAATTAATTAATTAATTTGAACAGTTGCGGGGGAAATGTAAGTTGAGAACTGCTTGTATTTGTAACTTTAGAGACAGAGATGAATATGTTTACAATTACAAATATACTTGTAATTGCTGTTAAGAAGATAGGAACAGCCTTTTTTCTAATCTTCCTTTTCTTTTCTTTCTTTCCCTTTCTTTTTTTCTCATGTCTGCTTCATGATGATAAGATCCAAATTATATTACACAAATATTAGATCATGGTGTATAGCTACAAAACAGAAGATATCTTCTGAAGAAGAGCTATTCTCTTCAGGAAATAGTTCTTGTAAATAATCACACACACAAAATACTTTATTAAGAATGAAATCACTCATTGTATAGTGAAAGAGTTTATTTTTTTTATTTTAGTTTCCATTTTTGTTCATAAGAATTTAACACGCACATTTATATCTTCCAAGGATATGCAGTTTTGGTAAAGTTGGCAGACCTAATAAACAAGTCATATAATTAGAAGAATATTATGAATTCCACAGCACAATTTCACAGCACAAATATTTATAGCCACAATTTAATAGTCAAAAGTGTTTTCTCTTTACAAGTTGAACTTTACTGTTCAGCTCAGGCCTCAGCAGAATAATGTAGCATTTGGGGAAAAAGATGCATCCCAATAACCCAGCACTAGAAGCTAAAATAGAGAAGACTTCCACAGCTACCATATACTTTCCTTTGGTACTCAAATATGTTGGAACAAAAGACAACCAAACGCTACAAAACATCAGCATGCTAAAAGTGATGAACTTGGCTTCATTGAATGTATCTGGCAGGTTCCTAGCTAGGAAAGCCACCATGAAGCTGACCAGAGACAGAAACCCCATGTAGCCCAAGACAAGATAAAACATCACAACAGACCCTTCATTACATTCTGCTATGATCTCTTCAGTTATTGATTGCATGTTAAGTTCTGGAAAGGGGGGAGAGGTGATCATCCATGCCAGACAAATGCCTGCTTGAATAGAGGAGCCAGAAAAAACAATTAAGAAGGACAGTTCTTTCCCTAACCATTTTCTCATGCTAGACCCTGGTTTGGTGGCCATGAATGCTACAATGACCATGATAGTTTTAGCCATCACAGAAGAAATGGCCACAGAGAAGATAATGCCAAACACGGATTGTCGGAAGAAGCAAACCAGTTGGAGAGGTTTTCCAAGGAAGAGAAAAGAACAGAGGAAGCAAAGCAAAAGGGAGATTAGAAGAGTGTAAGTGAGGTCCTTGTTGTTAGCTTTAACAATAGGGGTGTCTTTATGTTTAATGAATATTCCAAGTATGAATATAGTAATGACTGAAAATAAAACAGCAACCACAACTAAACTGATCCCTAAAGGTTCTTCATAAGTTAAAAAAGTTATGATTTTGAGGATGCATCGAACTTTGTCCTTACTTGGATATTGGTCTTCTGGACATTCAGAACAGGCAATCATGTCTGCAAATAAAAGAGAGGCTTTAAAGCATGGAATCATAGGTGTCACATATACTACATAAAGATAAAACAAGGATTTGGTCATCAATCATGTGATCAAATTTGGCTTTTATTTTCCAGCACCAATATATGTACGCAATCTACCTATTTTATTTATCTATTTGTTCATTTATCAAATTTGTATAATTATCAGATCAAAAAGTGATTCTGGGCAGAACAGAACAATGAGATAGAACAATAATGTAAACCACCAAATATATAACATATAAAAATCAATATTAAAAAATATCATTAAAAAAACCAAAGATAGAAGTCCTACATATGAAAGGAATCAAAATGGCCACCTCAACAATCAAGCCATCTCAGTAAGTCTCTGTTACCTTGGGAGTTACAGACCTGATAAAATAGCCAGATCTTCAGGTTGTTTCAGAATATCAATAGGCATTAAGCATGACTAATTTCGGGTGAAAGAATGTCCCATAAGACTTGAGCTATAGCACAGAAGGCACTTCTTGTGTACACCAAATGTAGGTGCCCCTAGCATGCTTCCTCTGCCAGAGCTAGTGAGTCAGACTGATTCAACAGGGGAGTGGTGGTCCCTCAGATAGCCTTGTCAGAAGCCATTCTGAAGCTTCCAATACACTTCAGGGACAGCTCCATCTAGAGTGTATTGCAGTAGTGCAACCAGGAGGCTACTAGGGTATGGGTAACTGTAAGCTGGGCCTGCCAACCCAGGAATAGGTAGAACTGGCCCACAAGATGAACCAGTGCAAGGGCCTCACAGCCACAACTGCCAACTGCTAATTAGGGAATCCTGAATCTGTGAGGACCACTAGATTTTGCACCAGGTGTCATGGTTCCGATAGATGAGACCAACTAAAACAGAACACTGAGGCTTGAGTTTTCCTTTAAGAACATGTTTATTGGCTACAAAATATCAGCACGGTCAAAAGTGAAACCAAGACTAAAATTCCCTCCAAAACGTTACAGTATTACAAAGTTGAACTTCCCACCCCAGTACTATGCAATCAACTAGTCTAAAGAAAAGAAGAAATAGGGTGACATGATAACAGTATTCTAATATTTGAGAAGCTGCCACTCAGGATCCAAAAAGATCTTGACAAACTTGAACAATGGGCCCTATCCAACAAAATGAGTTTCAATGTGGAGAAAAGCACATTGAAAAAGTCTTACATTTAGGCAGGAAAAAACAAAGGTACAAATATGGATTGGGCGAGACCTGGCTTAAAAACAGTAACTGTGGAAGGGACCTTGGAGTCCTAGTGGACGATCAATTGACTATGAGCCAGCAATGTGCAGCAGCAACAAAAAAAAACCTAATACAATCCTGGGTTGTATAAACAGAGGCATAGAATCAAAATCACGTGAAGTATTAGTACCGCTTTATAAAACCCTAGTAAGACCACACCTGAAATACTGCAGCCAATTTTGGTCACCATATCACAAAAAAGATGTTGAGAGTTTGGAAAAAAATCAGAGAAGAGCAACAAAGATGATCAAAGGCCTGGAGACTAAAACATATGAAGAATGGCTATGGGTCTTGGGTTTGGCTAGTTTAAAGAAAAGAAGAAATAGGGGAGACATGATGGCAGTGTTCCAGTATCTGAGGGGCTGCCACAAGGCAGAGGGGGCCAGGTTGTTCACCAAAGCACCAGAGGGAAGGACAAGAAACAATGGTTGGAAACTGATCAAAGAGATCAACCTGGAATTAAGGAGAAACTTCCTGACAGTGAGGACAATCAACCAATGGAACACCTTACCTCCAGAAATCATGGGCACTCCATCACTGGAGATTTTTAAGAAGAGACTAGACATTGACCTGTCTGAGATGGTATAGGTTCTCCTGCTTGAGCAGGGGGCTGGACTAGAAGACCTCCAAGATCCCTTCCAGCTCTATTCTATTCTAAAGAAGAGGGGGTCAAATTATTCTCCCAAGCACCAGAGGGCAGGACAAGAAACAGTGGTTGGAAACTGACCAAAGAGAGAAGCAACCTGGAATTAAGGAGAAAATTCCTGACAGTGAGGACAATCAACCAGTGGAACAGCTTGCCTTCCAAAATCGTGGGCACTCCATCACTGGAGGTTTTTCAGAAGAGACTGGACAGTCACTTGTCTGAGATGGTATAGGTTCTCCTGCTTGAGTGGGGGGCTGGATTAGAAGACCTGCAAGGTCCCTTCCAGCTCTATTCTATTCTGTTCTGTTCTGTTCTGTTCTTCTGTACATGCCTATAAGATGTTCTCTGTGCCCTCCTTATCCAGGAGGAGTAATGTCATTTGAAAAAGTATTAGCTCTTCATCCCTATTAGCATCATAAGGAAGGCCTTAATAGCAGCTCTAACAGATGTTTGGTTGAGTTTGTCATTTGTTGAGTGCCAGCAGTGCTCTAGATCTCTCTTTTCCTATTTCATCTCTCTCGCCTCCTCTATAAATCAGTAGAGTAGAGTAGAATACAGACTAATTTACCTGACATGTTTGACATCTTCCCATCAGAACATGGATCACAATCATAGCAGCAAAATTTCTCGCCTTCTTTCTTTTTCTTCTGATAGCCAGCAGGACAGGGATCATTACACAGTGAACGGGGCAAGACCTGTTGATAAACCAGGATGGATTTCAGGACTGAAGACCTGAGTAATATTGAACAGTCACCCTCTAGACTACCTGCACAAATAGAATAACAGGGATCATAATATAAGGAAATGAAATGTCCCCCTGGAAATCTCTCCAACATTTCCTCAGTATTGCATATGGTTGCATCCAAACTATTCTTTCCCATCCTCTCTCTGGATTAATTGAAGAAGTAGAAGGAATAGTTTAAAAAATACATGCTGTGAGACTTAATACTTAGCTTAGTACCATCAGAAAATGAATAAAATATCTCAACCTTAAATCTGCCTCTGAGCACTAACTCAGGGATTAAAGTTTAACATATTCCTCCTAGTCTTTCAATTGTCCAGGTCATGGTTGTTCCAAAATGCTTTTTCAAGAGGCAACTGGCCTTTCTTTGTTTTTCCTTGAAGACAGGAATATAAATCCTTCCATTCTCCACCATTCAGTCAGAACTTGGAAAAGCAACTTTGAGACAAGTTCTCCTTCTGTTTCTGATTGATGAACTTTTCACTATTTTTTTCCTAACCATGACATTAGGAATCTGTTACTCACTTTTTATGCTGTTGTTCATACAACTAAATGGGAAGCTTACAAAATACTGCATCTTCCCCCAGCCCCAGCCCCTCTGTAAATTATCTGCCAATTACCATTCCCCCAGAGCAAGAAAAAACAGTCATATAGAGTGGTTAATTTTAACTGATTAAAAGATCTGAAATCAAACTATACAATTAAACTCATCTCTGATCTCCAGATCCTTCATTTCAAATAATAAAACACCTCAAAATCCATACCCTCTGAAAATATTTGGGCCAGACAATTAAATTTTCATGAATCACAAATTCATTTCCTTCAAGTGCTTTGGGATCCATCTTTCCAATTTTCACTTTACGGTAAGAGTTGTTTGGAAACGTGATGACATTTGTAATATCAAATCCAGAAAGCACTTCTCCATGATGGTTGATGGACACAGTTTCTCCAAGGGAATTATTAAATGAAAGGCCTTGAAGAAAGCAATGAAGCTAAATAAAAAGGAGAGGTAATAAAGCGGTGGATTACTTCAAGATTTCATGAAATTTATCTCTATTGAAATAAAAGTGACATTACTAAAGTTGCACTGATTTCTGTCAATCAGTTTTAAGTAGGAGTATCACTAAATCAAGCAAGTATTTTTGTTGCTTATTTTGTCATCTCACCTAACTGAAGAGACAAGACTTTTGGCTGTGAAATTGATGTTTCCTTTAGCTTCAAAGTAGAGGAAGAAATGGGACTTAGAAAAGTATAAATTACTCCATTGGTAAAGTGGTTCCTTCAGGTGTTATGGAGAATTAAACCCACACTTTCTTCTGGGTGTCAGCCCTTCATCTCCTGGAACACTGTTATCATATCTTGCCTTAACTTTCTCTTCTTTAGGCTAAATGCACTCAGTCAATTTAACTTTATAAGGTTTAAACTACAAGCTTCACAACATCTTGTCACACTTCTTTGCACTTTTTCCAGTGCCTCAAGATCCTTCTCATATTCTAGTGACCAGCACTGGACACATCCCTTACAGGGTTCAAAATGCCCCTTAGAAGCTGGTTTGTGAAGCCATGACCTTGCAAGGTTGAAATGAACTTCCTATGTTGTTTCAGGCTGCTCCCTTTAAAAAAATATCT
Source organism: Azemiops feae (assembly GCA_023970755.1). Taxonomy (NCBI): domain Eukaryota; kingdom Metazoa; phylum Chordata; class Lepidosauria; order Squamata; family Viperidae; genus Azemiops; species Azemiops feae. The sequence continues at coordinate 143,704 of JALGBA010004018.1, forward strand.
CAGCCTTGTGCTACAAAAGTTTCTGCAAACATGGTGTCTTTAGCCTTTGCCAAAGATCTTCAAGATGGGAATTCCTGTGATATAGAATCCATCCTCTGATACACCCTACCTAGCCTTCGCAACATCGACACCAGTTTGGTGACTATTAGGCACATGCTGAAGCTATTACACATTGTGTGACTTCAACAAAGAGGGAATCCCATGCTTGTATCAAACTACCCAACATTAAAGACCTTCAATCAGAACTGCTGGGGAGGGCTGAGAAAACACTTCTGCAGCACTGACCCAGCATTCAGGGCAATGGGAATGCTTTGTTACAGTGAATCCCTATCACTGCCTTAATTGAACGAAGAGAATCATATCAACATTCAGTGCCAACCTATTTGCAGAAGTGAATAACTCATTTACACAGGTCTTTTAAACACAGGTCTTTCCAGACGTAACTCACTTTTGTCTACTACTTCCTCACTAAATTGAGAAATAGGAAGAAGTTCAGTCTACCTTTACTGTAGATGCTACTGGCAATGAAGGTGTTTCATTGACAAGTTATTACCTTCCAGGCGCCTTCATCATGAAGTTCATCCCTTCTACTTTCTGTTATTCTTTTGTATTTAGACCTAAGTAAGTTCATGCCATGAACAGCATGTGCTACAGCATAGATTGCATTGTAGATACTGTAGCTGTGGCCGGTCATTTCAAATAAATGCCCAGGAAGCTTTTTTAGTTCTTCTCTCCTAGTACATGCTTCATCACTTTCAACTGGCTTTTTGATGTCAGAAAAAGAGCAATCAAAGCTTTGCTCCCAGAATTCTTTCAACAAACTATCTCGTTGAATCCACAATGGTGTGATGGACCAAAGGAATTCATTGAACTCCGGCACTTCATTGAATTTAATATCAAAGAATATTGCTCCATCAAACATTTGCAAATCTGAGGGTCGATGAAGACTTGTTAATGTTAAATCCATTTGAGCAGTCAGAACCCACATTTTTCCACGGGTGTTCTTGATATATCTCATTAACAGAAACAGAAGCATCACTGTGATGCTTTCCCCATAGAAGATGAATATGTTGACTTTGAGGTCATTCAGATAGTAACATACCCATTGCAATATATCACTATGAAACGTAGAAAAAAATACTTGTTTGGGAAATCTCTCCAAAAAAGCAGAGCAGATCCTGTTCTCAGACAGAAGTGGGTCCAAGGCTTGGAGGAAATTGTCTCCACTGTCATCATCCAGAATTATAAGACCAACCCACGTCCATCCAAAATGCTTCAGCAAATGGATTATCCCCACAGTCTGAAGGGTTTCACTGGGAGCCATATGGTAAAAGGAAGCAGCTCTCTTTGTTCCATGCTTCTTTGGAGCAAAAGAGCCATAAGCAAGCTAAAATAAAATGGGCAATTTGTTGCTTATGGTTGGAACATCTTGACTCACTGAGAATGGTATATTTTCTTAAACAATATGCAGATACTGTATATACATTTTTTCCAAGCTCTTTCCTTGCATGGGCTTCCATTTTCAAATGTAAATAAACTTTAACCATTATTATTGCACTAAATCCTAAATAAATGGAATGCTACCTGATTTATTTCTTTGTTAGACTCATGACCTGCCTTTCTTCAGATACTTAAGAGCACATACACAGTGCTCTATGCAACACTGTAGGTTTGGCTAAGAAAGGGTGATGGACACAGATCCTTGTTAGCTTCCATGTCTGAAGATTTATTTACAGTTAGATGAGCATCTGAAGGTCTTAAATTCTGCATTCTTTTTTTTAATTGACCATTTTTAATGTGATGCATCAGATATGGCTTAATTCCAAATCCCAAATTTTATAAGTCCTATTGATGCATCGTTGAAGTCCAACCCTTACTTGGTAAATAATAATTTCCTGTTCCCTTCAATTTTGCCATATGGATGAGTTTTCATACATGTCAATACCTGCATCTTACCTGTGGGATTTTGTAAAGACTTATGATATCTGACATGAAGAATGAGATATCAGCACCAAATCCCCCAATAATGGCTATAACGAGATTCTCCTTGATATCACATCTGTAGTTGACAACCAAGTGATCAGATCGGAAGAGCAGTTCCAAAGTGGAACGATAAGTCAGCCGAGCATTAAAATAGTTGTCACAGATGAAAAATCCCAGGGTAACGTTAGCCAAGAGTCTTGGGTTTGAGTTGATCTGTTTCACTGCAAATGCCAAACTCAGGGAATGCTGATACAACTTGAAAACGGCTCTGACCACACAGTTGAGGGATAAGTGAAATGCAGAGGAATTGAAGCAACAATGACAACATAAACTTGTACATTGTAATAGGCATCAGATATAAATACCAAAGATTTGTGAATCATAAAACAGAGGTCCACATCTGGGCTAGTTAGCCGGAAAATATAATATGCAATTTAATTGTAGAGTTAGAACACAGGCAAGTTATGAATTGTCACATAGCCAGATGTTTAGATTGCATTTGGTATTCTTTATTTATCTCTGGAGTCTTTCCCAAAGATTGGGGAAAGACAGAAAATTGTTCATAGGGAAGCTGCCCTTTGCAAATCACTGATGCTGATTTTGTAAATGCTGTTGTTGTTCAATTGGTGCTTTAATGGAATAACAGAATTTAACACAATTACAGAATTACAAAGTTGAAAAGACCTTGGAGGTCTTCTAGTCCAAATCCCTGCTCAGACAGGAAACCCTATAACATTTCAGATAAATGATTGTCCAGTCTTTTCTTAAAAACTTGCAGTGTGGGAGCACCCACAACTTCTGGAGGCAAGTCATTGGGATTGCACCTATCACTATTGGTACTATCTTTGCTTTTCTTTTCTTTGTTTTCTTTTCTCCCCCCCCCCCCCCCCCCCAATTGTTCTACTTCTATTTCCAGATCCTGGAATTTTTTAATTTTCTCCAACTCTCTTCTCTCCTGTCTCCAGGTACTACTCTATCCAAACTTTTTTGTCTTTCTAATTGGCAATAGTTACATAAATTGCAGTATGATAAATTATGATGAATATTATTAATGCACAATCCAGTTGAAACCTGATTGAATTCTGTACTGTACTTCCAACATTGTCTGAAGTGCATAGAAAGTTTTTAGTAATTTTATGCAAGGGCTGATTCAACAGCCAGCCAGTCATTATCACTTTCCATCAACACAGGCAACACATCTAATACCCTGGATCATATTTATCAAGAGAAACCCTTGTGGACTATTATCCTACTATGTAAGATTTTATAGATCAGTCACCATTATCCATAGAACATATGCACTAGTAAAATTGGGGTTTCTTTAGATTCCAAAAGAATCTAAATCTTTAAGGATCTGACTGCAATATTATCTATGCTATGGAAACTTTGATTACAAATAGAGCTGGTTAAAAATTGGTGTGAAAACTTGCAATGTTCTCTGCATAATTTACATAATTTACTTCTCTTTTTTTTTTGCAGTCTCGAATGAGATGTGGAGGGAAAGAGAATTTCTTACAGAGGCGGAATAATTGACTTCTGTGAAGGATGCTCCTCAAAGGAATGTTCCTCAAACACATATACAATCTGAGCTGTGATCCCACCAATGAGGAGGTTTCCTGGCTTATACCATTCATGATGGATAGAAGAGGGATCACTTCTGGGGCAAGATGTGGCATTTGTGTGGCATTTCATATCAACCAGCAACCACAGAATGAACACTACCCTCAACATTTTCTTTAGAGGAGGCTTGCTTGTGCCTATCCACACTTCCAGGACAAAAATCCAAGCATTACATATGATGGGACTATTTTCCATCAACTACAAAATTTAGGAACATATTCAGCTAACACACATAATTATATCAGTTTTCTTATTGCATTGGTTGACATCAACATGGTGGGCAAAATATGCCCTGGTGGACAAGCAAACTCCAGTGAATAGACCTCACCACCAGAATCCAAAGAGACAAGATGCTGCCTGCTACGTTTCCTGTGATTGTAGAAGTGAAAGGTTTTCATAACCTCTTCCAAACTGACTTATGAATTATTTCTCAATATTTTCCTGAAAGCTACTGGAGGTGTGTCTTTGATGGTCATTTAGCTTAATTTAAAAAACAAATCCAGTCATTTCTGCCAAATGTACCTCCTGGGTTTAGAGGACTATTATTTCACTTCTACATTAAATCTTTGGAGACAGCCATCTTCTTAGTTTTTGAAGGAGATACCACATCAAATAATTATACATAATTATTTCTTTAAACTTATTGGTTACCCATGGAATTCTTCGCAAACCAAGTACATAGTTTAAATATGTTGTTCCAATATATCTCTACAGGCTTTTTTTTTCTGAAGACCTATCACAGCTTTTCTCCAGGGATTTAAGGAGCTTTCATGTTGCTCTCTCTTCATTTGAATTCTATTAAGTTACCCAGTAAGTCTTAAGATGCACTTAAATCTTTGCTTCCTTGGTCTTAGTTAGTTTAGGAAAACATGCATAATTCTTTATGCATGAAGAATGCATAAAAAATATATAGAGAGAATTGATCAATCCTATTCCTCTGTTCCCCAATTAGGTGATGATCTTTGAACATTGAAGGTCCACTCTATTTTCTCTAATGATCTCTTAAAAATTCTTTGAAATGAACCTTCTTTCTAAAGATAAAGTATTACATATAATAAATGGTGGTTCTAACATCGCTCATATTATAATCCTGATACAATGGAGTAAGTTCTGAATATAAAACATATTGGTCTTAAGACCCAATACATAACAATAACAATAACAATAACAATAACAATAACAATAACAATAACAATAACAATAACAATAACAATAACAATAACAATAACAATAACAATAACAATAACAATAACAATAACAATAACAATAACAATAACAATAACAATAACACAATAGTAATAATAATGATGATGATGTTGGGATGTTTCATGCTCAGGCAGGAAACCCTATACCATTTCAGACAAATCGCTGTCCAGTCTCTTCTTAAAAACTTCCAGTGTTGGAGCATTCATAACTTCTGGAGGCAAGTTGTTCCACTGATTAATTGTTCTAACTGTCAGGAAATTTCTCCTTAGTTCTAGGTTGCTTCTCTCTTCAATTAGTTTCCATCCATTGCTTCTTGTCCTGCCTTCAGGTGCTTTGGAGAATAGCTTGACTTCCTCTTCTTTGTGGCAATCCCTGAGATATTGGAACACTGCTATCATGTCACCCTTAGTTCTTCTCTTCATTAAACTAGACCAGGAGTAGGCAACCTCGGCTCTTTTATGACTCATGGACTTCAACTCCCAGAATTCCTGAGTCAGCATAGCTGACTCAGGAATTCTGGGAGTTGAAGTCCATGAGTCATAAAAGAGCCGAGGTTGCCTACCCCTGAACTAGACATACCCAATTCCAGCAACAGTTCCTTATATGTTTTAGTCTCCAGTCCCCTAATCATCTTTATTGCTCTTCTCTGTATTCTTTCTAGAATCTCAACATTGTTTTTACATCGTGGTGACCAAAACTGGATGCAGTATTCCAAGTGTGGCCTTACCAAGTCTTTGTAAAGTGGTATTAACACTTCATGTGATCTTGATTCTATCCCTCTGTTAATGCAGCCTAGCACTGTGTAGGCTTTTTTGGCAGCTGCAGCACACTACTGGCTCATATTTAAGTGATTGTCCACTAGGACTCCAAGATCCCTTTCAGTTACTACTATTGAGCAAGGTACCACCTATACTATACCTGTGTAGAACCTTACATTTTTCACCATTGAATTTCATTTTGTTAGATAGCGCCCAATGTTCAAGTCTGTCAAGATCCTTCTGTATCTTAAACTTATCTTCTGGAGTGTTGGCTATTCCTGGCAGCTTGGTGTCATCTGCAAATTTGATGAGTTCCCCATCTATCCCCTCATCCAAATAATTGATGAAGATGTTGAAGAGCACTGGGCCCAGAATAGAGCCCTGGGGCACCCACTACACACTTCCCTCCATGTAGATGTGTGGTCCATTGAGGACCACACGCTGAGTGCAGCTGGTCAGCCAGCTACAAAATCCATCTGGTGGTGATGCTGTCTAACCAACATTTTTCTGATGCTGTCTAACACACATTTTTCTATCTCTTCTCAAACACTTTCTGCATGAAGATCAGTGTCCTAACTATGTTGGTGTAATCTTCCTTTTCTTCAGTCTACTATCCCTCTTCTTCATTAGACTGATTTGTTAGTGATCATGGTTTGCAACATTGTTTGAAAAGCTTTTCTTTAAAAAATTGGAGCCCAACTTAGAAGAACAATATTGAGTAGATATGATTGTGTGGTCATGGAAATTGTCCTAATAAGATTTAGGAAAGAGACTAATGCAGGAAGCTCCATCCAAACATAAATAGGGCCAGCAGTCTCTGAGTATAAAGTCAGGCTATCCAAGAGTATCTCTCACATTGACCATCCCAAAGAATGCCTTCTCTTTCACTTGGATGGATGATCTCTCTGTCTTCTAGATCTCCATTGAGAAATTGTGGCATTCCACCATATTTGCAGTCTGGACTCTGGTTTAGGGTTTTCACCTCTGGGAATATAATCAAGAAAAATGGGAAATGGTTAATAATAATAAAGTTGGAAGGGACCTTGGAGGTCATCGAGTCCAACCCCCTGCTCAGGCAGGAAACCCTATACCATTTTGGACAAATGGCTGTCCAGTCTCTTCTTAAAAACTTCCAGTGTTGGAGCATTCACCGCTTCTGGAGGCAGGTTGTTCCACTGGTTAATTGTTCTAACTGTCAGGAAGTTTCTCCTCAGTTCCAGGTTGCTTCTCTCCTTGACTAGTTTCCATCCATTACTTCTTGTCCTGCCCTCAGGTGCCTTGGAGAATAGCTTGACTCCCTCTTCTTTGTGGCAACCCCTGAGATTTTGGAAAAAATATTGCTTATCATGTTACCCCTAGTCCTTCTTTTCATTAAACTAGACATACCCAATTCCAGCAAACGTTCCTGATATGCTTTAGCCTCCATCCCCCTAATCATCTTTTGTTGCCCTTCTCTGCACTCTTTCCAGAGTCTCAACATCTTTTTTTACATCGTGGTGACCAAAACTGGATGCAGTATTCCAAGTGTGGCCTTACCAAGGCATTGTAAGTGTATTAATACTTCACGTGATCTTGATTCTATCCCTCTGTTAATGCAGCCTAACACTATGTTGGCTTTTTTGGCAGCTGCAGCACACTGCTGGCTCATATTTAAGTGATTGTCCACTAGGACTCCGAGATCCCTCTCACAGTTACTACTATTGAGCAAGATACCCCCTATACTATACCTGTGCATTTGGTTTTTCTTGCCTAAATGTAGAACCTTACTTTTTTCACCATTGAATTTCATTTTGTTAAATAGCGCCCAGTGTTCAAGTCTGTCCAGATCCTCCTGTATCTTAAGCCTGTCTTCTGGAGTGTTGGCTATTCCTGCCAGCTTGGTGTCATCTGCAAATTTGATGAGTCCCCATCTATCCCCTTGTCCAAATCGTTGATGAAGATGTTGAAGAGCACTGGGCCCAGAATAGAGCCCTGGGGCACCCCACTGCACACTTCCCTCCATGTAGATGCGGTTCCATTGAGGACCACACGCTGAGTACGGCCGGTCAGCCAGCTACGAATCCATCTGGTGGTAATGCTGTCTAACCCAACATTTTTCTATTATCAAGTAGTAGGTTGTGATCTACTTTATCAAATGCCTTACTGAAGTCCAAGTAAATTATATCCACAGCATTCCTCTGATCCACTAATTGTCATCAAAGAATGCAATTTGTCTGGCATGATCTGTTTTTGACAAACCCATGTTGGCTTTTAGTGACTTTGTTTTGCTCTAGGTGTTTCCTGATTTGTTGATTATCTTTTCCAGAATCTTCCCAGGTATTGAGGTCAGGCTGATAGGTCTGTAATTTCCTGGATCCATTTTTTTTCTTTTTTGAAGATGGGAACTACATCAGCTCTTTTCCAGTCCTCTGGTAGTTCCCCAGTGCTCCAGGATCTTTGAAAAATATAGTTCAGTGGTTCTGAGATTACATCTGCCAGTTCCTTGAGAATCTTGGGGTGTAATCCATCTGGTCCTGGTGATTTGAACTCGTCTAGGCTGGACAGGTGCTCACTTACCATTTTCTTGCCTATCTTAACTTGTGTTTCTATTCTGTTTTTTATGGCACTATTTTTGATAGGTTGGTCTGTTTTTTCCCTTTGTGTAAAGACAGATGCAAAAAACGAGTTAAATAGTTCTGCTTTCTCCCTGTTGCTTGTCACCTTCTTGCCACTTTCACCCACTAATGGACCAATCATTTCCTTCACTTTTTTCTTGTTTTTTACATGTTGAAAGAAGCTTTTTTCATTATTTTTGACTTTGGTCGCAAGCCTTAGTTCATTTTGAGCCTTAGCTTTCCTCACTTCATCTTTGCAGGCTCGGGCTATTTGCTGATATTCTGACTTTGTTATGTGCCCCTCTTTCCACTTTCTATACTTGTCCTTTTTATCTTTCAATTTATCAGAGAGTTCTTTATGCAGCCATGCTGGTCTCTTTTGAGAGCTGTTATTTTTCCTCTTTGTTGGTATTGTGCTAGACTGGGCTTTTATTATCTCGTTTTTCAAAATTTCCCAAGCTTCTTGAGTTGTTTTCCCCTTGAGGATTCTCATCCATGGAATCCTCCCCAAGCCCTCTCTAAGTTTATTGAAATTAGCTCTCTTGAAGTCCAAGACTCTAGTTTGACTGTGTTCTATTGCTTGTGCTTCCATAATGTTGAATTCCAATATTGCATGATCACTACCTCCCAAGGTTCCTGTGGCTTCAACACCTTCTATCATTTCATCTCTGTTGGTGAGAATTAGATCCAGAATGGCTAGTCCCCTAGTTCCCTCCTCTACTTTTTGGGAGACAAAGTTGTCTGCTAGGTTTACTTTACTAACACCTAGAGAGCACAGCTGCCGAGCTTGACTAAGGGGAACGGGGCTGGGGTGGGCCCTGGGCTTTAGCGGCCTCTGAGGAGGTAACGCTACACTGGTTTCTTTTGAGAGCTGTTATTTTTCCTCTTTGTTGGTATTGTGCTAGACTGAGCTTTTATTATCTCACTTTTCAAAATTTCCCAAGCTTCTTGAGTTGTTTTCCCCTTGAGGATTCTCATCCATGGAATCCTTCCCAAACCCTCTCTAAGTTTATTGAAATTAGCTCTCTTAAAGTCCAAGATTCTAGTTTGACTGTGTTCTATTGCTTGTGATTCCATAATGTTGAATTTCAATATTGCATGATCACTTCCTCCCAAGGTTCCTGTGGCTTCAACACCTTCTATCATTTCATCCCTGTTAAGTGAGAATTAGATCCAAAATGGCTAATCCCCTAGTTCCCTTCTCTACTTTTTGGGAGACAAAGTTGTCTGCTAGGTTTGTCAGGAATCTGTTTGATCTTCCACTTGGTGCAGAGTTTGTCTCCCAGTTGATGTCAGGGTAGTTAAAGTCCCCCATCACTGGTTCATCCTGGCTACAAGACTAAGCCCTTTCCACAACAGACTCAGAAAGTATTTCATGGTGCTCTCTTTATTCATATGAAGATGGTCTAAACAGGGGCCACCACTAACAGTTATGAGTTATTTTTTGGTGGAATTTTTCTAACCAAGGCTTGATGGTCATCTGCCAGAGATGTTTTGGTGGATCATGTATTGAGCAGAAGATTTGACTAATTGGTCTCCAAGATCACTTTCTATTCTGGGATACTAATGGAATAGAGGAATAACCAGATAACACAGAAGTGAGAGCAAACCATTCAGTTGGTGGCTTATCTCATTCAAGGTGATCTCAGCCAAGATGACAAGAAATGTGGGAAGCATTTACAAAAACACTGCTTTTTGTTTTTCTTCAAAGTGCACACCAAGCATGCATTGACAGTAGTGGGAACAATAAGACAAGTAGATTTAGGTGGAGCAGTGGAGCCAAAGAGAGAACCAAAAGGGGACATATTGGAAGGGGGGGAATAGAAGGTTACATGGAGTCAAGGCACCCCTGTGGTTGTTAAGTACAAGCAAGCTGCCAAGTTGCTGAATTTTGATCATCTGACTCTGGGGTGCTGCAATCACAATAACTTTGAGCACAAGTTGTAAGTCACTTTGGTCAGCACTGTCAAAACTTTGAACATTCACTGAAGAAATGGTGGTACGTTGAGCACCAAACATATGTTGTAACCAAAGAGAGAAATGTATATACAATATAAATGTACTTATAAAGAAGATGGGTTTTCTTAAAACTCAGAAAGTTGGAAATTAATCAAACAGGACATAAGAATAAATTAATCTTGGGGAAAACATGTCACATATGTTTTCAATTGCTGAAACATTCTGACATCCTTTCATCTCAATGACTTATACTGGAATCCAGGATTTTCTTTCTTTTCTGCTTTATGATCATAAGATCCAAACAATATTACCCAGATATTAGATCATTATTAATGTTTCTCTGTCAAAGAAGATCAAATTATTATCTTCACTAAATATGATACATAAATAATCAGAACTAAAAGAAAATATTTTATTAAAATCAGAGTCACTCATTATTCAGTGAGAGATTTTATTTCCATTTCCATATATGAGAGTTTAACACACGCATTTATACATGCCAAGAATGTACAGTATTGGAAAAGTTGGCAGAGCTAAAACACAAACTCTGTTTATACTCTTAGAAGAGGATTACTAATTCTATTTTTAAACAAATTTTATTGGTTTTCCAGTTTTACATTTAAGTATTCAGAAAGCAGCGTGGTGACTGGGTAATCAGTGGTTCAATAACAAAACCTTTAGTACATATCTCAGGTCGCATCATCAAAAATTCCTTCTCTGTTTCCCTTAACATTTGCTATATCATATTTAGGCTAGTAAATTTTTAATTATGACAAAACTTAGTTAAAACATTTATCAATATTTTTTTTGCTTATACATATCCATGTCCTGTTTTTAAATTTTACCTAATTTTTAATTACAATATTCCAATTTAACCTTTAGTATCCATAGTAGTTAAGTTTCGGGTAATCCAAATTTCCTTTATTTCACTACATAAAAGTTATCATATCTAGAATACACATATTACTTACTTAAATATATTCTTATCTTATTTCATAAACATTTTCTATTTCTCTTCCTAATACATCATCACTTACTGATAGAGTGTCCTTTATTGTCTCAAGTCCATCATCTATATTATCTGGGCTAAGGAATAATTCGAAGCTAGTTCCTAATAGTTAGTTTTCATTTCCCTTATAAATCCAAATCCTAAATATTAAGTCAATTAATCCCTTATTTTTTATCATTTAAGAACAATATTTAAATCCAATAATCATATTTCCCTTCATCTAAAAATCTCCTTTTGGCCCATTAGTTGAGACTTTAGGATCCTCTATCCTAAATCAAAAGATCCCATTTTTAAAAAAATCTAACTCTAGCTTTCTTTTTATGCCAACCAGGCTTCCATACCAATACCTTTAAATCATCAGATAGATCTCCTTTCATTCTTGTACATGTTACTTGAACCAGGGGAGATCATCTAGTTATCAATTTTCCAGAGAAGCTGGCCCATTTGTAGTCGTTAAGTTGTTGTCCTGGTGGGTCCTTCAATTCGGTTTGGTCTTCTTGTTCCTCAGATTTCTTCTGGTTTAAGTAGAAAGTCACGTCCAGTTTTATGGTTGTTATTTGACTGTCTGGGTTTTCAATATGCTGTACTCGTTGGTCTTTAACACCCTCCGTCTTGGTGTTACTTTTTCTACTTCTGTTGATTTTTTGGTTGTAGGTTCTTTAGTTGCGATCAGGGTTTGTCTGTCAAAATTTCAGTAGATTGTATTTGTTGATCTTTAAAGTCCTCTGTCTTGGTATTATTTTCTTCCGCTTCTGTTGGTTTTTGGATTATAGGTTCTTTCGTTGAAATCAGGGTTTCATTTTGTAGGTTTAAACTGCTGCCTTTGTCTTTCAGTCTGGATTTAATTATCTAAGTAGCTTCAAGACTTTTTTCAAGTATAAGTTTGTAATTAATTTGTTGCTGGTCCTCCTCCATTTCTAACATAGTTATAGATAGTCCTTTAGTGAAGGCTATTTCTTGGATGAAAGTCAGTAGATAATAATAATAATAATAATAATAATAATAATAATAATAATAATAATAATAATAATAATAATAATAATAATAATAATAATAATAATAATAATAATAATAATAATAATAATAATAATAATAAAGTTGGAAGGGACCTTGGAGGTCATCTAGTCCAACCCCCTGCTCAGGCAGGAAACGCTATACCATTTTGGACAAATGGCTGGCCAGTCTCTTCTTAAAAACTTCCAGTGTTGGAGCATTCACCGCTTCTAGACGCAGGCTGTTCCACTGGTTAATTGTTCTAACTGTCAGGAAGTTTCTCCTCAGTTCCAGGTTGCTTCTCTCCTTGACTAGTTTCCATCCATTACTTCTTGTCCTGCCCTCAGGTGCCTTGGAGAATAGCTTGACTCCCTCTTCTTTGTGGCAACCCCTGAGATATTGGAATATTGCTATCATGTTACCCCTAGTCCTTCTTTTCATTAAACTAGACATACCCAATTCCAGCAAACGTTCCTGATATGCTTTAGCCTCCAGTCCCCTAATCATGATTGAGACAATTGATGATTGCCTTCTTTAATTCTGCCCCTTGCGAACGCCGTCCGCTTCCTAGCTTGTTCCTCATATGCTTTTAATGTCTGGTATGCCGGGGGCAATTCTACATGTCGATTAATCGAGGCCGCATCTGAGAACCAGGCTTCCTTCAGTAGGCGCCCTCCTTTGGAGGCATCTTGGGCGATGGCCAGATATGTGGACGATACGTTCGCTATCATTAAACGGACTGAAAAAGCTGCCTTTATGGAAAGATTGAATGCGGTGTTCCCGGACATACAATTCACAGCGGAGGAGGAAGCCAACGGTAGTTTGGCCTTCCTGGATGTATTAGTCACGCGCCAAGCCAATGGCACCCTCCACACAACTGTATACAGGAAAGCGACCCATACCGTCAGGATGCTGCATTACAAGAGCAACCACCTGGCAGCCCATAAGATCGCATGCATTCGGACGTTATTTACACGTATAGATACGCATTGCAGTACCAAAAAGGCCAAGCAAGTGGAACGTGCCCATCTCCACCAGGTATGCAAGTGGAACGGCTACCCGGCCAGTTTTGTCCAAAGATACAGTAAGCACCAGGAACCCCATAGAGCACCAGAGGACCTAGGGACAATATCCTGGACAACGATACCTTACGTCCAGGGGGTGTCAGAGGCAACGGCTCGCATATTGGCGCCGCATAACATCAGGGTGGCTCACCGACCTGACCAAACACTCCGTATGAAAACGATGCGCCCTAAGGAACCACTGCCAGAGGAGGAAAAATCATCGGTGGTCTATCGGGTGCACTGCAAGGATTGCCAGTGTAATTACACGGGAGAGACGGCCAAACGGATAAAAACCAGGGTACATGAACACAAATTGGCCGTCAAAAGGCAGGAGCAGTATTCCCAAATATGGACACATATGGTGAATAATGGACACTCATTTGACTTCAGGGGGGCAAAAGCCATCGCCCAAGATGCCTCCAAAGGAGGCCGCCTACTGAAGGAGGCCTGGTTCTCAGATGCGGCCTCGATTAATCGACATGTAGAATTGCCCCCGGCATACCAGACATTAAAAGCATATGAGGAACAAGCTAGGATGCGGACGGCGTTTGCAAGGGGCAGAATTAAAGAAGGCAATCATCGTATGGAAAGGGAATTGGACCCACGACGAGCCGCTGGAACAAAGGAGGAGGAAGAACGACGATCGGAGATAAACAACATGGTCCGCAAAAAGGAGGAGAGGAGAGATGATCCAACTGAACAAATGGGTTTGCGGGACAAAAAGGGGGAGGGCGATGATGGAGAATCACCGATGGTGCCAGATCTGGACGTGTGGCCCGGAATGGCCATGGGGGGGCGGTTGGGAGATACACCAATGGCAGGGGCGTTAGGGTTGGTAAGGATGAGAGGGAGTGAATCCGGGGGTGAGTCAGCAGGCAGCCCGGCTGACCAAAGGCAGACGAGGTGGAGGAATAGGACGCAGCTGTGCGGGTGCACACCCTTGTGTAAAGGGAAACTAGAAGAAATAAGGCCAGCAAGGACAGATGGTGGAAAGTTAGACAAATGGGTGGACCTATACCAACAGGAAGGGGGCAGGAATGAGAAGGCATCGAGGATGCCGGACCTAGCCGTACGACCCAAAACGCGTATGGGGGTAGGGGTGGAAGGCGCATCAAGAGCAATGACACTAGGAAGGATAAGATCGGTAAGGAAGGGAGAGGGTGGAACTGAGGGCGAGGCAGCAGGTGGCTCAGCTGATCTTAGGCAGATGAGGCAGAAGGATAGGATGCGGATGTGCGTGCGCACACCCAGGCATGTAGAAAGATTGGAAGGAATAGGACCCAGGGGGATAGATAATGGAAGGCAGGTACAGCGGATGGTTCAAAGGGATAAGAAGGAGGGGGGGAAGGTGAGGCAGTTGGCTAACGCACCAACGGCAGCAACATTAGGAAGGATTGGATCTGCAAGGATGAGAGGAGGTGAATTCAGGAGTGAGCCGGCAGATAGCCCAGCTGATCGTAGGCAGACGAGGCAGAGGGACGGGATACGGCTGTGCGCACGCACATTCAAGCGGGGAAGGAAATCGGAGGAAATAGCACTAATAGGGATAGACAGTGGAAGACAGGAACAACGGGCAGATAAATGGGATGGAAAGGAGGGGAGCAGCAATGGGAAGGCATCTAAGACACCGGATCTGGGTGTAAGGCCCAGAACGAGTACGGGGGAGCAGCTGGAAAGCAAGCCAACGGCAGTAACGCCAGGAAGGAGGGGATTGACAAGGATGGGAGGGAGGAAGGTTGGAGAACTGGAGTGCAAAAAAGAGGAGGCAGGACAATTAAGGCAATTACGGTCAGCCAGGATGGATGGCCCTATCACACGGTCAATGAGTAAGCAGTTAGGCTAGCAAGGTTTATAAAAGTAATCTCCACCCCAAAACTTTACTCTGAGGACGCTGGTAGGGGACCAGCGAAAGCTAAGTTGTTTTAATATTGTAAATAGTTGTTTTTATTGTTTTAAACTTTTTAACAATAAACAGCTGGTTTATATTTCTCCCGGAGGTCGAGGACTGTGTCATTGAACAGATATGCCCGGGATTCGTATTTTTGCAGTCATCAGTCATCATATATATATATGAAAAAAGCCAAGTATGACCATATGATTATATATGGTCATACTTGGCTTTTTTCTATGGGAACCAAGATATGTAGGGATATATATTTTTGACTGTCTATCATCTATCCACCTATCCATCTACCCATCCATCCATCCATCCATCCATCCATCCATCCATCCATCCATCCATCCATCCATCCATCTATCTATTTAAGAAATTTATATAGCTGCCCATCTCACTAAAAACACCTCAGGGCAGTGCAGAACAATGACATAAAATAACAATGTAAATAACCCAAATATAAATAGCCCAAATGTAAAACTCCATATCAAAAGATACAGTAAAAGATACATATAAACCCTAGGAGATAAGAGGGATAAAAATTGCTACTTCAACCATATAACCATCTCAGTAACTCTCTATTACCTTTGGAACCTCCAACCTGGTAAAATAATCAGATATTGAGTCCTTTTCTGAATATCAAAAGAGATGGAGCTTCTGGATGTTCTTCAGGGGCAGCCCCAAGTAGAGGACATTATAGTAGTCCTATCTGGAAGTGATTAGGGCATGAATGAATGTAAGTAGAGCCTACCAATCAATCCACAAGAACAATTGGCACACAAGATGAAGCCGTGCAAAGGCCCTTTTGGCCAAGACTGTGAACTGTTCATCAAGGAGTTATGAGTCCAGGCGGACCCCCAGATTGTGCATCATGTCTGCCCAGGCAGTACAAGCTTATCCAGTGGCAAAAATGGCATATTCATGGAACCAGGAAAGGATCCCCCAAATCCATAGCCACTCAGTCTTGCCAGGATTCAGCAGAAACCTATTGTTCACCCTCCTGACATTTACAGCCTCCACCCACTGGAATAAGAAGGTCACAGAATTGCTTTTATCTGATAAGTGTTGGGCAATTTCATCTGTTCCCACTGTAAGACATTCTCTGTCCCCTCCTTACCCAGGAGGTTTGGGGGAGCAATCTGTGGATGCAGTAAGGAGAGAGAACTACTGGAACGTCACCTTCCTTACTATCACAAGGTAGATGTTAATAGAATTTATAAACCATATTTGGTCTAACTCATCCTTTGCTGAGCACAACCTAGGGTCTAGATGTCCTTTCTCCCATTTCATCTCCCTTAGCTCCTCCAGAAACCACAAAGAGTACTGTGATTCTTTAAAGGAGAAAGATTGCAGGAGCAATACCCAATCCAGGGCCTCTATCTAACATTCTTTTTGTTCATTTTATGAATTATTTGAAAGTTTTTCACTCTGGTATTACCCAATTTCACATATTCCAGTATGAGAATTGGCATTAGAATAAACAAAGCAAGCAAATCAATTACATATGTAGAAAAAAAAAGTAATTCTCTATTTGGTCAATTTTGCAGTGAAAAAAATATAATATTATCACAGTGCAGTGAATAGTAATGTTAATTAAAATAGATTATAATTTACCTGACATGTTTGATATTTTCCCAACAGAACATGGATTGCAATCATAACAACAAAATTTCTGCCCTTCTTTTTTTTTCTTCTGATAGCCAGCAGGACAGGGATTATTACACACTGAACGGGGTAAGACCTGTTGATAAACCAGGATGGAATTCAGGACTGAAGATTTAAGTAATCCTGGACAGTCGTTCCTCTAATCTACCTACACAACTAGTGTAGCAGAGGTCATAGGATTATAAAATGAAGTGCCACATCTGGAAATCTCTACAATACTTGCTAAATATTGGAGATGTTTAATACCCAATGTATTTCCTCCCTTGCCCTCTCTGGATTAACTGAAATAAAGAAGAATTTGTTTAAAAATGCATGATGTAAGCCTTGATACTTGTTTAGTAAAAGGAGACAACTAATAAGAAATCACCACCTTAAGTGTGCCTCTGAGCACCAGCTCCAGGGATTAAAGTTGAGTATTTTCCTCCTACTCTTTCTAGTTGATGGACTTTGGGATAAAAATGAGGACCTATTTTTTTTACTTTTTACCCTATTATTCATACAACTAAATCAGAAGCTTTGTTTTCTCAACCCCAATAAAGCCAAGATTTACAACATTTCTTAGTCCACTGATTCTCAAATTTTTTTATGACCAGTCAAACGTGAGAGGGAGCACTTTTTATGTTCTTCTGAATCGCTTTTTCAGAATCAGAATAGACCTTGGAAGTCTTCTAGTCCAGCCCCTCTGCTCAAGCAGGAGTCCCTATATCATTTCAGACAAGTGGCTGTCCAGTCTTTTTAATATTTATTTAATTATTCTGGATTTTATTTCACTGTTTTCTTGAGGCTGGAGTAATAGCCAAATTCCCCATCTTCCCTTAGAACAGGGGTGTCAAACTGCCGGCCCATGGGCCGGATGCATCATGCCGAAACCACGCCCACTCCATTGCCAGCAATGGAAAAAATGTCATGATATGTCACAACACATCATGTGACGTTGCGAGTTTGACACCCCTGCCTTAGAAAGAAACCCATATAAATTATTGCCAATTATGATTTTTCCAAAGCAGGAAAAAACAGCAATACTTTTAATACAGAATGCTAAATTTGATTAAAGCATCAGAAAGTAGGCTGCACAATCAAACTCATCTCCGATCTACAAATCCAAAATAATAAAATAGCTCAAAATCCATACCCTCTGAAAATATTTGGGCCACACAATTAAATGTTCCTGAATCACAAATTCATTCCCTTCAAGTGCTTTGGGATCCATCTTTCCAATTTTCACTTTACGGTAGGAGTTGTTTGGAAACATGACCACATTTGTAATATCAAATCCAGAAAGCACTTCTCCATGATGGTTGATAGACACAGTTTCTTCAAGTGAATTATTGAATGAAAGGCCTTGAAGAAACCAATGAAGCTAAATCAAAATGAAAGGGAATATATAAGATGAAATAAAGCAGTGGATGACATCATGATTTCCTGAAGTGTATCTCTATAAAAATAAAAATAGCATTATTTAACTCCCCAGAAGGCTTTCTTTAGAAAGAAATAACTGTGAGGTGGAAGTGGAGGATGTATGGTAAAATAATATATTTTATTCAAAGTGAAACCACCCTTAAATCAAAAGAAGACTTGGAATCAGAAGGACATAGCTGTCACTGATGTAGCTAGTTACAGTTTAAAGATTTATTTTAGATAAGAAACTATATGTATTTTTTTGGAGCTATTAAAAATGAATTTGAAACTGTAGGGTGTGCTAATGATGACCTTATAGCTGAGATTTATAAAATGTTGCTGAGGTTGAATTTAGAAAGTGAATATTTATGCATCATATTTATGCATCATAATTCAATGGCAAGAAATTTTGATTTTAATGTAATGTTGGATCAGTAGGGAAAAAAAAGTTGACCAAAGGATTGAAATACACATTGAATTATAATCTTAAAGAGCAGTTTTATCAAATGATGCAATGCCAATAAATTACCCATCTCCCCTCCCTTTTACCATTGTCTTTGTTTCTATTCCTAATTTATATTAATGAAATATAAAACAGTTTAAAAATGTCTTTTTAAAAAGGATTGAAATCAAATTATATCAAATTATAATCATAAAGAGAATGTTTATAAAATTATGCAATGCCAATAAATTATCCATCTCCCCCTTTTTCATTGTCTTTATTTCTATTTTTATTCTATATTAAGAAAAAAAACTTTTAATGAAGATATTTTTAAAATAATTAAGTATGTGTCAAGCAAGAACATCCGAGCTTCTTCTTTCGGAACCATGACAGTATGATTGTCATTAAACCACGACACATTGCACAATACATAATTATGAGCTTTCACAAGAGAGACAAAACCTGTTGCCACTATTGTGTCTTGTAATTTCTCCCAATTTATATTCCAGTTGTTTGTCTTGTCAGTGCTTTGATTTTTCTGTTCCAACTAGCAGTCAGAAAAATGATGAAAACTCTTTAATTTTGCAACATATGGACAGACTTAACCATAGTTTCACCTGAAACTGTGATCATTCTAAACCAAGCCAAGTCCAAAAATACTAGAAGATTCCTGGAAGCCTGGCACTATGACTTGGCCATCAATAGACATATGGACATAAGCAACATCTACAGTACATACTGTGCAAAAGAGACAATCAACAAGCTAAAAGGGGAACAAAAAGACCAAAGCACCTCCCCATCGGCAATCAACATCCAGATGACATAGATTAACATCAAGATTTAACATCAGGCCAACAATTTAGAATAAACAATACCCCAATCAAGGAACTGCCAAACAAGCTAACAATAAACAGCCCAACCAAAGAAATTTCAAGACTACTCCCGCCAACACTGACAGAGCAATCCAATGGAATATAAATAGAGAGCAAACCCTTTACTACCACTGGTTGATGTTACCTAGCTTGGGTAATAGAATGTCTTGCAGAATGTCTGCAAGAAAACAACCAAGTTCAGAAACACCAAGAATCCCTCAGAGAATGAATCCTACACTTGTGTCAAACCCATCCAGCACTGAACATCTTCACCCAATATTGCTGGGGATGGCTAAGAAAAGACGTCACTCACAACAGTGTGAACTGCTTTGTGGTAGTAAATCATATCACTGCCTTATTTGAACGAGGAGAATCATGTCAACATTCATCATCAGCCTCTTTCCAAGTAATGAGTAAAATCACTTTCCTCCACTGCCTCCTCACTAATTTAAGAAAGAAGAAGCTTAGTATACATTGTACTAATCTGCTCCTGGCAATGAAGGCATTTGATTCACAGATTATTACCTTCCAGGTGCCTTGACCTTGAAGTTCTTCTCTTGTACTCTCTGCTAGTCGTTTGTATTTAGACTTAAATAAGTTCATGCCATGAATGGCATGTGCTAGAGCATAGACTGCATTGTAGATACTGTAGCTGTGGCCGGTCATTTCAAATAAATGTTGAGGAAGGGTTTTCAATTCTTCCCTTCCAGTACATGCTCCATCATTTTCCACTGGTTTATTACTTCCTGAAAAGGAGCAATCAAAGCCTTGTTCCCAGAATTCTTTCAACAAGCTACCTCTTTGGGTCTGGAATGGTTTGATAGCCCCAAGGAATTCATCAAACCCTGGCAGTTCATTGGCGTGAAAAGCAAAGGAAATTGCTCCATCAAACACTTGCAGATCTGAGGGTCGATGAAGACTTGTTAAGACTAGATCCATTTGAGCTGTCAGAATCCACATCTTCCCACGGCTTACATCTATATATTTCATAAAGGTAAACAGAAGGATTGCTGTGATACTTTCTCCGTAGAAGATGAATGTATTCACTTTGGGGTGGTTCAAATAAAATTGTATCCTGTACACTATATCACCTTGAAACATAAATAAAAATGCTTGTTTGGGAAACCTCTCCACAAAGGCAGAGCAGATCCTATTCTCAGAAAGAAATGGCTCCATGGCTTGGAGGAAATTGTCTCCACTGTCATCGTCCAGAATGAAAAGGCCAATCCACGTCCATCCAAAATGCTTCAGCAACTGAATAATCCCCACAATCTGAAGGCTTTCATTGGGACCCATGCAGTAAAAAGAGGCAGACATCTTTGTTCCATGTTTCTTGGGAGCAAATGAGCCATAGGCAAGCTAAAATAATATGTGCAGTTGGTTATGGTTGGAATGTCATGACTCAGTTGAGAAAGTCTTCGACTTACAACAGTTCATTTAGTAACTATTCTAAGTTGCAATGGCACTGAAAAAAGTGACTTATGACCATTTTTCAAACTTACAACCATTGCAGCATCCCCATGGTCACCTGATCAAAATTCAAAGACTTGGCAATGACTCATATTTATGATGGTTGCAGTCAGTGGTGGGATTCAAATACCTGAACAACTGGTTCTCTGCATGGATGCAGGCCTGGGCCTCCGAGGCCTAGAACAGACTTCCAGAAGTGGCATCCATGCACTTCTGGTGGGCCATTCTAGGAATCAGTGTGCATTCAGCCAGTTCTCCAAACTCAACAAAATTTAGCTACCGGTTCTGCTGAACTGGTGCAAACCGGCTGAATCCCACCACTGGTTGCAGTGTTCCGGTGATGTTATCTCCTTTTGTGACCTTTCTGACAAGCAAAGTCAATGGGGAAGCCAGATTCACTTACGTAACAACCCTGTTACTAAATTAACAAATGAAGTGATTCACTTAACAAATGTGGCAAGAAAGGTCATACAAGGGGCAAAATTCACATAACAAATATCTCATTTAGCAACAAAAATGTTGGGCTTAGTTATGGCTATAAGTTGAGGACTACCTGTATTTTCTTAAAGATCATGCAGATATGTACATTTTATCTAAGCCCTTTTCTTGGGTGAGCTTCTATTTTCAAATCTATATAAAGCTTTGACCATTATGATTGCTATGCATTAACTGCTAAATAAATGGAACACTATCTATGTCTTTATTAAATTCATATTCTGCTTTTTCTCCAGGCATTCAAGCAGAAATATGCAGCACTCTCAGCAACTGAGTAGATTTAGCTGAGTGAGTGTGATGAACACAATCACAGGTAACATCCAACTTTTTTAACAAGTATTTCCAATTTGGTGCATCAGATATGCCTAAATTCCAATTCCCAAATCCTAGGCTTTTTTATGCATTTTTAACACAGAATCTTATCCCTACTTGGGAAAGATTTGTTCATTACTTCTTTCAGTTTTTCCATATGGATGGTTTTCCAATATACATGTGTGTGTGTTACCTTTGGGATTTTATAAAGACTTATGACATCTGACATGAAGTATGAGATATCAGCACCAAATCATTTATTTATTTCTTTGTTAGTTTCATATCCTGCCTTTGTTCAAGCACAAAAAAGGATATACGCAGCACTCTAAACAACACCATAGGTTGGGTTGAAATAGGCTGACGGACACAGTCCCCCATTAGTTTCCATGGATCAAATTAATTTACACCTAGATCGGGACTGCAAGTTCTCACCTTCTGCAATGTGATGCTTCAAATATGGCTCAATTCTAACTCCCAACTTTCATCAGGACCTTTTATGCATCATTCAAGTAGAATCTAACCCCTACTTGATAAATGATCATTTCCAATTCCCTATAATTTTGCCCTATGGATTAGTTTTCATGCATGTCAATACATACATCTTACCTGTGGGATTTTATAAAGACTTATGATATCTGACATGAAGAATGAGATATCAGCACCAAATCCCCCAATAATGGCCACAACAAGATTCTCCTTGATATCACATCTGTAGTTGACAACCAAGTGATCAGATCGGAAGAGCAGTTCCAAAGTGGAACGATAAGTCAGCCGGGCATCAAAATAGTTGTCAGAGATGAAAAATCCCAGGGTAATGTTAGACAAGAGTCTTGGATTTGCATTGATTTGTTTCACTGCAAATACCAAAGTCAGGGAATGCTGATACAACTTTAAAACAGCTCTGAAAACACAATTGAGGGATAAGTGAAATACAGGTTGATTGAGACAAGAAGAATATATTCAGTGAAGGAACAAAAACAATCGTAGTATGAAACTTGCAAAATGTAACAGGCATCACATATAAGGAAAGCTAAGGCTCATAATGAACTAAGGCTTGCGACCAAAGTCAAAAATAACAAAAAAAGCTTCTTTCAACATGTAAAAAACAAGAAAAAAGTGAAGGAAATGATTGGTCCACTAGTGGGTGAAAGTGGCAAAAAGGTGACAAGCAACAGGGAGAAAGCAGAACTATTTAACTCATTTTTTGCATCTGTCTTTACACAAAGGGAAAAAACAGACCAACCTACCAAAAATAGTGCCATAAAAAACAGAATAGAAATGCAAGTTAAGATAGGCAAGAAAACGGTAAGTGAGCACCTGTCCAGCCTAGACGAGTTCAAATCACCAGGACCAGATGGATTACACCCAGGGTTCTCAAGGAACTGGCAGATGTGATCTCAGAACCATTGAACTATATTTTTCAAAGATCCTGGAGCACTGGGGAATTACCAGAGGACTGGAAAAGAGCTGATGTAGTTCCCATCTTCAAAAAAGGGAAAAAAATGGACCCAGGAAATTACAGACCTATCAGCTGACCTCAATACCTGGGAAGATTCTGGAAAAGATAATCAAACAACGAATCAGCGAACACTAGAGGCAAACAAATCACTACTAAAAGCCAACATGGGTTTGTCCAAAAACAGATCATGCCAGAAAACCTTATGCATTCCTTGACCAAGTGACAAATTAGTGGATCAGAGGAATCTGTGGATATGAATTTACTTGGACTCAGTAAGGCATTGATAAAGTAGACACAAACTATACTTGATAAAAATGAAAATGTGGTCAGACAGCATCACCACCAGATGGATTCGTAGCTGGCTGAACGGCCGCTACTCAGCGTGTGGTCCTCAAGGGACGCATCTACATGGAGGGGAAGTGTGCAGTGGGGTTGCCCCAGGGCTCTGTCCTGGGCCAGTGCTCTGCACATCTTAATCAACGATTTGGACGAGGGGATAGATGGGGAACTCATCAAATTTGCGGATGAAACCAAGCTGGCAGGAATAGCCAACACTCCAGAAGACAGGCTTAAGATACAGGAGGACCTGGACAGACTTGAAGATTGGGCGCTATCTAACAAAATGAAATTCAATGGTGAAAAAAGTAAGGTTCTACATTTAGGCAAGAAAAACCAAATGTACAGGTATAGTATAGGGGGTACCTTGCTCAATAGTAGTAACTGTGAGAGGGATCTCGGAGTCCTAGTGGACAATCACTTAAATATGAGCCAGCAGTGTGCTGCAGCTGCCAAAAAAGCCAACACCGTGCTGGGCTGCATTAACAGAGGGAGGGATAATCAAGATAGGAAGTATTAATACACCGTTACAATGCCTGGTAGGCACACTTGGAAGACTTGCATCCAGTTTAGGTCACACATGTAAAAAAGATGTTGAGACTCCTAGAAGAGTGCTCAGAGAAGGGCAACAAAGTGATTCGGGACTGGAGGCTAAAAGCTATCAAGAAACGTTTGCTGGACTTGGTATGTCTAGTTATGAAAAGAAGGGACTAGGGGTGACATGATAGCAGTATTACAAGATCTCAGGGGCTGCCACAAAGAAGAGGATTCAAGCTATTCTCCAAGGAGCCGCCCTGAGGGGCAGGACAAAGAAGTAATTGATGGAGAACTAGTCAAGGAAAGAAGCAACCTGGAACTGAGGAGAAACTTCCCTGACAAGTTGAATCAATTAACAGTGGAACAACATGCCTCCAGAGTGGTGAGTGCTCAAACACTGGAAGTTTTTAAGAGAGACTGGACAGCCATTTGTCTGAAATGGTATAGGGTTTCCTGCCTGAGCAGGGGGTTGGACTCGATGACCTCCAAGGTCCCTTCCAACTTTATTATTATTATTATTATTATTATTATAAAACAAATGAAGAACATTTGATGCATCATGAAACAAGATCTACAACTGTACTAACTTGAAGGAAAATTGTAGAGGAAGAATGCAAGTAGATTGTTCATTTTCTTATATTATTAAGGCAAGGACCAGTTGAAGCCAGAGGGAATTCTTTGAGTTCATTTTTATAATGTCCTATTTGTTCTTGGTAAATTTTACCTCTTGTTTGCCCTTATCCTCACATAACATTTATTATATTGGTTTG
This sequence comes from Azemiops feae, assembly GCA_023970755.1. Lineage (NCBI taxonomy): Eukaryota > Metazoa > Chordata > Lepidosauria > Squamata > Viperidae > Azemiops > Azemiops feae. The sequence goes on from JALGBA010004018.1 coordinate 168,540, forward strand.
CTATCTTGCCATACTTGTGTCTAATTACATAAATGTCACCTCTGCTGATGTTTTAAATGAACATCTGTGACAAATGAGACAAACCCAATTGCATTACTTTGGCCAGGCTGATTAGAGTTTCTTCTACTTAAGGAGAACTCTTCAGATCACTGGAGACTGGACAGTCACTTGTCTGAGATGGTATAGGTTCTCCTGCTTGAGCAGGGGGCTGGACTAGAAGACCTCCAAGCTCCCTTCCAGCTCTGTTCTGTTCTATTCTATTCTATTCTATTCTATTCTATTCTGTTCTGTTCTATTCTATTCTAGATCTCAACTGTCTCAATGGGGATTTAGAATATATTGATTGCAGGATTTGATGCTACTATAAATTTTCATCAAGAAAGCTGTACACTAGATTGGATAGTCAAAGTTATTCTAGATTAAGGCAGTGTTACACTATTTTCATAAAAATACCAACTAATCTCCATGATCGATGCTTTACCTTTTTGCAATCTCCAATTTGGTATCTTTTTTAAGGGTTGGGATTGTACATCCTTTGTTCACACTGGCAATCTCAAAACATATCTTCACATTCAACATTAAATGAGAAGAGATCCATAGAAATCATATCTCTGATTGGTTTTTTATTGATTTTTTTAAAAAACTTCTCCAATTTGGGATCTTATTTTATGGATTGAGATTGCAACGCTTCTGGCCAGACTGGTAATCTCAAAACCTCTGGAGGAGATCAGATATTTGTTTCTTTAAAATATTTTATTCATTTTCTATCATTACAATTTATCTGTGCTTAGTAAACAACGTGTTGTCTGGATTAATTTTGCCTAGTCATACAGATTAAGTTCTTACTCTCTATCCCGCTTTTCTAACCATTGGTAAAATAAGTTCCATGTTTGAAAGTACACTGTGTCTTCGTTTCCTTTGATTCTCAATGTAAGTCTGTCCATTTTCGCGCAGTCCAGTATTTTCTTAATTATCGCTTCCTCCGATGGTGTTGTCTCATTTTTCCAGTGCTGTGCAAATATGATCCTCGCTGCGGTTAATACATGTAATGTTAAATATACATTTTGTTTATCAAACTTTTCTGGCATTATGCCTAGTAAAACAAGTTCAGGTTTAAAATCTACATATTTTCCTAACATTTTTTCTAACCACGTATGTATTTTAGTCCAATATTTTTTTTTGCTTTTACACGTCCAACACAAGTGATAATATGTACCAGGATTCAGATTACATTTCCAGCATTTGCTAGACGTGTTTTTAAACATTTTTGCTAATCTAACAGGTGGAAAATGCCATCTATAAAACATTTTATATAGGTTTTCTTTATATGAAGTAGCCATTGTCAGTTTGTAATTTATTTCCCATAGATTTTGCCATTTCTCTAATTCTATGTTATACCCAAAGTTTTTTGCCCATATAATCATTGTTTCTTTTACTTGTTCGTCTTCCCTTTTTAAATTCAACAGAATATTATACAATTTTTTAATCATTTTTTTTATCAGAAGTCAAGAACACCTAGTCAAACACTGTCTGATCTTTATAAAAGCCATATGCCTTAACATCTTTGTTGTATCTCGATTCCATTTGCAACTGGGGCCACCATGATAGGGTTAGGATTAGCGTTAGACCCTGGTCTTCTAGCTCTTGATTAGATTTTAATTTCCCATCTGTATTCAGAATATCCTTATATGTTTAAAATTTTTCAAATTTAACTAAATTTGGATGTGTGAAAGCTTCCATCGTTGATAACCATTCTGGGATTTTCATGTAAATTTTAGGTTTTATCCTTTCCCATACAGATAATAGTGCATTTAGGACATCAGATATTTTTGAAAATTATTCTGTTACCTTCAACATTAAAGGACAAGAGATGCATAGGAATCTAACTCTGACTTTGTAAGCCCACATAGATTTTCAAGATGGAAGATGACATCTGGAGGTTCTTAGAAAGAACAAAGATGATTCACTTCGAGTATTCAATTGGCAAGCTTTAATATGGACAGTTAAGGCCTGATGAGGATACTGGAATGTGAGTACAAGGAAGGAATTGGAGGTTCCATGTGGGAGATGTGGTGAAGCACTATTCAAAAGGCACTGCTCTGTACTTGCAATATTGTCTGAAGTGCATAGAAGGTTTTCAGTAATTTTATGCAACAGCTGATTCAACAGCTAGCCAGTCACTATCATGTCCCAAAACCACACACAACAGATTTAATGTCTTGGATCATATTCATGAAAAGAATCCTTTGCGAACTAACTATTGCATAAGATTTTATAGATTAGTTAATGAAGGGTCCTTGGTGCTCCCTGAGCTTGCTTATTTTCTTGCAGACATTTCATTACCCTAACTAGGTAACATCATCAGTGCTAGTAAGGAGTGCTGTTTGCTGTCCGTTTGTAGTCTGGTGTCTTGCCTGTCTGTGTGGGTGGGGGGCAGTCTTAGGGATTTGGGGAGGGGTTGGGCTGTTTACTAATGGCTCTTTGGCAGTTTCTTGATGTGGTGCTACTTATTTGATTTTTGGTCTGAAGTTGACCTTGAAGCTAATCTATGCTGATCTGAGTGCTGATTACTGGTGGAGAGGTGCTGGAGTCTTTTTCTCTTTTGGGCTGGTTGATTGTCTCTTTTGCATAGTCTATAGATGTTGTTAATGTCTATGTGTCTATTGATGGCTTATTTGTCAGAGTGCCAGGCTTCTAGAAATTCCTTGGAATTTTTGGATTTGGCCTGGTCTAGGATTGTCACATTTTTCCTAATTGAAACTATGGTTAAATCTGCCTATATGTTGTGAAATTAAAGAATTTTCCTCATGCTTTTTGACTGCCAGTTGGTGTTCATGAATGCGTTCTGCCAGTCTTCTGCCTGTTTGTCCTACATAGTGGTGGTTGCAATCCTTACATTGTATGTTGTAGATGACTCCTGTTTTTTTTTTTCTTCTGGGCTTGCTGGGTCTTTTGGTTTGCTTAGGATGTTTTGATAGATTAGTTAATCTATCCACAAAAATATATGCAGTAATAAAATTGGGGGTCCTTAAAATTCCAAAAGACTCTTTGAGGGTCTGAGTGAAACATTGTCTATGTTTTGGAAACACTGACTACAAATAAAGCTGGTTAAAAATTGGTATGAAAATTTTGCAATATTCTCTGCTTAATTTACAACAACTTGAGATTTCTCTTTTGTGTGTCTCCAATGACATTGTAAGGAAGGAAAAGGGAAAAAATAATTTACTTACAGAGGTGTAAGAAATGACTTATGTGAAGGATGCTCATCAAAGGAATGTTCCTCAAATACATATAAAATCTGGGCTGTGATCCCACCAATGACGAGGTTTCCTGGCTTATGCCATTCATGAAGGATAGGAGAGGCATCACTTCTGGGGCAAGGTGTGGCATCTGTCTGGCACTTCATGTCAACCAGCAACCATAGTATGATCAGTGCACTCAACATTTTCTCTAGAGGAGTCTTAGTTGTGGCTATCCACAATCCCACCATTGCATATGGTGACATAATTCCACCAAGTATAAAATGTAGGAACGCATTCATCTCACATATGTAATTATATACTTCTCTTATTCAAAAGGTTGGCATCAACAAGCTGAGCAAAGCATGCCCTGATGGACAAGCACCTTTCAGTGAATGGAAATCCTGACCAGAATCAAAAGGGACAAGAGCCTCTCTACTCTTTCCCCTTAACTGCAGAAATCTCTATCATCTCTATCACACTGAATTATGAATTATTTCTCTGTATTTTCTATAGAGCTGCTTCAGTTGTATCATAAAGCATCAATGATAGTTATTTAGATTAATTGCCAAAAACCAGTCATCTCTACCAAATGGAACCTTCTGAATTTGCAGAGCTATTATTTCACTTTCACATTATAACTTTGGAGACAACCATCTTCTTAGCTTTTTAAGGAGTTTCCACGTATATAATTATATATGATTATTTCTGTAAACTTAATCATTACCCATGGGATTCTTCCCAAAATATATACTTATCTTATGGCTGAAATCTCTACCTTCTTCAAATATATCTCTGTAGGAAACCATTGAGTACAATAAACTTCAAGTGAGTTCCTGAGGATGATGTTCTAGGTATTCCTTATTTTTAATGTATATATATATATATTTGTTGACCCTTCACCTGCTTTTCTTTCTTTCTTTCTTTCTTTCTTTCTTTCTTTCTTTCTTTCTTTCTTTCTTTCTTTCTTCCTTTCTTTCTTTCTTTCTTTCTTTCTTTTTCTTTCTTTCTTTCTTTCTTTCTTTCTTTCTTTCTTTCTTCTTTTGAAGACTTAACCCAGCTGGAGGAGCTTACATGGTGTTCTTCCTTTGTTCAAATTCTGTTAAGTCAACCAGTAAGCCTTACTGTAGACTTGAACCTTCATTTCTTTGATCCTGGTTAGAGTTAGGAAATCATGCATAATCCTATAAGTTCAGCATGCCCTACAGAAATACAGAACAGTCATCCATCCAGTTCTTCTGTTCCCCAGTTAGGTGGTGATCGATCATTCAACATTTCTTGAATGTCAGCTGTATTCTCTCTGATAACTTCTTATGAATTCTTTGAAATGAACTTTCTTTCTAAAGATAAAATATTTCACACAATAAATCTGATAGTTTTAACATCTCTTGTATGATGATTCCCATACAATAAACTAAGCATCATGGTTCTGATAGATGAAACCAATAAAACAGAACTCCAAGGCTTGAGTTTTTCTTGAAGAACATGTTTATTGGCTACAAAGTATCAGCATACTCAAAAGTGAAACCAAGACTAAAGTTCCCTCCAAAAAGTTACAGTATTACAAAGTTAAACTTCCCACTCCATTACTATGCAATCAACTATGTTCCCCAATAGAATAATTTGGTGGGCTTTCTAACATTAGGTTCACCCCCCCCCCAATCTAACGAACAGAAATGACCTTGGTTCTCACAGGACAGAGAATTGTTTAGGCTAGCACAAAAATGCCACCACCCTCGTCCCAGTCTGGTGGCAACCGAAAATGAACCAAAATGGCTTCATTCAGGTTCATTGCAGAGTTGACAAGTTAAAACATATTGATCACAAGGCCCAGCATGCAGAGGTCTATCTCTTCTCAAATAATTTCTTTATAAAGATCAGTGATCCAACATTTTGGTGGAATCTTCAAATCTCGTAAAAGGCGACCTCAGCCCAGATAGAAAGAGTGCTTTGCATTCATTCAAATAAACTATACTTTAATTAACTCACTACAAATGAGGCTGATTTGATTTACAGTCTCCAAGATTTTGTACTGACCCCAGACTAGAAAGAAATATTCTTTACTGAAACCATAGTACTATTATCTTCTTTTGTCCTAACCCTATAGGAGCTTTTTGCAAGGGAGCTTTTTCATTTTTCCTCAGTCAAAACTGCCAAAGCAGGAGCAACAAAAGGCTGAAGCCAAAAGGGAGAGTCAAAAGGGGTTATGTTGTTGGAGGGATCAGTGGGTCATTAATGACCACTCTGTGGTCATTAAGTGGAGGCAGGGTGTGAAACTCCTGAATTCTGATCACATGATCATAGGGGTAATGATCACAGGACCATAACTTTGAGCATGGGTCATAAGTCCCTTCATTCAACACCATCATTACTACAAACTGTAACTGAATGAATAGTCATAAATTGAGAATTATTTGAATGTTGTAACCATAGACAGAGAAATGTATAATGTACATTTACTTCAGGAATTTACTTTTAACTGCTGTTAAGGAGATTGGAAGCTCTTTTTTATAATATGTTCTTTTCTTTTTTCCCCCTTCCTTTCCTTTTTTCTCTTCTCTGTTTCAGGAAGATAAAAGCCAGAGTATATTACCCAGATATTACATCTTTTTTTATAGTTACACATCTCTTTTGAAGAAGATCTAATTTTTTTCTTTAAATTGGTCATGGAAATAATCAGAACTAAAAGAAAATACTTGATTAAAAGCAAAGTCACTCATTATACAGTGAAAGATTTTATTTTCCATTTTTGTTCATAAAGAGGAGCCGTGGTAGCACAGTGGTTAGAATGCAGTATTACAACATTACACTGCCCACTGCCAGCAGTTCGATCCTGACTGGCTCAAGGTTGACTCAGTCTTCTATCCTTCTGAAGTCGGTAAAATGAAAATCCAGAATGTTAGGGGCAATATGCTGACTCTGTAAACCACTTAGAGAGGGCTTAAAAGCACTGTGAGGTGGTATATAAGTCTAAATGATATTACTTTTGCTATTGCTATAAGAATTTGACAAACACTGTTATAATGTTATGTATATAAAATATTGGTAAAATTGCCAGAACTAATAAGCCTTTTTTTAATTCTCAGAAAAGGATTGTTGATTCCATTTCACAGTATAAATATATGCAGCCACCATTTAATAGTCAGAAATGCTTTTTCTTTACAAGTTGCTGTTTGCTGTTGAGTTCAGGCTTCAGCAAAATAATGTAGCATTTGGGGAAGAAAATACATGCCAATAACCCAGCACTAGAAGCTAAGATGGAGAAGATCTCCACAGCTACCATATACTTTCCTTTGGTGCTCAAATAGGTGGGAACAAATGTTAACCAAACACTACAAAACACCAGCATGCTAAAAGTGATGAACTTAGCTTCATTGAATGTGTCTGGCAGGTTCCTAGCTAGAAAAGCCACCATGAAGCTGACCAGTGACAGAAATCCCATATAGCTCAAGACAAGATAAAAAATTACAACAGACCCTTCATTACATTCTGCTATGATCTCTTCAGCCACTGATTGCATATTAAGCTCTGGAAAGGGGGGAGAGGTGATCATCCATGCCAGACAAATGGCTGCTTGAATAGAGGAGCCAGAAAAAACAATTAAGATGGACAATCTTTTCCCTAACCATTTTCTCATGCCAGACCCTGGTTTGGTGGCCATGAATGCTACAATGACCATGATGGTTTTGGCCAATACAGAAGAAATGGCCACAGAGAAGATAATGCCAAACACGGATTGTCGGAAGAAGCAAACCAGTTGGAGAGGTTTTCCAAGGAAGAGAAAAGAACAGAGGAAGCAAAGCAAAAGGGAGATTAGAAGAGTGTAGGTGAGGTCCTTGTTGTTAGCTTTAACCATAGGGGTGTCTTTATACTTAATGAATATTGCAAGTATGAACATGGTAATGATTAAGAATAAAGCAGCAACCACCACTAAACAGATCCCTAAAGGTTCTTCAAAAGTTAGAAAAGTTATGATTTTGGCAATGCATCGAACTTTGTCCTTACTTGGATATTGATCTTCTCGACATTCAGAACAGGCAATCATGTCTGCAAATAAGAGAGAGGTCATGAAGCATGGAATCTAATCATAACGATTGATACAGCACTGAGCATAATATTAGATTAGATCAGTAGTTTTCAAACCTAACCACAAGAAGTCTACACTAGAAATCTCAGAATTTTAGTTTTGGAATTCTCAGATTTGAGGTCCTCCCCTCTTAAAGTAGTTAACTTTGAAAAGGACTGGATTCAATCATTAGATGAGAATAAAGGTAATATTTGAGATAGGAATATTCTGTGTTAGTGGTAATCACACTTAGATAGCATCACAAAGGCAATATTCCATAAGCTTTCTTCAGTCTTTTCTTCTCCAAATCTTAGGTATGAATGCATATGAGAGGTATTTCAAAATGCCAAATGGTAGGCACAAATGTTTGATTGAAGCGCTGTCAATTTTTAACATTGCTGCTGAAATCCTGCACATTTTCAAATGGTATCATATCTATTACATGCATGTAAAACATGTTATTGGACTTCAATCATATGGTCAAACTTTACTTTTTTTTCCTCTGGGCTTCAATCTCCCTCCCCATCCTCTCTCTTTCTCTCTGTCTCCATCTCCCTTCCCTCCCTATCTATCTGTATTTGGGCCACTTTTACAACCCAAGTTCGGCATGGATTTAGAAAACAGGTAATATGATAAAGATGTTAAATTGTATGGATTCTATAAAGAGCAGATTATGTTTGATCAGATATTATTAACCTCTGATGAAAAACTAATTAAGAAAATGTATAACTTTCTATTAAATTTGAAAATGGAAGATGAACAAGTAAAAGAAACAATGATAACATGTGCAAAGAATTTTGGATAATATATATAGATGAAGAACTTGTTTTTGACAGGGAGAAGTGCAAATCAGGTATTACACATCAGTCATGCAAGAACGGAAAGGCATCCAAAAAGAGAAGCCACCTTCTGGTTAGTGATTCAATTATAAGGGATGTAAATTTAGGAAAGGACACAGAGGTTTCGAAAGAGGTCAGGTGTCTTCCAGGTGCTACTGCCAGTAGGGACAAGAAGCGTATTTCTAAAATAGTCAACAATGCCAGCAAGGATTGTGATGTGGAGGCTATTGTATATCTTGGCACTAACGATCTTTCCCAAAAAGATGTACTCTCTGTGCAGAATGATTTCCAGAGCTTGGGGCAGGAACTTAGCAGGATAGGCTGTAGGCTTACCTTTTCAGAGGTTCTACCAGTGTATAAGGAGCAAAATGGAAAAGGCCAGCATATAGCAGAATTCAATATGTGGCTAAATGAGTGGTGTAAAGGGGAAGGCTTTGGTTATATTAGTCACGATGTTTGTAACTGGTCCAATGAAACAATATACAAAAGAGATGGTTTGCATCCATCAAAGAAAGGGACTGAGTTACTTGGCAATAAACTCACAGATTTTCTGGAGGAATATTTAAATTAAACAACGGGGACAGTGAGTTAATTGATAGAGAACACCCCTGTCCCCAGCAATCAAAAAATTACAGGGTTAGCAGTGCATGTAACATAGATGTGTGTGTGGACAAGAATATCAACCTTGCTATCAAGCAAAATCAAGCTTTTAATAGTGAGTGCCACACAAAGTGCACTAACCAAACAGGTGGTAAGGAAATAGGGGAACTCAGGCATCACACAGGTTATATAGAAAGTAAACACAGGGTCAGTCATAAAGGACTCAAATGTCTATACACCAATGCACAGAGTATGAACAGTAAACAGGGTGAGCTAGAAATTCAGGTAAATGAGGGCAGATATGATATTGGTTGCCATTACAGAAACATGGTGGGATGAAACCCACAAATGGAACACACAGCTAGAGGGATTTAAATTATTTAAAAGAAACATACCAAATAAAAGAGGAGGAGGAGTTGCTCTCTATATAAGAAATAACTACATCTCTACAGAAATAGAGCACAACAATGATGAAAACTGTCTTGAATGCATTTGGGTCAATATAAAAGGGGGGGGAAATAACATTGACATAGGTGTATACTATAGGCCACCCAACCAAACAGAGGAAATAGATGAACTTTTTGCTAGTCAGCTAACTAAGGTATGTAGGAAGCACATCACAATAGTAATGGGGGACTTTAATTACCTTGACATCAACTGGGAGACAAACTCTGCACCAAGTGGAAGATCAAACATATTCCTGACAAACCTAGCAGACAACTTTGTCTCCCAAAAAGTAGAGGAGGGAACTAGGGGATTAGCCATATTGGATCTAATCCTCACTAACAGAGATGAAATGATAGAAGGTGTTGAAGACACAGGAACCTTGGGGGGGAGTGATCATGCAATATTGGAATTCAACATTCTGGAAGCACAAGCAATAGAACACAGTCAAACTAGAGTCTTGGATTTTAAGAGAGCTAATTTCAATAATCTTAGAGAGAACTTGGGAATGATTCCATGGATGAGAATCCTCAAGGGGAAAACAACTCAAGAAGCTTGGGAAATATTGAAAAATGAGATAATAAAAGCCCAGTCTAGCACAATACCAACAAAGAAGAAAAACAACAGCTCTCAAAAGAAACCAGCATGGCTGCATAAAGAACTCTCTGATAAGTTGAAAGACAAAAAGGACAAGTATAAAAAGTGGAAAGAGGGGCACATAACTAAAGCAGAATATCAGCAAATAGCCCAAGCCTGCAAAGATGAAGTGAAGAAAGCTAAGGCTCAAAATGAACTAAGGCTTGCGACCAAAGTCAAAAATAACAAAAAAGCTTCTTTCAACATGTAAAAAAACAAGAAAAAAGGGAAGGGAATGATTGGTCCATTAGTGGGGGAAAGTGGCAAGAAGGTGACAAGGAACAGGGAGAAAGCAGAACTATTTAACTCATTTTTTGCATCTGACTTTACACAAAGGGAAAAAACAGTCCAACCTATCAAAAAGAGTACCATAAAAAATAGATTAGAAACACAAGTTAAGATAGGCAAGAAAATGGTAAGTGAGCACCTATCCAGCCTAGATGAGTTCAAATCACCAGGACCTGATGGAGTACACCCCAAGGTTCTCAAGGAACTGGCAGATGTGATCTCAGAACCACTGAACTATATTCTTCAAAGATCCTGGAGCACTGGGGAACTACCAGAGGACTGGAAAAGAGCTGATGTAGTTCCCATCTTCAAAAAAGGGAAAAAAATAGATCCAGGAAATTACAGACCTATCAGCCTGACCTCAATACCTGGGAAGATTCTGGAAAAGATAATCAAACAACACATCAGCAAACACCTAGAGACAAACAAAGTCATTAATAAAGCCAATATGGGTTTGTCAAAAACAGATCATGCCAGACAAATCTTATCGCATTAGTGGACCAGAGGAATGCTGTGGATATAATTTACTTGGACTTCAGTAAGGTATTTGATAAAGTAGATCACAACCTACTACTTGACAAGATAGAAAAATGTGGGTTAGACAGCATCACCACCAGATGGATTTATAGCTGGCTGACCGGCCGTACTCAGTGTGTGGTCCTCAATGGAACTGCATCTACATGGAGAGAAGTGTGTAGTGGGGTGCCCCAGGGCTCTGTTCTAGACCCAGTGCTCTTCAACATCTTCATCAATGATTTGGACAAGGGGATAGATGGGGAACTCAAATTTGCAGACGACACCAAGCTGGCAGGAATAGCCAACACTCCAGAAGATAGGCTTAAGATACAGGAGGATCTGAACAAACTGGAACACTGGGCACTATCTAACAAAATGAAATTCAATGGTGAAAAATGTAAAGTTCTACATTTAGGCAAGAAAAACCAAATGTATAGGTATAGCATAGGTGGTACCTTGCTCAATAGTAGCAACTGTGAGAGGGATCTCAGAGTCCTAGTGGACAATCACTTAGATATGAGCCAGCAGTGTGCTGCAGCTGCCAAAAAAAGCCAACACAGTGTTAGGCTGCATTAACAGAGGGATAGAATCAAGATCACGTGAAGTATTAATACCACTTTACAATCCCTTGGTAAGGCCACACTTGGAATACTGCATCCAGTTTTGGTCATCACGATGTAAAAAAGACGTTGAGACTCTAGAAAGAGTACAGAGAAGAGCAACAAAGATGATTAAGGGACTGGAGGCTAAAGCATATAAGGAACGGCTGCTGGAGTTGGGTATGTCTAGTTTAACGAAGAGAAGGACGAGGGGGGACATGATAGCAGTGTTCCAATATCTCAGGGGTTGCCACAAAGAAGAGGGAGTCAAGCTATTCTCCAAAGCGCAAGAAGGCAGGACAAGAAGCAACAGATGGAAACTAATCAAGGAGAGAAGCAACCTAGAACTAAGGAGAAACTTCCTGACAGTTAGAACAATTAACCAGTGGAACAACCTGCCTTCAGAAGCAGTGAATGCTCCAACACTGGAGGTTTTTAAGAAGAGACTGGACAGCCATTTGTCTGAAATGGTATAGGGTTTCCTGCCTGAGCAGGGGGTTGGACTAGATCACGGGTAGGCAACCTTGGCTCTTTTATGACTCGTGGACTTCAACTCCCAGAAATTCTGGGAGTTGAAGTCCACGAGTCATAAAAGAGCCAAGGTTGCCTACCCCTGGACTAGATGACCTCCAAGGTTCCTTCCAACTTATTATTATGGATCATCACACAGTCAGCCAGATGTTTAGACTGGATTTGGCATTTTGTCTACCTATCGAGTCCTTACCAAGGACCTGGGATAGGCAGATGTAGATGTTTGATGTTATTACAAATATTGTCGCAGGATGGAAACAGTTCCTAGTAAGGCCGCTTTTTGCAATTGACTAATGGCAAATTTGTCAATGCCAATGGTGTTCAAGTGGTGCTCCAGTTGTTTGGGGATTGCAACCAAGGTGCCTATTACTATTGGTACTACCCTTGCTTGCTTTTGCCACAGTCTTTCTATTTCTATTTGTAGGTCTTTGTATTTTGTTATCTTCTCCAATTCTATTTATCTTTTTATCTATTTATCTATTTATCTATTTATCTATTTATCTATTTATCTATCATTATTATTATTATTATTATTATTATTATTATTATTATTATTATTATTATTATTATTATTATTATTATTATTATTATTATTATTATTATTATTATTATTATTATTATTATTATTATTATAGATTTAGAGAAATGGCAAAGCCTGTGGGGAAAAAAATTATAAATTGACAATATCAACCTCTTATAAAGAAAACGTATACAAAATGTTTTATAGATGGCACTTACCATCAGCAAGATTAGCAAAAATATTTAAAAATATGTCAGATAAATGTTGGAAATGTAATCATAAACCAGGTACTTATTATCATATATTGTGGACATCTGTTAAAGCAAAGAAATATTGGACAATAATGCATACATGGCTAGAAAAGATGCTGGGGAACCATGTAGATTTTAAACCTGAACTTTTTTTTATTAGGTATAATGCCAGAAAAGCTTGACAAAGTATATGTTTGATTTTACATGTGACAACAGCAGCAAGACTTATATTTGCACAATATTGGAAAAATGAAGAAATACCTTCGGAGGAAGAAATAATTTAAAAAATACTAGACTGTGCAGAAATGGACAGACTTACTTTGAGATTGAAAGACAAAGAAGAAACAGAATATTTTCAAACTTGGGACTTATTTTATCAATAGTTGGAGAAGTGAACTAGGGATTAGGAATCTAATTTGTATTAATGAATGATAAACTCAGACATGTTTGTTGAATAAGCACTGTTGAACTGTATTAAAAAGTCAATAAAAACTTATAAAAAAAATAGAAAACAGGTGATTAAGCTCACAATCCCAAGAACCCTCTCCACTTCCTCAGCTCCAACAAGCTCAAACCATTCCTAAATAATCATGCAAGAATTCTCCCCAGGAATTTTCTCTGGACATGCATCAAGGCCAATGTCCAATCAGGAATAAATCTCAGCAATTGCATCTGGCAAATGCAACACAATTTCCTCTGCATACTCCTGCAATACTTTCTTCATGCTCTCCTTACCAGTTGGACTTGTATGTTCTGAAACAGGACTGAGGTTAGGGGGAGGCAATCTGCTGATGCAGTAAATGTGGATATGTACTGGCACTTCACAGCCCTAACATCATAAGGTAAACCTTCATTGCAACTCTAACCCTTGTTTGATCAAGTTCGTTCTTTGTTCAGTGCAACATTCTAGATCTTTCTTCTCCTGTTTTAATTCCCTCAGATCCTCTAAACCAGACAGAATGCTGGAATCCTAGAGAAGAGAGAGTTGTATGGGCACAGTTTGATCCAGGACCTCTATCTAATGTTCTTTTTCTTCATTTTAAGAATTAGTCAAAAGCCTTTCTCTGTGGTATTACTAAATTTTATGTATCCAGCCAATTGAAATCTTCTAGTATGAAGATTTAGAATAAATGAAGCAAGCAAATCAGCTTCATATGTAAATAAAAGTAATTTACCATCTGGTGTAGTTTGCAGTGAAAAATGTAATATGCCGTAGAGTAGAGTAGAGTAGAGTAGAGTAGAGTAGAGTAGAGTAGAGTAGAGTAGAGTAGAGTAGAGTAGAGTAGAGTAGAGTAGAGTAGAGTAGAGTAGAGTAGAGTAGAGTAGAGTAGAGTAGAGTAGAGTAGAGTAGAGACTAATTTACCTGACATGTTTGACATCTTCCCATCAGAACATGGATCACAATCATAGCAGCAAAATTTCTCGCCTTCTTTCTTTTTCTTCTGATAGCCAGTAGGACAGGGATCATTACACACTGAATGGGGCAAGACCTGTTGATAAACCAGGGTGGAATTCAGGACTAAGGATTTGAGTAATACTGGTATCTTCTAATCTACCTGCACATATAAAGTAGCAGAAATCAGAGGATCATGAAATACAGTACAGCACCTGGAAATCTCTCTGACACTTCCTAAATAATTCAGTTGGTTTCATCTAAGCTTTCCCTTCCCTTCACCACTCTGGAATTAAAAAATACCCACTGTAAGATTTAATATATAGCTTTATACAAGTAGAATACAAATAAAAATCACAGCCTTAATTTTACCTCTGAGTTCCTGCTCCAGGAAATTTTAAAATTCTAAAGTTCAGAATTTTCTTCCTATTTATCTAGTTGATGGAATTTGGGATGCCCAATCATAACTTTAGGAGTCAGTTACTCATTTGTTTACACTAAAACTAAGTAAGAAGCAAAAAACCCATCTTCCCAAGCCCCCAAATTATTTAAATAATATGTAAATTATTTGCCAATTATAATTCTCACACATCAGGAGATAGCTCCCATATTTTGAGTACTTAATTTTAACTGATATAAAAATATGAAACAGATTCTTTATCTTTTTTTGTAAAAGTTTTATTGGTTTTTTACAATAACAACCTTAGTGCCTGGTGTACAGCGTGTTGTTTTGGTTCATAATTTTTTTAGAAAAGAATATACAATTAATAATAGTTAATAAACAATCAATAATAATTAATTTTTATATTTCCATAATTAGTATATCAACTGATAATATATTTCCTTGATCTTCTCTTCACTCAGTAGTATTCTCCTTCTACAACATTAAACAAATATAATTTTTAATATTTGATATTTCCATATTTAAATGATTAAATAAAAACATTTTCTTCTATATTTATGCCAACAATAGTAGCGTCCATGTATAGCATTTTTTCTTATCAGCTTATGTTATCTTTGTAAGAGTCATCTTATTGATTCACCATATATCTTATTTTCATAAATCTTGTTTAAGCTCAATTTCTCCATAATATTCAAACAATTCCTGTCAATCATATTTTTCCCAGTATTTAACATCCAAATTTTCCATTTAAATATATCATCCCAGTATTTTCAATTTCATGCATTATAGAGATACTATACTACTTATCTATCATAACATCTATCCCTAACATCTTTCTAGTCAATTTATATTTCACTTCTATTTGTAAAAAATAGTTAAATCACTATATATCCTTTTAGATAGATAGATAACCTTTATTGTCATTTTTTTTACTGTGGGCACAACAGCACACATCAAAAATGAAATTTAGTTGCCCGCTCTCAAAGTGAAACACATACATGACACACACCTAAAACATACTATGTACAACATATGTATAGACCCACACCTCCACATATACATAGCAAATAAATATTAAATACTTTTTTTCAGAGTTCTTATTAAGCCTAATTTCCCCTCAATATTTCAATCATTCCTTAATCCTAAATCTTTTCAAACTTAATTTGTCTTTAAAATTCAAACTTTTCCTTCACTTACAACATCCTAATATTTTTACATTTTGTATCTTATCAAAAAATACTATATTACTTATATCTCTTATCCCACCTATTCTAAAGTCCCTTTATGGCCAAAGTTATTTGTTTATTTAGCCATATTCAAACAAGTGTTTACTCATATAATATTCCATCTGGTAGGGTGAATCCAGTCTCTTCAGCCCGTCTCTAATCTTCTTCCTTTGCCAAATTGTTTTCCAAATTAATATTTTCAACTTGTTCAGTTCTTGTATTTTTGTAGTTATTGTTAGGAGTAGAGGATACATAGTAGATAGGATGTATGCTTTTTGTCTCCCAAACAATGATTCTCCTAGCAGTGTCCATTTTGTTAAGTCTTCTTTCTTCTCAGATTTATTTTGACGTTCTAATGGTATCTTTTCCATATTTATTGTTGTATCCAAATCTTGTAAGTTTTTTCTTGTTTGTATTAAGTTATAATTCCCTTCATTTGTAACTTCACCAGTTAAGTCATTTTTTTTCTAGTTCACATTCTGTTGTCTGGATTGTTTGTTCATTCTTTACCATCATTCTTTGGATGTTTTTTGATTGTAGATTTAAGTTAGAAGTATATTCACTTATAGTATCAAAGTTATGTTTAATCTCCTCATGGTTTAGGTCTATGGTAGTTTGTATCTGTCATAGCATTGCATAAATTTCATCTTGGAAAGTATTGTCTTGTCTTGAAGTGTTTCTAAAAGTCTTTGATCTTTCAGGCTAAATCTTTCAGGAGTAGATATTAAATGTGGTTTTCTATCATTTTTTGATGAGTATGTCATATCCATGTTGTCTCCCCCTTTTGAGTAGTCCGTCATAAATGCCACAGTCTCTGTAATTAGCCTTGTTAAGCTAACCAAAACTCAAAATCCATACAGTCCAATTTTGTATAGTTCTTGTTTTTATATATAATTTGTGTAATCCACTGTAATTTTCAGTTGCCAAGGTTTCAGTAAAATTAATGTTTTATAACAATTCTTTCTTTCGGGAATCAATTGTCAATTCAATATATTTAGCCAACTTAAATCCTTCCTGTAAATTCCCTTCTCAATAATTTATCATAGATCAAAGTTTTTAAACAGTTCATAAATTTAAACCACAATCAAAGTATTTCTTTTCCTTCAAACACTTTCCAATCTTACAGTTGGCCCAGTATGCAATCTCTTACCTGTTCCTTAGCAACTATCTTCTTAAAGGTTATTAGAGTTCATGGGAACAGATTTATTTTCTTTGTTTCTGGGCATTGTCTTTAATGTGCTATATTCTCATTGTCCACTAGATGTCAGCAAATATTTATTTTCCAGCTCTTTTAGACAAAAAGTTCTTATTATTTTTCTTTTTTTTATGTAATTCAATCAAAATCCTTTAGAATATAATCTTAGCAGTTTGTTTTAGTTTCTAAGTTAGATCAGATTGTAGTATTTTGAATTTAATTTCAATAAGGTTCTCTCTTCCTCAAAGGTTAATTCACCGCTTCCGTCTATGGGGGAATGGGAATGTAGTCCCCTCCCCTCACTTTCGGAGGTTGTTTGCTTTGGGGATCTTTCCCAGGGACTAGTTGTAAAATAAGGGAGAGAAGATCAAATACTCTAACCAGTTCCAAGCATGGTGTTCACTGTTGTTCTTGGTAGTGTTCTTGGACTTCAGCTGCAGTAGCTTGGGCTAGACGCTGGCAGGCAGCTAGCCTTTCTCCTGACGGGTTCGGAGGGCTTTCCCCAGATCAAATGAAGCGATTGCCATCTCTTTGTGATCAACGGGGCACCCCTCCTTTGTGGTCACCTCTATGGGGCAACTTCGGACCCATCTAGGGTCCCCCTGGCAGGGTGAAATTAGCCGTGGGGAGTGGAGGTCCGCTCTCGCGTGGCCATGCACTATGAGCGCAAACCGGAAGTCCTGAAACAGATTCTTTAATACAGCTGATCTTTGATCTTCAAATCTTTCACCCAAAATTATAAAATACTTCAAAATCCATACCTGCTTAAAATCTTTATGCCACACAATTAAATGTTCCTGAATCATAAATTGTTCTCCTTCAATTGCTTTGGGATCCATCTTTCCAATTTTCACTTTATGGTAGGAGTTGTTTGGAAACATGACCACATTTGTAATATCAAATCCAGAAAGCACTTCTCCATGATGGTTGATGGACACAGATTCTCCAAGTGAATTATTAAATGAAAGGCCTTGAAGAAACCAATGAAGCTAAATTAAAAGATCAGGAAACAAATAAAAGGAAACAAATCAATGGATAACATCAAGAAATTTATATTCCTGAAATTCATATCTAGAGAAATGAAAATGGCATGACTTTTCTATCAGTCAGTTTTAACCAAAACTATCACTGACCTATCTCAGCTTGCAAAATTCACCATTATGGGCTTCCACAAGAGAAACAAATATAGGCACATTTTACCATATTGATATCATAATGGTTTGTACTGGATACCTACAGTCCACAAACTTAGATTTAAAAGCAAAATAAGACACACCAAGACTGAGCATGACTTCTGGAGCTGAATGATATCAAAATCCAATCCATGGAAGACTTTATAATGAGATTTGGAATCAAGCATTTTTGTTGCTTATTTTGCCATATCACCTAACCTATGAGAGCTATCTTTTGGTAGTGGAAATTGTAGTTTCCTTAAGTTGCAAAGCAGAGGGGAAAAATAGGAACTTTATGGACATAGAAATTACTCCAATAGATAAGTTCATGGGGTTCCCTCAGATGTTATGGAGAATAAACCTACACTTTCTTCTAGGTAACAGCCCTTCATTCATTTTTCAATTTTTCCAGTGCCTCAGGATCCGTCTCATTTTCTAGTGACTAGGACTGGACACATTGCTTTCAAGGTTCAAAATGCCCCTTAGTACAGAGGTCCCCAACCCCTGATCCATGGATCGGAACCGGTCCCCGGCATGCCAGCAACTGGGTCAGACAAACAAGTGAAGCCTCATCCGTGGGATGTAGGCAGCATGTGAAACCATGCCCCATTCGGTCCGGAAAAACCTCTCTCCAAGGAACTGGTCCCTGGGTGCCCAAAAAGTTGGGCACCATTGCATTAGTAGCTGCTTTGTGAAGCTATGACCTTCAAAGTTTGAAATGAGGCACTCTTATTGCTTCAGGTTTCTACCATTAAAATTCCCTCTCAACCTTTTCTTGCAAAAAAAGTGAGTAAGAATGGTGGCTTCAAGAAGATATTCCAGAATCTAGAATCTATCTAGAATAGATGCTGAAACATACTCCATCCAGTCTTGGCAAGATCATCACTAGATTGGTAACCATGAGGCACATGCTGAATATATTTCAGGTTGGGTGCCTTGAACAGGTACTGAATGCCACACTTTTCTCAAAGTCACCCAAAACTGAAGAGCTTCAGCCACTACTGCTAGGCAGGTCTGAGAAGACACTTCTGCAACACGGACCAATCATTCAGGACACAATGTGAATTGTTTTGTCATAGGGAATCATATCATTGTCTTATTTAAATGAAGAGAATTCTATCAATGCTCAATTTCAACCTATTTCCAGAACTGAGTAAGTGGCTTTTCTCCAAAGCCTCCTCACTAATTTGAGCAAGAGGAAAAAGTACATATAGTAATCATTTATACTTCCATAAATGTCTGGTTTGGTACAGCAACCAAACAGGACAGGTACAGACTCCAATGGATAGTTAGGACTGCAGGAAAAAACAATTGCAACTAGCCTGCCTTCTATTGAGGACCTGTAAACTGCACAAGTCCAAGAGGGCTGAGAAAATATCCCCTCACATCTGGGCCATAAACTGTTTCAACTCGTCCGTTCAGGACGCCACTATATAGGTATTGCATGCCAAAACAACCAGACACAAAGATAGTTTCTTTTCCTCGTGCCATCACTCTACTGAACACCTAATTCCCACAGCACTGTTTTATGTCTAAGGGCATTTGCCCACGTAGTAGGGCTGTATTACTCCTCATCTTTCCTACTACCTTCTCCTTTTTTTAATAGATATTTTATTAGTTTTTAACTATAACAATCTCCAGTGCCTGGTGTACAGCATGTTGTCTTGGTTTATATTTTAACAAGAAAAAAAGGACAATAATAATTAATTAACAATCAATAATAATTAAATTTGATAATTCCATAATTAATATATTAATTAATGATGCATTTCTTTGATCTTCCCTTCTCCCGTTTGTATTCTCCTTCTTCAACCTTAGCCAAAATATACTTCTTAATATTTTCAATATATAAATGATTAAATGTAGGCATTTTTATATTTATACAAATAATAATAATCTCTCTATATAACATTTTTTTCAGCTGATATTATTCTCATAACCATCATCTCATTAGTTCAGCATACAACCTATTTTTATAATTTTTGTTTGCTTAAATTCCCTTATATTCAATCCAATTCTTATCAGTCATAATTTCTTCATATTAGTCATCTGTCCAAATTTTCCCATTTAAGTACATCCTCCCAATATTTTATATCATGCATTATAAAAATACTATATTTTTATCTATCTTATAATATCTAGATATAACATCCTTTTTAATCAGTTTATATTTCACTTATATATTAATAAAAGTTACATCAACCTACTATTTTAACATTTCATATATTATAAAACATACTATATTACTTAAATCTCTTATTCTTCTTGTTATAAAGCCCCTTTGTGTTCAAAATTCTCTGTTCTTTTAGCCATATTCAAACAAATGTTTATTCACGTAATAGTCCATCTGATAGGGCGAGTTAAATCTCGTATCTGTCTCTGGTCTTCTTCTTTTGCCAAGTAATTTTCCAAGTTGATGTAATCCACTTACCCAGCAGTTCCTGTATTTTTACAAATGTTGTTGGAAATACAAAAGATGAAGTAAGTAAGATAAATACTTTCTGTCTCCCAAACTTTGATTGTTCTCCTGATAATTCCATTTTTCTTGTTGTATCAGAACCTTGAAGATTTTTTCCTGTTTGTGTCAAATTGTAATTCTTTTCCTTTGTTGTTTCATCAATTTGATAATACTCTTCTAATTTGTATTCTGCTGTCTGATTTATTTGTGCCTCTGTTGTTATTTCCTGGGTGTTTTTTAATTGTAAATTTAGATTGGAAATATGCTTATTTAAATCATCAAAGTTGTTTCGGATTTCCTCATGGTTTGAGTCTATTGTCATTTGTATTTGTCCTAACATTATATATATTTCCTCCTGGAAAGTATTTATCTTGCCTTGAAGTATTGCTTCTGGAGGCCCTTGATTTTCCAGGCTACGTCCTTCAGGAGAAAATATTGAATGTGGCATCCTGTCATTTTTTGATACGTATGTAATATCCATGTTGTCTCCCCTTCAAATAATCTTTCATCAATGTTTTAATTCAAAAGTCAATTTATCAATCAGTCAAAATTACAGTTCAGTATGTTAAGCCACTTTAAATCCTTCCTACAGATTCTTCTCTAAAAGATTAGCCAAAAAGCCAAGGTTTTTCTTTTCCATAAACAGTTCTTAGATTTAAACAACAGTCCAGATGTTGTTGTTGTTTTGTTTGTTTTCTTTCAAACACTTTTTAATCTTATAGCTGGCTCTTCCTTTGTTCCCAGCTGTCTTCAAGGTTATTTGCAATTCAAAGGAACAACTTTTTCTTTGTTTCTAGGCACTCTGTCAATTTCTGAGTCCTTATTGTTAGTGTTCTATTCTCTGAGTCTCCAGTAGATGTCAGCAGTTATTTCTTTTTTCAGTTTTTGTTTCAATCAAAAAGTTATTTTTGTTATATATTTTTATAATTCCATCAAAAAAAAAAATTAGGGTATAATCTTGACAGTTTTTTAGTTCCTAAATTTGTCCAGACTGAAGTATTTTAAATCAAATTTTAATATATTTCTTCCCTCCTTTAATATTAATTCGCCGCTTTCATCTGTAAGGGAATGGGGATATAGTCCCCTCTCTTCACTTGTGGAGATTTTCTTGCTTTGGGGATCTTTTCAAGGATTTAGATAGTAGATAGAAGAAAGAAGATCCATACTCTCACCAATTCCAAGCATGCTGTTCACTGATGTTTAGGTTCATGCTCTGGGACTTCAGCTGCAAGCAGCTTAGGCTAGACGCTGATCTCATGCTAGCCTTTCTCCTGTTGGGTTTGGAGGGCTTTCCCCAGATCAAACAAAGCGATTTCCATCACTTCGTGAGCAACAGAGCGCCCCTCCTTCACAGTCACCTCTCCGGGGCAACTTCGGACCATCTAGGGTCCCCCAAATAGGAAGAAACTAGCCGTGGGGAGCGGAGGTCCGCTCTCACACAGCCATGCGCTGCGGGTGCAAAACCGGAAGTCTACTACCTTCTCCTATTGATATCTTATGATTATATTACTTTGTTGTTTGTTTGTACACTGAGAGCTTATGCACCAGAGACAAATTCCTTTTGTGTCCAATCACACTTGGCCAATAAAGAATATTCTAGTCCAGTCTAGCCCAGCCCAGACCAGCCCGGCCTGGCCCAGACCAGACCAGACCAGTCCAGTCCAGTCCAGTCCAGTCCAGTCTAGTCTAGTCTAGTCTAGTCTAGTCCAGTCTATTATTCTACTTTCATGCTGACAATGAAAGTCTTTTACCTTCCAAGTGTCTTGATCTTGAAGTTCATCCTTTCTACTTTCTGTTACTCTTTTGTATTTAGACCTAAGTAAGTTCATGCCATGAACAGCATGTGCCACAGCATAGACTGCATTGTAGATACTGTAGCTGTGGCCGGTCATTTCAAATAAATGCCCAGGAAGGTTTTTTAGCTCTTCACTCCCAGTACATGCTTCATCACTTTCCATTGGTTTATTATTCCCCAAAAACGAGCAATCAAAGCCTTGTTCCCAGAACTCTTTGAACAAACTATCTCGTTGGGTCTGGAATGGTTTGATGGCCCAAAGGAATTCACTGAACCCTGGCAGTTCATTGGAGTGAATAGCAAAGGAAATTGCTCCATTGAACAATTGCAGATCTGAGGGTCGATGAAGGCTTGTTAATGTTAAATCCATTTGAGCTGTGAGAATCCACATTTTTCCCAATATTTTCAAAGAATATGTATATTTAAGGAACATAAACAAAAGCATTGCTGTAGTGCTTTCCCCGTAGAAGATGAATGTATTGATTTTGATGTCCACCAAATAAATATTTATCCTATCCACAATTTTATTTTGAAACATGTGAAAAAAGGCTTCTTTGGGCATTCTCTCCACAAAGGCAGAGCAGATCTTGTTCTCTGAAAGAAGTGGATCCAAGGCTTGAAGGAAATTATCTCCACTCTCATCATCCAGAATTAAAAGGCCAATCCATGTCCATCCAAAGTGTTTTAGCAAAAATATTATTGCCACAGTCTGAAGGCTTTCATTGGGAGCCATGCGGTAGAAGGAAGCAGCTATCTTTGTTCCATGCTTGTTTGGAGCAAAGGCACCATAAGCAAGCTAAAATACAATGTGCAATTGGTTCTTATGGATGTCTCAACTAACCTGAGAAATATATTTTCTTAATGAACATGCAAATACATGCATTTTTCCAAACTCTTTTCTTGCATGGATTCCATTTTCAATTTTAAATAAAGCTTTGACCATTACCTTATTTATTTCTTTGTTAGGTTCAGTCAATAGGACATAGTGCTCTAGGCAAACCCGTAGATTTGACTGAGAGAGGGTGAGGGATGCAGTACATGTTAGCTTCCATGGTTCAGGAAGAATTTACACCAAGTTCAGCACTGTAAGTTCTCACCTTCTGCAATGTGATGCATCAAACATGGCTCAATTCTAATGCCCAATTTTCATCAGGATTTTTTATGCATCATTCAAGTAGAATCGAACCCCTACTTGAGAAATGATTATTTCCAATTCCCTACCATTTTGCCCTATGGATATGTTTTTATACATGTCAACACATACATCTTACCTGTGGAATTTTATAAAGACTTATGATATCTGACATGAAGAATGAAATATCAGCACCAAATCCACCAATAATAGCCACAATGAGATTCTCCTTGATATCACATCTGTAGTTGACAACCAACTGATCGGATCGGAAGAGCAGTTCCAAAGTGGAACGGTAAGTCAGCCAGGCATCAAAATAGTTGTCACAGATGAAAAATCCCAGCGTAACGTTAGACAAGAATGTTGGATTTGAGTTGATCTGTTTCACACCAAATGCCAAACTCAGGGAATGCTGATACAACTTTAAAATGGCTCTGACAACATAATTGGAGATAAGTGAAATTAAACTGATTGAGGTAAGAAGAATATATTCAGTGAAGCAATAGTAAAAATGCAAAATTTGTGAGTTGTGATAGACAGTCAATACTGTATAAAAACCAATGAGAAACATTTGGTGCATCGTGAGACAAAGGTCTACAACTGGACTAGCTTATGAGAAAATATGCTGTGCAATTTCATTGCAGAGCTAGAAAGCAGGCAGATGGTGATTATTTTTATTATCAATGCAAGGTCCAGTTGAAGCCTGAGGGAATACTTTGAGTTCATTCTCACAGTGCATTATTTATTCCTGTTAAATCTCAATCAATCAGAATAGAGCTGGAAGGGACATATAAACGTCTTTAATATATAAATAAAATATACAAACCCATACAGTACCTTAGATTGGCCCTGCTGATTAGAGTTTCTTCTATTTAAGGAGAACTCTTCAGATCTAAACTGTCCCAATGGGAATTTAGAATATATTGATTCCAGGATTTGATACTACAATAGATTTCCATCAAAAAAATCTCATATTTGAAGACTAGATAGGGAAGTCAACGTTTATCCTAGATTAGGGCAGTGGTGTACTACTTTTGTAAAGATACCAACTAATCTCCATGAATGATGCTTTATCTTTTGCATTCTCCAATGTGGTATTTTTTTAAGGGTTGGGATTGTACCTCCTTTGTTCACACTGGAAATCTCAGAACAGCTTATTACATTCAACATTAAATGAGAAGAGATGTATAGGAAGCAATTCTCTGTAAACTTGCATAGATTTTCCAAGATGCAGGGTGACATCTGCAGGTTCTTGGAAATTACAAAGGTGATTCATTTAGAGTGTGTAATTGGCAAGTTTTGATGTGCACAATGGTCATAGTGAGATTTGAGTACAAGGAAGGGATTGGTGATTCCATGGGGAAAATGTGATGAACTACTAGCCAAAAGGCAGTGCTTTATACTTGCTGTAGAGGTCAACATGAATTTCATGGAAGGTTTTCCATAATTTTATGCAACAGCTGATTTAGCAAACAGACTGTCACTATCATTTCCTAACCCCCCACATAAGTTATCTAATACTCTGGATTGTAGTCATCAACAGAGACCCTTGTGAACTATTGTATTACTGTATAATATTCTATGAATCAGTCAAATAGATCCACAGTAGCATGTGTGATAATAAAATTGGGGGGTCTTAAAGAACTCAGACACTTTGAAGATCTGACTGCAACATTGTCTATGCTTTCGAACTTCTTATTACAAATACAGCTGGTAGAATACTGGGTGTGAAACCTTACAATATTTCCTGCCTAAGTTATAAAAACAGCCAGGAGTGGATGATTGATAGATAGATAGATAGATAGATAGATAGATAGATAGATAGATAGATAGATAGATAGATAGATAGATAGATAGATAGATAGATAGATAGATAGATAGATAGATAGATAGATAGATAGATAGATAGATAGACAGACAGACAGACAGACAGACAGACAGACAGACAGACAGACAGACAGACAGACAGACAGACAGACAGACAGACAGACAGATAGATTTTTGCAGTCTCCAACAACATGTGGAGAAAACGGAAAAGGAAAAGACTATTACTTACAGAGGAGGCATAATTGACTTCTGTGAAGGATGCTCCTCAAAGGATAGTTCCTCAAGCACATATACAACCTGAGCTGTGATCCCACCAATGAGGAGGTTTCCTGGCTTATACCATTCGTGATGAATAGGAGAGGGATCACTTCTGGGGCACGTTATGGCACCTGTCTGACACTTCCGGTCAACCAGCAACCACAGTATGATCACTACCTTCAGCATTTTCTCTAGAGGAGACTTACAGTCCCACTATTGCATATGTTGAGCAATTCTTTTCCATCAACAGCAAAATCTAGGAAGACATTCGGCTAACACTCGTAATGATATCAATTTTCTCATCCAATGGGTTGACGTCAACAAGGATAATGTACGAAAGCCTGCTCTGATGGACAAGGAAATTTCAATCAATGGAAATCACCAGCACAATTCAAAGGGACAAGATCCTGCCTTTCTCTTTTTGCTCAACTGCATATGTGAAAGATCTTATAACCTTTTCCAGAATTTTGAATTATTTCTCAATATTTTGGGGAAAACTGTGTCATTAACAATTAAGTCATTTAGCTTAATTGTCAATAGTCACTTCTGCCAAATGAAACCTCCTGGGTTAGAGCTATTATTTTGCTTCCATATTACACCATTAACTTTTCAATAACATAACAGATAAATGAATTATGTTTTTGATTGTTTGTTTATATCTTACTTTTATTATTTTTACAAATAATTCAAGGCAGTGAACATATCCAACACATGTCAATGGAGATTCTCACTCATCCAGGCCATGGTTATCCCAAAGGTGAAAACAAGAAAAACAAGAAAGTTGAATTGCCTCCTGAAAAAGCACTTTGGGATATCCAACATACCTTCTTCCTCCTATTTTCCCTACAACAACCACCATGTGGGGGGTTGGGCATGAGAGAGAATGGCCCAAAGTCACCCAGCTGGCCATGGGATTCATCCCAAACCAAATATTTATGGCTGAAATCTCTACGTTCTCCAAATATAAATCTATAGACAACCATTGAGCACAATATACCTCAAAGAAGTCACTAAGGGTAATGGTCTAGGGATATTTATTTATTTATTTGTTTGTTTGTTTGTTTGTTTGTTTGTTTTTTATTTTCCTTTTTTTTATGGTGCCCATCAGCCCTTTAAGAGAACTCTGGGCAGCTTCCTTATTATTTATTCTTCTTCTTCTTCTTCTTTTTGTAAAGATATTGATATGAACTGCAAAATTAGTCCATGAATAATACCTGCTTATCCTGGTTGACCCTTCATTTGGCTTTTTTGTACATCTATCCCAGCTTTCCTCCAAGGAGTTGAAAGAGCTTTCATGGTGCTCTCCCTTTGTATGAATTCTATTAAATCACCCAATAAGCCTTAAAGTGGAATTGAACCTATGTTTCCTTGCTCCTAGTTAGAGTTAGGAAATCATGAATAATCCTATAGCTCCCACATGCCCTAGAAAAATACATTCATCTATCCAATTGTTTTGTTCCTCAATTAGATGTTGATTCTTAAACATTCATTGAAGGTCTGCTGTATTTTCTCTGATAACCTACAAATACTTTCCAGTGAACTTTCTTTCTAAAGATAAAATATTGCATGTAAGAAATCTGGTGCTTTTAGCAGTTATTGAGTTGACTTTTATAGTTGTGTGGGATTTTCTTTACCTGGGATTCTCTATTTCACCTTTTTTGTATTGGATGAGATTTGTAACAGGCCATAAAAACAGACTGATGTTGTGGTCAGTTGAGGTAGAAAACATGAGGCTATCAAGGTTTCTGTAGTGGAATTGCCAGCTTTGCTAAAAGAAGGGGTTAAGGGAGGAACAAGCCTGGAGTCATTACACAACTTAAACTGTATGTCAGACTTGCTGCAACTTAATGATAGAAGGTGTTGAAACCACAGGAACCTTGGGGGGGAGTGACCATGCAATATTGGAATTCAACATTATGCAAGCACAAGCAGTAGAACACAGTCAAACTAGAGTCTTGGAGCTAAGAGAGCTAATTTCAACAAACTTAGGGAAAACAACTCAAAAAGCTTGGGAAATTATGAAAAGTGAGATTATAAAAGCTCAGTCTAGCACAATACCAACAAAGAAGAAAAATAACAGCTCTTAAAAGAAACCAGCATGGCTGCATAAAGAACTCTCTGATAAATTGAAAGACAAAAAGGACAAGTATAAAAAGTAGAAAGAGGGGCAAATAACTAAGGCAGAATATCAGCAAATAGCCTGAGCCTGCAAAGATGAAGTGAGGAAAGCTAAGGCTCAAAATGAACTAAGGCTTGCAACAAAAGTCAAGAATAACAAAAAAGCTTCTTTCAATATGTAAAAAACAAGAAAAAAGTGAAGGAAATGATTGGTCCATTAGTGGGAGAAAGTGGCAAGAAGGTGACAAGCAACAGGGAGAAAGCAGAACTACTCAACTCATTTTTGCATCCGTATTTACACAAAGGGGGAAAAACAGTCCAACCTATCAAAAACAGTACCAAAAAAACCACATTAGAAACACAAGTTAAGATAGGAAAGAAAATGGTAAGTGAGCACCTGTCCACCGTAGATGAATTCAAGTCACCTGGACCATATGAATTATACCCCAAGGTTCTCAAGGAACTGGCAGATGTGATCTCAGAACCACTGAACTATATATTTCAAAGATCCTGGAGCACTAGGGAACTACCAGAGGACTGGAAAAGAGCTGAAGTATTTCCCATCTTCAAAAAAGGGGGAAAAATGGATCCAGGAAACTACAGACCTATCAGCCTGACCTCAATACCTGGGAAGAACTTGGAAAAGATAATCAAGCAATGAATCAACCTAGAGGCAAATGAAGTCATTACCAAAAGCCAACATGGGTTTGTCAAAAACAGATCATGCCAGACAAATCTTATTGTATTCTTTGACCAAGTGACAAAATTAGTGGACCAGAGGAATGCTGTGGATATAATTTACTTGGACTTCAGTAAGGCATTTGATAAAGTAGACCACAACCTACTACTTGATAAGATAGAAAAATGTGAATTAGACAGCATCAACACCAGATGGATTCGTAGCTGGCTGACCAGCCATACTCAGCATGTGGTCCTCAATGGAACTGCATCTACATGGAGGGAAGTGTGTAGTGGGGTGCCCCAGGGCTCTGTTCTGGGCCCAGTGCTCTTCAACATCTTCATCAATTATTTGGATGAGGGGATAGATGGGGAACTCATCAAATTTGCAGACAACACTAAGCTGGCAGGAATAGCCAACACTTCAGAAGATAGGCTTAGGATACAGAAGGATCTTGACAGACTTGAACATTGTGCGCTATCTAACAAAATGAAATTCAATGGTGAAAAAAGTAAGATTCTACATTTAGGCAAGAAAAACCAAATGTACAGGTATAGTATAGGGGGTACCTTGCTCAATAGTAGTAACTGTGAGAGGGACCTCAGAGTCCTAGTGGACAATCATTTAAATATGAGCCAGCTGTGTGCTGCAGCTGCCAAAAAGGCCAACACAGTGCTAGGCTGCATTAACGGAGGAATAGAATCAAGATCACGGGAAGTATTAATACCACTTTACAATGCCTTGGTAAGGCCACACGTGGAATACTGCATCCAGTTTTGGTCACCACGATGTAAAAAAGATGTTGAGACTCTAGAAAGAGCACAGAGAAGAGCAACAAAGATGTTTAGGGGACTGGAGGCTAAAGCATATAAGGAACGGCTGCTGGAATTGGGTATGTCTAGTTTAATGAAGAGAAGAATGAGGGGGGATATGATAACAGTGTTCCAATACCTCAGGGGCTGCCACAAAGAAGAGGGAGTCAAGCTATTCTCCAAAGCGCCTGAAGGCAGGACAAGAAGCAATGGATGGAAACTAATCAGGGAGAGAAGCAACCTAGAACTAAGGAGAAACTTCCTGACAGTTAGAACAATTAACCAGTGGAACAACCTGCCTCCAAAAGCGGTGAATGCTCCAACACTGGAAGTTTTTAAGAAGAAACTGGACAGCCATTTGTCTGAAATGGTATAGGGTTTCCTGCCTGATCAGGGGGTTGGACTAGATGACCTTACAACTTTATTATTATTATTATTATTATTATTATTATTATTATTATTATTATTATTATTATTATTATTATTATTATTATTATTATTATTATTATTATTATTATTATTATTATTATTATTATTATTATTATTATCTCTTTTGAAGAAGACTTAATTACTCTCTTCATTAAATAAGTCTTGTAAATAATTGGAACTAAAAGAAAGTACTTTATTAAAAGGAAGTCTCTCATTATATAGTGAAAGACTTTATTTTCCTTTGACATTAATAAGAATTTCACACAAACATTTACACTTGCCAAAGATTTACAGTATTGGTAAAGTTGGCAGAGCTGATACACAACTCCCATTTTGATTCTTAGATAGGATTACTAATTCCATTTTCAGAGCAGAAATACTTATAACCATAATTTAACCATAAGTCAGAAATGCTTTCTCTTTACAAGTTTCTCTTTGTTGTTGAGGTCAGGTCTCAGCAGAATAATGTAGCATTTGGAGAAAAAGATACATCCCAATAACCCAGCACTAGAGGCTAAGATGCAGAAGATCTCCACAGCTACCATATACTTTCCTTTGGTGCTCACATAGCTTGGAATAAAAGTTAACCAAACACTACAAAACACCAGCATGCTAAAAGTGATAAACTTGGCTTCGTTGAATGTGTCTGGCAGGTTCCTAGCTAGAAAAGCCACCATGAAGCTGACCAGAGACAGAAACCCCGTATAGCCCAAGACAAGATAAAACATGGTTCTGGTCACCACAATATAAAAAAGATATTGAGACTCTGGAAAGATTGCGGAGAAGAGCAACAAGGATGATTAGGGGACTGGAGGCTAAAACATATAAAGAACGGTTGGTGGAATTGGGCATGTCTAATCTAATGAAAAGAAGGACCTGATAGCAATATTCTAATATTTGAGGGGCTCCTATGGGTCAAACTATTTTCCAAAGCACTAAAAAGCAAGATGAGAAACAATGGATGGAAGCTAACCAAGAAGAGAAATAACCTAGAACTAAGGATAAATTTCCTAACGGTGAGAGCAATCAAGCAATGGGACAGCTTGCCTTCAGAAGTTGTGTTTTGTCACTGGAGGCTTTCAAAAAGATTTTGGACAACCATTTATCTGAAATGGTATAGAGTCTCCTGCTCAAGCAGGGGATTGGACCAGAAAACCTCCAAGGTCTCTTCCAATTCTATTATTCTATGTTTTGTCTGGGGAGTGCTGAAAAAAGACTTCTTCAGGACTGACCCATTGTTCAGGACAATGTGAATTCCTTTATGATAGTAAATCATATCGTTGTCTTACATGAATGAAGAGAATCATACCAACATCCGACATCAACCTCTTTCCAGAAGCAAGTAAGTCACTTTCACCCACTATTTCTTCACTAATCTGAGCAAGAGGAAGAAGCTGAGAATAACTTTACGTGGTGCTAATCTGCCCCTGGCCATGAAGGTCTTTGATTCACAAGTTTTTACCTTCCAGGTACCTTGACCTTGAAGTTCTTCTCTTGTACTCTCTGCTAGTTTTTTTGTATTTTGACTTAAATAAGTTCATGCCATGAACAGCATGCGCTAAAGCATAGACTGCATTGTAGATGCTGTAGCTGTGGCCGGTCATTTCAAACAAATGCCAAGGAAGGTTTTTTAGCTCTTCCCTCCCAGTGCATACTTCATCATTTTCCACTGATTTATTGCTCTCAGAAAAGACACAATCAAAGCCTTGTTCCCATAGCTTTTTCAATAAACTATCTTGCTGGGTCTGGAGTAGTTTGATGGCCCTGAGAAATTCACAGAACCCTGGCAGTTCATTGGAGTGAATAGCAAAGGAAATTGCTCCATCAAACAATTGCAGATCGGAGGGTTGATGAAGGCTTGTTAATGTTAAATCCATCTGAGCTGTTAGAATCCACATTTTTCCCAATATTTTTGATGCATAGGCATATTTAAGGAACATAAACAGAAACATTGCTGTAGTGCTTTCCCCATAGAAGACAAATGTATTGATTTTGTTGTCCATCAAAAAAACATATATCCTATCTGTGCTGGACCAGCCAGTTAGTTTAAGAAATGTATGTTAGAACCTTTAGCATTTAAAGGGTTAAATGCTGTTCACTGTTTCCTTAAGAGATGGCTTATGGGTAATGTAGTTTTAGCTGTTAGTTAATCCTATAGTTCATCTAGACCAGGGGTGTCAAACTCAATTTCATTGAGGGCCGCATCAGCATTGCGGTTGCCCTCAGGGGGGGCGGGTGTGTGTGGCCAGGGTGGGTGCGGCCTACTGGGTGGGTGTGGATGGAGTGGGTGTGGCCTACTGGGTGGACATGGCCAGCTCTACATTGTTTGTGTCAAGGGTGCCTGTGGGGGCCTGGGCAGGAGTGGGACAGATCTGAGGGTATCTGGCAGAAGGGGGTGGGATCAGGGCAAGTGCCAAGGCATGGCCCCCTGGAGGATCCTCCCCAGCATGCACCCAGGGGGTGGGGCTGACGCAGCAGGGGCTGGTTCCTCGCTGTTTCCAGACGGCCTTGTGGAGCTAAGACTGAATGCGTTTCAGCATAGATGGCCACCACAAAATTGTACATTGGCTCCCGGCTGGCCTGGGCCAGGGCCAAGACAGCGGGGGCCATTCCCTCACTGTTTCCAGGATGGCTTCACGGGCCACATGAAATCACTTTGCGGGCTGCATCTGGCCCCCGGGCCTTGTGTTTGACATGTCTGATCTAGACAGTGGGAGGAGTTAAAAGTTATTGCAGGACATCCTGTTACATGTCTGGGTAAAAGAATCCCTTTGTGTGAAACCAGCATGGGGATGCATGCATGGCACCTACAACCACGCTAAAGCTGATATGAAGAATTACTGTTTTTACCTACGCAAAATGGGCAAATATACACAACTGGATGCATCTTCAGAATAGTAAGCTTCTGCTCAGAATTCCTGGAATAAATATTTGTTTTAAAACCATTTTTTGTTGAGTTGATGCTGTCTGGACTTGAATTACAAGGCATCTTAGTTCAGGTTCCGGAATAGTAAAAACAGTAATTATTCTCTATGTCTGTTTGCCAGCCAACGTTTTAAAGTAAAGAAGTATTGCGTGTTTCTCCCTTGCTAGTAAAAACAATATTCTCTATGTCTGTTCTAAGAAAGTGCTCTGTCTGCTAGCCAACGTTGCAAAGTAAAAGATTATGAAAATTCTCTATGCCTTGCTTAACTGAAGTAAAAGGACTTGATTTTCTTCTGCAAAGAGCCAGCATGAAACACATCACTCAGAATAGTTCAGCCTAGAAGAAGCCCGTAGCCGGCAATAAAGCAACGTGTTCCAATGGAGAGATGTGTGTGTGTGTTGAAGGAATGTAAATGGAAATAATTCACCTTCCAAGTCAGTGTTTACAAGCTCATTCTACTTTCTCTTCTGCAAAAGCCAGCATATATATTTGAGTCTCCCTGTTTGATAATTTGCAATGAGCAACAAGCCCCTTCCTCCCCCTTTTTCTGTAGCATGAAATCGGCACGGAGAGCCAAGAGGCATGCAATTAACCTTTAACATGCCTTCAAAGGGCAGAAATGTGTTGCTAAAATCAATGGAAGATGTGTGTGCTTAAGGAAATGCTTATCTGCCCTGCCTGTGAAATGCTAATAAACCAAGCTTTTGCTCGGAATGAATGGAATGTAGCTTTTAACTCTTTGCTCACTCTGCTGCAAAGATCTGCTTGTTAGTTAGTTCGTTTGTAAGATTCCTAAGCATTTACTTGGAAGAAGTTAACTGAATGAGAGAGACTTTGAATCAGAGATTCTGAATGCCTAAAGATCTTCCACTGCATTTATTCTCTGCTTGTTTATCTGGCTGAAACAGCTTGCCAGAGAATGCTGTTTTCCTTTGTGTAAAAGCCACCCCCTAAGGCCCTTTCTCTTGGAATTAAAGGAATTTGGGCAGGGGAAAAAGAGATTTGTTTCAAGACAAAACCCAACCCAAGCATAGGCAATGCAGTAGCACCCTCTGGTGGCAACCTGCAAACTACAAGCCTGCATTTATGTTAAATGCAGCAAGGCCCCCTGGTGGCCAACCTACAAACAACAAGCCTGAATTTATGTTTCCTGCAAGGCCCTCTGGTGGCCAATATACAAACAATTTGCTGAAATTCAACTTGTTAGCAAATTTAGCCTAAGCTAAGCTGTTCATAGAAAAACCTACTCAGTGCAAATTAAGGAGAAACAAAGCAGCAAAGTAACCTTGCTTATTATCACAAGGCTTACAGCCCAGGAGGAATTTAACTAGAGGCAGTCAGTTCCTCAGTATCTTCCAGGTCAGTTAACAGCTTGTGGTTCTAAGAAGACAGATTTTGGCTGACTTCTCTCCAAGCGATATCTAGAAGCAACGCTGAGTAGTAGTGACTTGAAACAGCAAGCCTTGCATTTACCCACACAGAAAATGCCCCCCAGTGTGCCTCTACTGACAGACAGCACCCCGGTGGCTGATCTGCAAATAACAGTCTTGCATTTACCTATGCAAAGCACCCTGGTGGCCAAGGAGGGAATTTCCCTGGAGTGCTTACCAGTTAGGAAGCGCCCCCTAGTGGTTAAAAGAGTGGACTTCGCTGAAGTCTCTAACCACGCAGACAGTGTATGCTGGCAGCCAAGGAAGGAATTTCCCTGAAGTGCCTACCCAGATAGACTGACCCCTAGTGGTCAAAGGGTGAACTTCGCTGAAGCACCCACGCATGCAAGCAGGACCTAGTGGTCAAAGAGTGAACTTCGCTGAAGTAATCACTCATGCAAGCAGCGACCCCTAGTGTTCAAAGGGTGGACTTTGCTGAAGCACCCACGCATGCAAGCAGGACCTAGTGGTCAAAGAGTGAACTTTACCTGAAGTAATCACTCACGCACGCAAGAAGGACCTAGTGGTCAAAGAAGGAACTTCACTGAAATCTCTAACCACGTGGACAGTGGCCCCTTGTGGTCAAAGAGTGAAGTTCACTGAATTCGCTTCAAATAGCTAGGAAATTTTCTGAGCCTGTCCTAGCCATGGCGGAGTGTCCCATTGATTCAGAAGAGTTGGTTCAACCAGTCAAACTTGGTGAGCCACTCCAACCAATCAGCCTTGGTGAGCCACTCCAACCAGTCAGCCTTGATGAGCCACTCTGTCCAGCCAGTGATGGAGAACTGCTGCAACCAGCCAACCTCAACTTGTACACAGAAGCTGATGTCCAAGCTTCAGTGAAGCCAAAGACATCCCAGATACCCTATGACCTGAGGCAGCAAAGAAGGCCTACAGAAGCCATGCGATCACATCTGATGGAAAGATGGGAGTCATGCTATGAATGCCACGAAAGAAACTGGGAGAAATTACAGGAACTCTACCAAGCGCCCAAAGAGGAGCTCTCCCCCAAACGTGCATTCTTATTGGAAGAGGATAGGGAAGAGGCTTTCTTACAATGGACGATCTCCGAAAGAAGTCTCGAAAGGATCCAGTCGCAACTAAGAGACCCAACCCTCAATAGCCTGATGCAAAGCCTCAAACTAAAAAACAAGGAATGTAAAAGGCTTCTAGAGAGTATAAAACACCACCCAGAGGCTGAGCCTTACCTGAAAGTCATACCTACCAAGAGGACTGAGTCCGAAGTTTCCCGTCATTCGCATGCACCATCCCAGCGATCACATGTGGCCCCCTCTCACGCCTCTAACAAAGCTTCACCCTTTTGCCATAACTCGCCATGATCCCAGGCGCATTCCAGTGTGTCACAACAACCTTCCGTCTCAGGCGCCTCCCATCATTCTAAAGCATCTTCTCGTCACAGCCGTGCGTCCCGAGTTTCAAGGGCAGATAGCTTGGCCATTCAAGCCGCACAAGCAGATATCAAATCTGAAGCAGCCAACGCAGTCTTTCGCGTGTTAGAAGTGGAGCAACTGCAAAAGGAAGAATTGGCGAAAATAGAGGCTGAAGCATTGCAAATGGAGGCCAAATGAAAGGCTGAAGCAGCGCAAATGGAGGCCAAACAAAAGGCTGAAGCAGCGCAAAAGGAGGCTGAACGAAAGACTGAAGCAGCGCAAATGGAGGCTGAAGCAGCTCAAATGGAAACCAAATGAAAAGCTGCTCAAGACAAGCTTGAGTTTTTACAGAGCCAACGAGGAGTGGCAGATAAAGCGGCAAGAGCGGAAGCCCTTCAGAAGACACTCCAACGAGCCATCTTCTCACGCAATTTGGAATGACTGGAGATTGAAAACCAGCATAGCCATGTGCAGGCCTACGTTGACAACCAGAGCGCGTTTCAACATGAGCAGGCAGGAGCACCGTGGTTATCCACAAGCCCCCCAAGACCAAGTAGACAGGAAGGAGAATCTCAATGACCAGATGTGCCAATCAGCCAGAGAGCCGATGTCGCAACTTCTGGATCACGAGATCTTCCCACCGGTGCTACACCACTGACTCCAATGAACCAAACCACAGATGGCAACTGGATAGGTCCATCTGCGACGGTGATGGCTCCACAGCAGGAAGAGCTGCCACTAAAGGATGAGATTGACAGGACTCGAGCCAGGCTAGAGTCCCTACTGCATCAACAGGAAACAGCATCCCGACATGTCGCCTTCATGCCTGACCACGGAGGAGAATCTCGACCACTAGATGTGCCAACTGGCCAGGGAGCCGGCAATGCACCATCTGAATGACGAGAACCCCCCCGACAACTGAGCACACAAGAAGTCAGGCTTCCTCAGCTTAATGTAAAGGCAGAGGAATTCAGGCCAAACCCACAAGGCCCCTTGTCTGCGCCACTGGAAGTTACCCCCAACAGGAAGTATTCTGAAGGAAAATGCCAGCTGTCTGTGCCACGTTTCCCTGCTCTTGGAAACAATGCCTATGAGGATCAACAAGAAGCCACTGATCATGCTCCTGATGACCTCAACACTATACCAACACAGTCTGATGGCAACTCCTGCACAGCACCATTGGATCCTCCAACACCCTGGGAAAGAAAGTTGGACTTAGGAGAGTACCAGGTCTGCTACAAATGCTGTGAGTCTCTGGAACACACAGCCAAAGCTTGCGAAGCTAAGGGGAAATGTTACCCAAGCAAGAGTGACAAGCACCCAAGAGCCCTGCATCCAGACTCTGAACAGCTACAAACAAGCAGCTTCTACTCCTCCTTCAACCAAGAAGTCCCAGCATGGCTCTGAAGAGTGCCCAGAGGCACCTGCCAAGGTCAACTGCACATTAGTGTGTAATGACCCACCATTCCCCAGTGAACCCCCAAGCGAAGAAACGTCTTTCACAATGTGCTCTGTACCACAGAGCACGGCGGGGAGGAAAGTCACTGGACTCCGCATCCAGCCATTAGATGGGAGTTCACGGTTCCTAAATCCTGAATTGGTCATCCCAGGAACGTTCTGTGTTGACCAGCTCCCCCCAATTGCCTTACGGTTCCTAAATCCTGAAGCCGAAATCTTGGCTCCATTGAGAGTAGATGCCCCTGTCACCTTTGCCTACCACGGAATGGTCAGAGGCTCAACAAGCCCCTCAACTACCTTTAAGATGGAACCTGAATCCCAGGAACGGTCTGTGTTGAACAGTTGCAAACTGAATATCTCAACAACCTCCATTCTCAGTAATGGAAGAGCACCCCACCTAAAATCATGGCAAGAACACTTCACGCTTGCGACAACCAAACCCGTTTTGGAAGCGATAGTGATGCAGACCAGCAAAAATCACAATGACTTAGCCTTGTCAATGGAGGACAAAATATTTCTGCAGCTACGTGCGTTCTCCCAGAGCACCATAGCCTGGGACGAGCCACGTCCGCCAGAACAGAAACAAGACTGGGAAACATGGCGCACATTCCTAAGTTCTCTCCAAATCATACACGTGCAAGGCACATATGTCTCCATCTCACCCACCACTGTACAAAAGAAAGAATTGTACGCCTTCTCAGATGCACCAACGAAGGTGATAGCAGCAATTGGATACATCAAAGTTTACAGCGGGGAGAGCTGCAGTGTCAGTTTCATCATGGGAAGGCGAAGCTAGCAACACAACAAGGCCACACCGTATGAAGGTTAGAACTATGTGGTACCATATTGGCCGTAAAACTCACCAACCTGACAATGAAAATGATAGGCCTTGAGCTACAATCCACCACCTTCTACACAAACGGCAAGGTGGCGTTAAGCTACATCTACAACCAAAGCAGATGCTTCTACGTCTATGTAGGCAATAGAGTAGAAAAGATTGAAAGCTCTTCAAGCCCTGAGCAATGGCAACATGTGCCAACAGATCAGAACCCTGCGGACCAAGCCAAATGGTCCACCCTTGCATCACAGTTGGCAGAATTGATCTGGCTAAAGGGTTCTGAGTTCTTGGCTTGTCCAGCCAGCCTGATGCCTCAGAGACCAGAACACTATGCGCCATTAGACCCAGATCAAGATGACAACGTTCAACCTCAGGCACCCAATAAATTTCGCAGACAGGACGAGACAACGACCGTCCAGACCATCTGCTTGTCCACAGTGGGCAAAGAGACAGAGAAACCACCTTCTAGCCATTTCCTAGAACCAGCCCGCTTCAAACGCTCCTCTAAACAGAGACCCCTGAGATTGGGCATAGTATTGATTGTCCTGATCACTTGTCTTAGCATCCAAGGAACTAACTTTGTAGAAGCCTGCAAGGACTTACAGACTATTGAAGGCATTTGTTATGACCCAGTAATTGACAAATACCTGAAGGCCAAAAATTATCCTCCCCATGCATCCCACACGGGAGAAGCATGGGAGCGCATGATTGGCATACCCCGCAAAATCATGGACTCTATGTCGACAAAGGCACCCACGCTGACACATGAGGTCCTCACTACCCTCATGGCAATATTACCAACCATCATCGACACTTGTCCTGTGGTTCCTGCTTCTTCTGTTCCAGAGCATCCTGTGGTTCCAGCTTCTTCTGTTCCTGAGTATCCTGTGGTTCCATCTTCCTCTGTTCCTGAGAATCCTGTGGTTCCAGCTTCTTCTGTCCCTGAGAATCCTGTGGTTCCAGTCTCTTCTGTTCCTGAGAATCCTGTGGTTCCAGCTTCCTTTGTTCCTGAGAATTTTTGGGTTCCAGTTTTTCTGATCCAGACATTCCTTTGGTTTCAGTTTCTCCTACAGGAAGGAGACCTTGTCTTAATAATAATAATAATAAAGTTGGAAGGGACCTTGGAGGTCATCTAGTCCAACCCCCTGATCAGGCAGGAAGCCCTATACCATTTCAGACAAATGGCTGTCCAGTCTCTTCTTAAAAACTTTCAGTGTTGGAGCATTCACCACTTCTGGAGGCAGGTTGTTCCACTGGTTAATTGTTCTAACTGTCAGGAAGTTTCTCCTTAGTTCTAGGTTGCCTCTCTCCTTGATTAGTTTCCATCCATTGCTTCTTGTCCTGCTTTCAGGCGCTTTGGAAAATAGCTTCACTCCCCCTTCTTTGTGGCAGCCCCTGAGATATTGGAACACTGCTATCATATCCCCCCTCATCCTTCTCTTCATTAAACTAGACATACCCAATTCCAGCAGCCGTTCCTTATATGCTTTAGCCTCCAGTCCCCTAATCATCTTTGTTGCTCTTCTCTGTACTCTTTCTAGAGTCTCAACATTTTTTTTACATCGTGGTGACCAAAACTCTCTTGCTGAGAGACAATGGCGCATACCAGAACTATTGGCTCATGAGACTTGTGCATTGGGCCCCACCCAGTTCTGATGGACTAGTTCGCCAAGTTGAGGTCCAGATCGTGAAGCCACATGAGTCAGATCGTGACTCAAAGACTCTCGTGAAAAGGCTTTACACCAGGCCAATTACCGACCTGGTCCTGTTGCTGAAGAAGACCGAACTGGAAGATTGATCCTCAAACTATGTATATTGTGTTTACCTCATGATTGTATTGTTTGATGTAACACCTTGTTTATTTCAGTTATAGTTATGCATGTTTATATTTACCTTATAGTTATGCATGTTTTGATACCATGTTTTTGCCTATTTTAGTTAATAGTCAGTTAGTAATGAAAATTGCATGCTTTAATGCTATGCTTTTTGCTTATTTTAGTTAGTTAGTAGTGGAAATTTATATTTCCAAGCGGGGAGTGTGCTGGACCAGGCAGTTAGTTTAAGAAATGTATGTTAGAACGTTTAGCATTTAAAGGGTTAAACGCTGTTCACTGTTTCCTTAAGAGATGGCTTATGGGTAATGTAGTTTTAGCTGTTAGTTAATCCTATAGTTCATCTAGACAGTGGGAGGAGTTAAAAGTTATTGCAGGACATCCTGTTACATGTCTGGGTAAAAGAATCCCTTTGTGTGAAACCAGCATGGGGATGCATGCATGGCACCTACAACCACGCTAAAGCTGATATGAAGAATTACTGTTTTTACCTACGCAAAATGGGCAAATATACACAACCGGACACTTCTTCAGAATAGTAAGTTTCTTCTAAGAATTCCTGGAATAAATATTTGTTTTAAAACCATTTTTTGTTGAGTTGATGCTGTCTGGACTTGAATTACAAGGCATCTTAGTTCAGGTTCCGGAATACTATCCACGATTGCATTTTGAAATATAGGAAAAAAATGCTTGTTTGGGAAATCTTTCCACAAAGGCAGAGCAGATCCTGTTCTCAGAAAGAAATGGCTCCATGGCTTGGAAGAAATTGTCTCCACTCTCATCATCCAGAATTATAAGGCCAACCCATATCCATCCAAAGTGTTTTAGCAAATGGATAATCCCCACAATCTGAAGGCTTTCATTGGGGGCCATGCGATAAAAGAAAGCAACCATCTTTGTTTCATGCTTCTTCGGAGAAAATGAGCCATAAGCAACCTATAATAAATTGTGCAGTTGCTTTTCTTACGGTTGGAATATCTCAACTAACCTGAGAAATATATTTTCTTAAAGAACTTGCAGATACATGCATTTTTTACAAGCTATTTTGTTGGATGGGCTTCCATTTTGAATTCTAAATACAACTTTAACCATTATGATTACTATGAACTAAATGCTAAATAAATGGAATGCTAGCTCACTTAATTTTTGTTAAATATAGACCTTGCCTTTTCTTCAGATGCGCAAGAGGACCTGCAAAGCACTTTTAAGCAACCCCATAGGTTTGGCTGAGAGATGATGATAGATACATCCATGGTTGAGGGTGAATTTAAACCTAGCTGAGCCTCTGAAGCTCTCAGCTTCTGCCTTCTTTTTCAGATACCAATTTTAATACACTATTTCCAATATGATACTTCAAATATGCTTAAATCCAATTCTGAAATGTCACTGGATCTTTTTAATGCATTATTAAAACCTAATCTAACCCCTATTTGAAAAAGAATTGTTCCCCATTCCCTTCAAATTTGCCATATGGATGGGTTTTTATAAATTGCAACACATGTATCTTACCTGTGGGATTTTATAAAGACTTATGATATCTGACATGAAAAATGAGATATCAGTACCAAATCCTCCAATAATGGCTACGAGATTCTCCTTGATATCACATCTGTAGTTGACAATCAACTGATCGGATCGGAAGAGCAGTTCCAAAGTGGAACGGTAAGTCAGCTGAGCATCAAAATAGTTATCACAGATGAAAAATCCCAGGGTAATATTAGATAAGAGTCTTGGGTTTGAGTTGATCTGTTTTACTGCAAATGCCAAACTCAGGGAATGCTGATACAACTTTAAAACGGCTCTTACAAGGTAATTGAGGGATAAGTGAAACAGAGAGGGATTAATGCAAGTACAATGCATTCAGTGAAATAAGAATAACAATATGAATTTTGCACATTGTGACAGGCATCCCATTGTGATAGGCAAAGACCAATGAGGAACATTTGATACATCATGAAACATATCTACAATTGGACTGGCTTGCAGAAAAAATATGATGTAGAAATAACTCCTATACCTAAAATACAGACAGATTATTATTTATAATACAAGGTCCAGTTGAAGCCTGATTGAGTTCACTGAGTTTATTTCTATGCATAGGAAACAAATCTCTGAATTTGCAACCCTGTATGGATTTTCCAAGATGCAAGATGACTTCTGCAGCTTCTTGGACAGAGCGAAGATGATTCACTTATAGTGTTTGATTGTTGACCTTTGATGTGGACAATGAGACCCTGATGGGCATAGTGGAATTTGGGTACAAGGAAGGAACTGGTGTTTCCATGGGGGAGATGTGGTGAAGCACTACCCAAAAGGCACTGCTCTGTACTTGCAATATTGTCTAAAGTACATAGAAGGTGTTTCGTAATTTTATGCAAGGACTGATTCAACAGTTAGCCAGTCACTATCATGTCCCAAAATCAACTCAACAGATCTAATGCCATATTCATGAAAAGATGCCCTTAACTAATTATTGTAATATTGTTTAAGATTTTACAAATTAGTCAATCTATCCACAAAAAAATATGCAATAATAAAATTGGTGATCCTTAAGATTTCAAAAGACTCTTTTAGGCTAGCTAAAAAATTATCTATGCTTTGGAAACTGTGATTACAAATAAAGCTCGTAAAAATTTAGTGTGGAATCTTTTAATATTTTCTACTTAATTTACAAAACACCCTTGAGACTCTTTTGGCTTTGCAGTCTTAACCACATGCAGAAATCAAGGAAAAGAGAATTTCTTACAGAGGTGGCATGAACGACTTCTGTGAAGGATGCTCTTCAAAGAAATGTTCCTCAAGTACATACACAATCTGAGCTGTGATCCCACCAATGAGGAGGTTTCCTGGTTGATACCATTTATGGAGGATAGGAAAGAGATCACTTCTAGGGCAAGGCGAGGCATCTATCTGGAACCACAGTATGACCACTACTCTCAACATTTTTTCTAGAGGAGGCTTACTTGTGCCTCTCCACTTCATTTGGTGAAACCATTTTCCATCAGTTACAAAATCTAGAAGACATTCATCTACTGCACATCATGGTATCAGTTTTCTCATGCAATTGGTTGACATCAACAAGGATAGCAAAGCATGCTCAGATGGACAAGGGTACTCCAATCAGTGGAAATCACCAGCAGAATTCAAAGGGAAAAGATCCGGCCTGCCTCTTTTCCTTCAAGTACAGAAGTGAAAGGTTTTATAACCTCTTCCAGACCGACATATAAATTATTTCTCAGTATTTTTGTGGAAAGCTGCTGTAGCTGTTTCATAAAGCATCAATGATAGTTATTTAACTTAATTGCCAATCAGGAGTCACCTCTGCAAAATGGAACCTCCTGGGTTTAGAGCTATTATTTTGTTTCCATATCACATCATTTGAAAGAACCTTCTTCTTAGCTTTTTAATGATATACCACATAAAAGACTTATATATGATTATTTCTGTAAACGTAATCATTACCCACGGGATTCTTCCAAAACCAAATACTTGTGGCTGAAATCTCTATGTTCTCCAAATATATCTCTTTAGCAAATCATTGAGCACAATAAATATCAAAAGAATCATTGGGGGTGA
Source organism: Azemiops feae (assembly GCA_023970755.1). Lineage (NCBI taxonomy): Eukaryota > Metazoa > Chordata > Lepidosauria > Squamata > Viperidae > Azemiops > Azemiops feae. The sequence goes on from JALGBA010004018.1 coordinate 211,417, forward strand.
TGCTGTAGGAATTCCTTATTCTTTTGTAAAAATAAAAATATGAAGTACAATATTAATCCATGGGCGATACATTGGTTATTCTGGTTGATTTTTCACGTGTGTGTGTGTGTGTGTGTGTGTGTGTGTGTTTTCTTGAAGCCCCCAATAAGCCTTAAGGTGGTTTCCTTGGTCCTAGTTAGGAAATCATGCATAATCCTGTAAGGTCAGCAAACCCTAAAAAAATACAGAGCATTTATCCAGCCAATTCCTCTGTTCCCCAATTAGGTGGTGATTTTTGAACATTCTTTTAACCTCAACTGTATTTTCTCTAATAACCTGTTGCAAATATTTTCCAGTGAACTTCCTTTCTAAAGATAAAATATTTCATTTAATACATCTGAGGTCAGTAAAATAAACACCCAGATTGTTGGGGACAATATGCTGATGTTGTAAATCACTAAGAGAGTGCTGTAAAGCACTATGAAATGGTACATATTGTAAGTCTAAGTGCTATTGCTATTTTAATATCTTTCATATCAAAATTCCCATATAATACACCAAGTTCTTAAGTTAAAACATATTTGTCACAAGAACAACATCAAGCAGTGTGTCTACTATATTCTCAAACACTTTCTTTATAAAACTCTATGATCAAACTATTTTGGTGGAATCTTCCTTTTCATCAGTCCATTAACCCTCTTCTTCATAATCCAGATTTGTTAGTAATCCTGTTTTTCAACATTGTTTTGAAGTCCTTTCTATAGAGATTTGCAAGTCTCTTCCAGAGTGCATTAATTAGTGAAAGACATTAAAAGCTTTTGAAGATTCTTTCTTTTAACTTCTGGTTATACAAATGGGATATGGCACATAAATCCATTATGGACAGAGAGAATAATGTATGTTTACATTATAAATTTACTAGTTGCTGCTATTAAGAAGATTGGAAGCACATTTTAGTTCTTTTTCTTTCCCTTTCTTTTTTTCTTCTCTGCTTCATGATGATAAGATCCAAAGTATTTTACCCAGACTTAAGATCATTGTTTATACTTGGCGAACAGATCTCTTTTCAAGAAGACCTGTTATTTTATTGATTTGTCATAGTGCCAGGCTTCTAGGCATTCTCTAGCATTTTTGAACTAGGCTTGGTCTAGAATAATCAGAGGTTCCCAGATGAAATTATGGTTATGTCTGACCCCTCTTAAGGAGTTTCCATCATGTCATCTAACTGCTAGTTGATGTTCCTTATCATTAAGTGGAGGCAGGTGTGACACTCCTGAATTCTGATCATATGAACACAGGGGTGATGCAATGGCCATAACTTTGAGCATGGATCATAAGTCCCTTTGTTCAACATCATCACAACTTCGAACAGTTCCTGAATGAATGGTCAGAAGTTGAAAACTACCTGGTTCTTGTAATTATATATAGAGAGATGTATATTGTACATTTACATTAGAAATTTTCTTGTAAGTGCTATTAAGAAGATTGGAAGCACATTCTATGCTTTAGTTTCCAGGCCTTTAATCATCTTAGTTGTTCTTCTGTGCACTTTTTCCAAAGTCTCAACATCTTTTTTATCATAAATTTGAACAGTCACTAAACCTATGGTCCTACGTTAAGGACTATATGTATGTAGCAACCATAGAGAGAAATGTATACTGTAGATTTACATTAGAAATTTACTTGTAACTGCTATTAAGAAGATTGTCTCTTCTCTGTTTCATTATGATAAGATCCAAAGTAAATAACAGATATTAGATCATCATTTATAGTTACAAAACTCGGAAGAAGACCTATTATTTTATTCATTAAATAGGCCTTCTAAATAATCAGACCTAAGAGAAAATATGTTATTAAAAGCAGATTCACTCATTATATACTGAAATATTTTATTTTCCATGTCTGCTTAAAAGAATTCGACAAATAGTATTAGAGTGTTATACAAATAAAATATATGTAAAATTGCCAGAGCTAATAAAAAGCCGGCCATTTTTGTGCTCTGCTCATTGAGCGAGTCACCGGTCTGCCCGCCCCAATTGGCCGTATTGTTTCTAACTGTCCCGTATCAATCAGTGTGTGCCTAGACTCGGGAAGAGGGGGGCCAGGGCACAACAAAAAGGAGGGGTTAGGGAACCAACTTATAGCAACAGGCACTCGGACACGAACCAGGCAGACAAGGAGAGCGACTATAAGTGAAGAAATGATTCCTGAAGAAATGATTCCCGAGTCTAGGCACACACAGATTGATGCGGGACAGTTAGAAACAATACGGCCAATTGGGGCGGGCAGACCGGTGACTCGCTCAATGAGCAGAGCGCAAAAATGGCCAGCTTTATAGGCAAGCTCCCCAAACACCGGCATTTTACTCTGACGACGTCGGCAGTTAGCCGACAAAAGCTACGGTTCTATATTGACCCCAGATTAAAATGAAACAGTCTTTGTCTTGTTGTCTTCTTTGGTCTTACCCAGCCCTGCCAAGAAGCTTCTTCCAAAGAGACTGCTCTGAACTTTATTCTTGTTTGGAAATGCAAAGTGGATTCCCTCCCTGCCCACAAGCTGTTTGCATAAGGCTTACTTTGGTTTTTTTTTCTTTTTGGAACCTGGTGCTCAGCCTTGCCCAGAAACTCTTTGCAAAGAGGCTATTTAGTTTTTTTTTTTTCCATAGCTGAAACCCAGGCCAGCCATGCCGGGTCAGCAGCAGAAGTAACAAGATGCTGAAGGTCAGCTGAGGCAATGGAGCAAAAAAGAGGGCAAAAAGGGGGAAATATTGGGGAGAGGGAGAGGTTAGTTGGAGGGGGATAGCTGAAACACCCCTGTAGTTGATAAATGTGAGAAGGCTGCCAAGTTGTCAAATTTTGGTGATGTGACCCTCCTCCCCAGGGGCCCTGAAATTGCCATAACTTTGATCATGGCTTATAGTCCCTTCATTCATCACCATCAAACAATCAGAATAAAGCTAGAAGGGACCTTGGACGTCTTCTAGTTCAAACATCACTCTAGCAGTAGACCCAATATCATTTCTGACAAGTGATTCTCCAATCTCTTGTTAAAGACCTCCAGTGTTGGAGCACCCAAACTTCTGAAGGCAAGCTGTTCCACTGGTTAATTGTCCTCATTTTTACAAAGTTTCTCCTTAATTCCAGTTTGCTTCTCTCCTTGATTAGTTTCCATCCATTGTTTCTTCTCTTAACTGCTGGTGCTTTGGAAAATAAGCTGACCCCCCCCCCTCTTTGTGGCAGCCCCTCAAATACTGGAATACTGCTACCATGTCATCCCTAGTCCTTCTTTTCTCTAGACTGGCCATGCCCAATTCTTGCAACCATTCTTTATATGTTTTTGTCTCCAGGTCCTTAATCATCTTAGTTGTTCTTCTCTGCACTTTTTCCAAAGTCTCAACATCTTTTTTCTCATAACTTTGAATAGTCACTAAACCTAAGATCCTAAGTTAAGGAGTGTGTCTATGTTGCAACCATACAGAGAGAAATATATACTGTAGATTTACATTGGAAATTTATTTGTAACTGCTATTAAGAAGCATGTTGTTTATAATGTTTTCTTTTTTCCTTTCCTTTCTTTTTCTCTTCTCTGTTTCATGATGATAAAGATCCAAAATATATTACAGATATTAGATCATTGTTTATAATTACCAAACCTGGAAGAAGACCTATTATTTTATTCATTAAATAGGTTTTGTAAATAATCAGAACTAAGAGAAAATATTTTATTGAAACCAGATTCACTCATTATACAGTGAAATATTTTATTTTCCATGTCACCTCATAAGATTTTGACAAACACTGCTATAGAGATATACAAATTAAATATCAGTAAAACTGCCGTGGCTAATAAACAAGCATAGTTTTTATTCTTAGAAAAGGATTGCTAATTCCATTTCACAATAGAAATAAATATACCCACAATTAGTCAGAAATGCTTCTTCTTTACAAGTTGCTCTTTGCTGTTAAGGTCAGGCCTCAACAAAATAATGTAGCATTTGGGGAAAATGATACATGCCAATAACCCAGCACTAGAAGCTAAGATGGAGAAGATCTCCACAGCTATCATATACTTTCCTTTGGTGCTCACATAGGTTGGAACAAAAGTTAACCAAACACTACAAAACATCAGCAAGCTAAAAGTGATGAATTTGGCTTCGTTGAATGTGTCTGGCAGGTTCCTAGCTAGGAAAGCCACCATGAAGCTAACCAGAGACAGAAACCCCATGTAGCCCAAGACAAGGTAAAACATCACAACAGATCCTTCATTACATTCTGCTATGATCTCTTTAGGTATTGATTTCAAGTTAAGTTCTGGAAAGGGCGGAGAGGTGATCATCCATGCCAGACAAATGCCTGCTTGAATGAAGGAGCCAGAAAAAATAATTAAGATGGACAGTCTTTTCCCCAACCATTTTCTCCTGCCAGACCCTGGTTTGGTAGCCATGAATGCTCCAACGACCATAATAGTTTTGGCCAATATAGAAGAAATGGCAACAGAGAAGATAATGCCAAACACAGATTGTCTGATGAAGCAAATCAGTTTGAGAGGTTTTCCAAGGAAGAGAAAAGAGCAGAGAAAGCAAAGCAGAAGGGAGATGAGGAGAGTGTAGGTGAGGTCCTTGTTGTTAGCTTTAACAATAGGGGTGTCCTTATACTTAATAAATATTCCAAGTATGAGCATGGTAATGACTGAAAATAAAAAAGCAACTATCATTAAACTGATCCCTAAAGGTTCGTCAAAGGTTAGAAAAGTTATGATTTTGGGGATACATTCAACTTTATCCTTACTTGGATATTGATCTTCTGGACATTCAGAACAAGCAATCATATCTACAAATAAGAGAGAGTAATATTAACATGGAGCACAAAATAAAATATATAATTTAGATTAAATCAGTGTTTTGTAAACTTAGATACTATATAAAGCTTGGCCTTCAACTCTGAGAATTCTGTCTGGAGAATTCTGGAAGTTTAGTTCATCTCTTAAAGTGGTTAAGTTTGAAAACCATTTGATTAACTCATTAGATAATCAGATTCAGCAAGCTGAATTTCCATACTGCAAATATTCCAGAAGCTTCCTGAAATCACATCCCTTCAGGCCTTCCATGTCCAAGTGTTGGGCACAGATATGTATGAATAGCAGTGTCCTGAAGTGTCCCCAAAGCCAACATGGTGGTCCCATCCCTGTGACTGAATTCTTCCCAATTTAGTGTTGTTATATATAGTACATACACATAAAACAGGATTGGGCTTCAGTCACATGATCAAACGTGGCTTTTTCTATGGGCACCAAGATATGTAGGGATGTATGTTTCTATCTATTGATTTTTGGCCTCTATCATTCTTTTTATTTATTTTAGGAATTATTTGAAATGTTCTCACTCTAGTATTACCCATTATCATGAAAACCACCTTGAGAAATCTTCCAGTATGTGAATTTGTACTAGAATAACTGTAGGAAGCAAATATGCTGTGTATCTAAATAAAAATAATTGACCACAAATATGTCAGAGAGGGGAGGGGAAGAGAGGAGAGGGTAAATAGAAAATAATTTACCTGACATGTTTGACATCTTCCCATCTGAACATGGATCACAATCATAGCAGCAAAATTTCTTGCCTTCTTTCTTTTTCTTCTGATAGCCAGCAGGACAAGGGTTATTACACACCGAACGGGGCAAGACCTGTTGATAAACCAAGATGGAATTCAGGACTGAAGATCTGAGTAATCCTGCAAAGTCAGCCTCTAATCTACAACCTTAAATAGAGTAGCAGGTGTCATAGGATCATGAAATGAATTGCCCCACCTAGAAATCTCTCCAACACTTCCCCAAGATTGCCCAAGATTGCTTCCAAGCTATTCCCTAACTTCCTCTCTCTGCGTTAAATGAAAAAAATAGTTTCAAAAATACCTGCTGTAAGACTCAATACTTAGCTTAGTACAAGCAGACAACAAATAAAAAATCACCAATTTAAACGTGTCTCTGACTACTAGCTGCAAGGGTATTTTCTCCTACTCATTCTAGTTGATGGACTTTCAGATGATCTTGTCCCAATCATGACATGAGGAGTCAGTTGTTCCCTTTTTACACTATTGTAATAATAATAATAATAATAATAATAATAATAATAATAATAATAATAATAATAATAATAATAATAATAATAATAATAATAATAATAATAATAATAATAATAATAATAATAATAATAATAATAATAATAATAATAATAATAATGATGATGATGATGATGATGATGATGATGATGATGATGATGATGATGATGATGATGATGATGATGATAAAAACTTGTAAGGGACCTTGGAGGTCATCTAGTCCAACCCCCTGCTCAGGCAGGAAACCCTATACCATTATAGACAAATGGCTGTCCAGTCTCCTCTTAAAAACTTCCAGTGTTGGAGCATTCACCGCTTCTAGAGGCAGGTTGTTGCACTGGTTAAATGTTCTAACTGTCAGGAAGTTTCTCCTTAGTTCTAGGTTGCTTCTCAGCTTGATTAGTTTCCATCCGTTACTTCTTGTCCTGCCTTCAGGCGCTTTGGAGAATAGCTTGACTCCCTCTTCTTTGTGGCAACCCCTGAGATATTGGAATACTGCTATCATGTCACCCCTAGTCCTTCTTTTCATTAAACTAGACATACACAATTCCAGCAACCATTCCTTATATGTTTTAGCCTCCAGTCCCCTAAACATCTTTGTTGCTCTTCTCTGTACTCTTTCTAGAGTCTCAACATCTTTTTTACATTGTGGTGACCAAAACTGGATGAAGTATTCCAAGAGTGGCCTTACCAAGGCATTGTAAAGTGGTATTAATACTTCACGTGATCTTGATTCTATCCCTCTGTTAATGCAGCCTAGCCCTGTTTTGGCTTTTTTGGCAGCTGCAGCACACTGCTGGCTCATATTTTGTCCACTAGGACTCCGAGATCCTTCTCACAGTTACTACTATTGAGCAATGTACCACCTATTCTATATCTGTGCATTTGGTTTTTCTTCCTAAAACCTTACTTTTCTCATGACTGGATTTCATTTTGTTAGATAGGGCCCAGTGTTCGAGTCTGTCAAGATTTTTTTGTATCTTGCGTCTGTTTTCTGCAGTGTTGGCTATTCCTTCCAGCTTGGTGTCATCAGCAAATTTGATGAGTTTCCCTTCTATCCCCTTGTTTAAATTATTCATGAAGATATTCAAGAGTACTAGTTCCACGACAGAGCCTTGGGGTGCCCTACTGCATACTTCATTCCATGTAAATGCAGTTCCACTTAGGACTACACATTGAGTGTGGTTGGTGAGTCAATTACAAATCCATATAGTGGTCTAACCCACTATACCTGTAAGTTTGGTTTTTCTTACCTAAATGTGGAACCTTACTTTTTTCACCATTGAATTTCATTTTGTTAGATAGCGCCCAGTGTTCAAGTCTGTCCAGATCCGCCTGTATCTTAAGCCTATCTTCTGGAGTGTTGGCTATTCCTGCCAGCTTGGTGTCGTCTGCAAATTTGATGATTTCCCCATCTACCCCCTCGTCCAAATCACTGATGAAGATGTTGAAGAGCACTGGGTCTAGAACAGAGCCCTGGGGCACCCCACTGCACACTTTCCTCCATGTAGATGCGGATCCATTGAGGACCACACGCTGAGTACGGCCGGTCAGCCAGCTACGGATCCATCTGGTGGTGATGCTGTCTAACCCACATTTTTCTATATTATCAAGTAGTAGGTTGTGAACTACTTCATCAAATGCCTTTCTGAAGTCCAAGTAAATTATATCCACAGCATTCCTCTGATCCACTAATTTTGTCACTTGGTCAACGAATGCAATAAGATTTGTCTGGCGTGATCTGTTTTTGACAAACCCATGTTGGCTTTTGGTAATGACTTTATTTGCCTCTAGGTTTTCGCTGATTCGTTGTTTGATTATCTTTTCCAAGATCTTCCCAGGTATTGAGGTCAGGCTGATAGGTCTGTAATTTCCTGGATCTATTTTTTCCCCTTTTTTTGAAGATGGGAACTACATCAGCTCTTTTCCAGTCCTCCGGTAGTTCCCCAGTGCTCCAGGATCTTTGAAAAATATAGATCAGTGCTTCTGAGATCACATCTGCCAGTTCCTTGAGAACCTTGGAGTGTAATGCATCTGGTCCTGATGATTTGAACTCGTCTAGGCTGGACAGGTGCTCACTTACCATTTTCTTGCCTATTATAACTTGTGTTTCTAATCTGTTTTTTATGGTACTGTTTTTGATAGGTTGGACTGTTTTTTCCCTTTGTATGAAGACAAATGCAAAAAACGAGTTAAATACTTCTTCTTTCTCCCTGTTGCTTGTCACCTTCTTGTCAGTTTCCCCCACTAATGGACCAATCATTTCCTTCATTTTTTCTTGTTTTTTACATGTTGAAAGAAGCTTTTTTTGTTATTTTTGACTTTGGCCACAAGCCTTAGTTTATTTTGAGCCTTAGCTTTCCTCATCTTTGCAGGCTTGGGCTATTTGCTGATATTCTGCCTTAGTTATGTGCTCCTCTTTCCACTTTTTATACTTGTCCTTTTTATCTTTCAATTTATCAGAGAGTTCTTTATGCAGCCATGCTGGTTTCTTTGAGAGCTGTTATTTTTCTTCTTTGTTGGTATTGTGCTAGACTGAGCTTTTATTATCTCACTTTTCAAAATTTCCCAAGCTTCTTGAGTTGCTTTCCCCTTGAGGATTTTCATCCATGGAATCCTTCCCAAGCTCTCTCTAAGTTTATTGAAATTAGCTCTCTTAAAATCCAAGACTCTAGTTTGACTGTGTTCTATTGCTTGTGCTTCCAGAATGTTGAATTCCAATATTGCATGACCACTTCCCCCCAAGGTTCCTGTGTCTTTAACACCTTCTATCATTTCATCTCTGTTAGTGAGGATTAGATCCAATATGGCTAATACCCTAGTTCCCTTCTCTACTTTTTGGGAGACAAAGTTGTCTGCTAGGTTTGTCAGGAATCTGTTTGATCTTCCACTTGGTGCAGAGTTTGCTCCCAGTTGATGTCAGGGTAATTAAAGTCCCCCATTACTATTGTGATGTGCTTCCTACATACCCTAGTTAACTGACTAGCAAAAAGTTCATCTAGTTCCTCTGTTTGGTTGGGCAGACCTTGGGTATACACCTATGGCAATGTCATTTTCCCCCTTTTATATTGACAAAATGCATTCAAGACAATTTTCATACAACTAACTCAAAAGCTTTGCTCTGTGAACCACAGTAAAGTTGGATATACAACATTTCTTAGTCCACTTTCTCAAATTTCTGATCACTTGTCTAAAGTTTTATTATATTCTCAATTATTTTTATATTTATTATTATATTTATTATTTTTATATTTATTATTTAATGTTTCTTTAATTTTATTTCACTGTTCCCTTGAGGCTGGGATGATAGCATAATTCCCCATCTTCCCTGTATAAAAAAACATGCAAATTATTTGCCAATTGTAATTACCCCAGAGCAGGAAAATACAGCCATACCTTGAGTACAGAGTGCTAAATATTATCCAATTAAAGGATCAGAAAGCAGGCTGTACCATTAAACTCATTTCTGATCCCCAAATCTTTTATCCAGAATAATAAAAACACCTTCAAATCTATACCTGCTTAAAATATTTGTGCCACACAATTAAATCTTCATGAATCACAAATTTGTTTCCTTTAGGTGCTATGGAATCCACCTTTCCGATTTTCACTTTACGGTAGGAGTTATTTGGAAACATGACCACATTTATAATATCAAATCCAGAAAGGACTTCTCCTTGATGGTTGATGGACACAGTTTCTCCAAGTGAATTATTGAATGAAAGGCCTTGGAGAAAGGAGTGAAACTAAGTAAAAAGAAAAGGGAAAAAAATAAGGGGAAGCACAAACTGTATTACATAAAGTTTTCCTGAAATTTATATCTATAGAAATGAAAGTGGCATTACTTAATTCCCACCAATTTCTCTCAGTCGGTTTTAAGTATGACTATCACTTAACCGTGACACACTGCACAACTCTTTATTATGGGCTTCCCATTGGAGAGACAAAACTGGGGCACCTGTGATCATACTGACATCATTGTGCCTGGTAGTGGACATGTGCAATCCAAATAACTAGAATCAAAAGCAAAATAAGTTATGTCATGGCTTAACATGTCTTCCAGAGCTGGATTCTATCAAAGGCCAATAATTGAAGACTTTATATGGAGATTGAGAAGCCAGTATTTTTTTCATTTTATCACTCTATAAAGAGTGCAGAGAAGAGCAACAAAGATGATTAGGGAGCTGGAGGCTAAAACATATTAAGAATGTTTGCAGGAATTGGGTATGTCTAGTTTAATAAAAGTAGTGTTCTAATATTTGAGTGGCTGCCAGAAAGAAGAGGGGTCAACCTATTCTCCAAAGCACCTGAAGGCAGGGCAGGAAGCAATGGATGGAAAATAATCAAGGAGAAAACCAATCTAGAACTAAGGAGAAATCAGTAGAACAACTTGCCTCCAGAAGCTGTATGAGCTCCATCACTGGAGGCTTTCAAGAAGAGATTGGATAGCCATTTGTCTGAAATAGTATAGGGTCTTCTGCTTGAGCGGGGATTTGGAAAAGGACATCCAAGGTCCCTTTCTATTCTGTTATTCTATTTCAACAAACCTATTGGATGTATCTTTTGTCAGTAGAAACTGTAGTTTTCTCTTATTCAAAGTAGAAAAAGAACTCTCTTATTCAAAGTAGAAGTAGAAAACTACTTGTGGTTCACTGAGGTGTTATGGGGAATAAACCCACAATCTCTTTCAGGTGACAGCCCTTCAACTTCTGGTAGACTGTCATCATGTCTCTCATTAGCTTCAACTTCTTTACAGAAGTGAATAAGTCAGTTTCCACAGGTCTTGTATACATCATTACTTCCTTGTATCTTTTGTCAATAGAAACTGTAGTTTTCTCTTATTCAAAGTAGAGAAAGAACTTATAGAAGTAGAAAACTATTTGTGGTTCACTGAGTTGTTATGGGGAATAAACCCACAATCTCTTTCAGGTGACAGCCCTTTACCTGAAGGGTAGACTGGTAGACTGTCATCATGTCTCCCATTAGCTTCAACCTCTTTACAGAAGTGAATAAGTCAGTTTCCACAGGTCTTGTATACATCACTACCTCCTCAATAAATTGAGAATGAGTAGGAAACTCAGTATAGCTTTAAATGATGCAAATCCGCTCCTAGAAATAAAAGTGTCAGGTCCCCATAGAACCCGTTCAGGACACTGCCATCCTGGTGGAAGGGGGGAACCTTGGGGCTTTTCTGTGATGGGACCATTTTGCTTTGTTTCTCTTTTGCTTTGATGTATCTTCCTGGGGAATGGGAGGGGGGAAAGATGAGCCTGGCGCCATCTCCTTTGTCTCAGCTCTGGAGAACCAAGATCACTGCACCTGAGAAAAACTTCTTATCACCTTCTCAGCTAGGAGTTCTCAAAACACCTTTGCACCTCTGGATTGGCTCTCTATAGGACTGGGCGGTTAGGATGGGTTTTGAAGAATGGAATTTAACTTAACGTTTTCGCGTGAGAATTTTAAGTCCTGCCTCCTTTCTCTGCAATCACCATCACTCAATAAAAGTTCCTTTTGAAATGTTGCTTACTTCAGGAGTTCTGCTTTCTTGAGGGAATAGCTGAGGCAAGACCTTAGAAAAAGTCTTTAATTCACAAGTTATTACCTTCCATGTTTCTTGATCTCGAAGTTCATTCCTTCTACTCTCTTTTATTCTTTTGTATTTAGACCTAAGTAAGTTCATGCGATGAACAGCATGTGCTACAGCACATGCTCCATTGTAGATACTATAGCTGTGGCCAGTCATTTCAAATAAATTTGCAGGATGTTTTTTTAGATCTTCCCTCCCAGTACATCCTTCACCACTTTCTTCCAGTTTATTGCTCTCTGAAAACAAACAATCAAAGGCTTGCTCCCAGAATTCTTTCAACAAACTATCTCGTTGGGTCTGGAATGGTTTGATGGCCCCAAGGAATTCACTGAATCCCGGCAATTCATTGGAGTGAATATCAAAGGAAATTGCTCCATCGAACAATTGCAGATCTGAGGGATAATGAAAGCTTGTTAACATTAAATCCATTTGAGCACTCAGAATCCACATTTTTCCCACTTCTTTCCAACTGTCGAAATATTTAAGGAACATTAACAGAAGCATCAGTGTTGTGCTGTCCCCATAGAAGATGAATGCCTTTATTTTGGTATCCAACAAAAAAAGATATATCCTATCCACTATTTGATTTTGAAACATAAAAAAAAATACTTGTTTGGGCATTCTCTCCACAAAGGCAGAGCATATCCTGTTCTCTGAAAGAAGTGGGTCCAAGGCTTGGAGGAAATTGTCTCCGCTGTCATCATCCATAATTAAAAGACCAACCCATATCCATCCAAAGTGCTTCAGCAAATGGATTATCCCCACAATCTGAAGGCTTTCATTGGGAGCCATGCGGTAAAAGGAAGCATCCATCTTTGTCCCATGCTTCTTTGGAGCAAAAGAGCCATAGGCAAGCTAAAATACAATGTACACTTGGTTCTTATGGTTGGTATGCCTTAACTAACCTCAGAAATGTATTTTTTTCAACAACCCACAGATACATTTTTTCCCAAGGTCTTTTCTTGCATGAGCTTCTATGTCCAATTGTAATCTTGCACCATTATGATTGCTATCGATTAACTGGTAAATAAATGGAATGGTATTTATTTATCTCTTTTAAATTTACTTCCTGCTTTCTCTTCAGGCACACAAGATGACATATGCAGCCAGACTTCCAGTTTGAGCGCAACAGGACGTGTGGAAGAAGCCGGGGTTCTGGCTTCCCAGCCCAATTTCGGTCTGCTCAGTGACCCCAAGGGGTCAGAAATTTGCCCTGGAGGGGCAACGAAGGAGGAGGGATATTCAGGAGCCCGGACCAGACGGCGGTCGGTCCAGGCGGACTGAAGAAACCCTCTGAAAGGACGGAGGAAAGGCTGCTGGGTTTGCTCAGGCAGCCCAAGTCATCACCATCTGGAAGGAAAGCGAGGAGCCGCAGCGCTCCGTCAAACAGCTGACTGTCAACAGCGTGCTGAAACTGGGTGAGCCAGCCCTTTTTCCTTTTCCTTTTGGAACTACAATGAAAACGTTGATCCCCTGACTGGGCAGAGCTAAAAAGCAAAGACCCCAGAAGGACTAGATGAGAAGTTAAAAGTGGTGAGCAAGTACAAGGGGGAGGTCTCTTAAGGAATAAAAAAAAAATCTTTTAAAATTGGACTCAGATTGATTCAAAGAAAAGATTGCCTGTTCTGCAAGAGGTGGGAAATTTTTCTTAGCTACAATCCTAATAGTAAATAACCTATAAAGAATTTTAAAAGGAAAACTTTGCAATAACTTTCTAACTAGACATTGACTAAATAGTAAATGAGGACATCTAGTGGTGGAAGAAGATACTACAGCACTATAAAACAATTTTAAAAAATAAAATATTTTTGAAAGACTGTGACCTTGAGACAACATCTGGTCTAAATAAAGTGCCTTGGTGTGAGTTTTTAAATGAGAAGACTTTCCACAACTAGATTTGTTGACTCTGGATATAACTAAACAGAAATTATTTGGAGACAACGAAGGTTTTACATCTGAGACCTGACTGGAGGAGTTGGATTTGGCCTAAAGTAGTTGGCTTGTTCTTTTTTTTTTCCTTTTTCCTTTTAATTAGATTTTAATTGATGATAGTTGGCTTTTTTACTTCTTTTTCATCTTTTTTTTCTTCTTGCTTGCATTATTCTGTCTTCTCTCCCTGAGATACTGGACTTAGCCTAAAGTAGTTGGCTCTTTTCAAAGTTTGGATTTAAGCCTAAGATAGTTGGCTGGAAGAATGAGTGCACTAAACGTTACTAGACTTATGAAAAAGACCTCCTCTGCACCATCTGTGGGAACACCTAGTCCAACAACCCAGTGATCTATTGAAACAATGTTGCAGTGTGAAAAAAATAAGCACTGCTCAAAATGAGATGCAAACTACATTAAAATCGATTCAGAAATTAATGCAAAAAAATCATGAAGAGTCAAAAAGTAAATTTTATAAACTAAGTGAAGAAATTTTGAATGTAAAGATACAATTTGAAGTACATCATCAAATGTTGCTTAAAAATGAATAAAGAATTCAGAAAGTGGAAAATAAATCAGAAGATATTGATAACAAAATGGAAATACTATTGCAAGAAAATGAGAAATTAGAACAAGCAAATCAAAACCTTGAGGGGGCGGTGGCGATTCTAAAAATGGAAAAAGCGGAACACTACTTAAGATTTCAAAACATCCCTGAAGATAGAGAAGAAAACATAGCAGTTGTGATCATCGAACTCTTGGCAGAGGCTTTGAAAGCTGATAGAGCAGAGATGCAAATGGAGATAGATGAAGTATTTCAAATGAATTCAAGCTATGCAAGGAGATTCAAATTATCCAGAGAAGTGCACATGAGATTCATAAAGAAAACAACACGAGATGAAATATTGAGGAAAGTTCGAGAGGAACCATTACAATATAAGAATGAAGAAATTGTGGTTTTAAAGCAGATACCTAAGAGAGTAAGAGATACTTGAAGACATTACCACTTTTTAACAACAAAGCTGATTGCAAAGGGCATAAACTTTAGATGGTTAATGCCAGAAGGGATTTTAATCAACTGCAATAGTACAAGATACCAACTGGATTCAATCTGGAAAGCAGAGGATTTTGAGGAAAAAAACAGAGCGTTCCTAGATGAAGGAATGCAACATTGACAAGAGGAGAGAAAGGAACAGAAACAAATGGAAGAGACATCTGGAGAAGCAGTTACACAATCAGGGGAACAGAAGGAGAAATGTGAGCAAGAGAGTGAAGGAGCGGCTAGAGAACAGAGGATCACGAGATCCACTAGACCTAAATATAAATAACTGAAATGGAGAAAGAAAACGGATTTTTTTCAGTGAACATAAATGGACTAAACTCCCCATCAAAAAGAAGTAATTTTTTTTAGGAAACTGCAATTAAACATAGACATAATTTGCTTGCAAGAGACACATATAAAAAGAACAATTTCATAAGCTTTTGGAATACCCAAAAATTGGGAAACTTTACCATGCATCAGTGCAACAAAAAAAAGAGGTGTTGCTGTATATATTAAAGAGACAATAGACTCTAAAATGATCTATTCAGATGAAGATGGAAGAATTGTGATGGTAGAAATATATTTACATCAAAAACAAATATTGTTGGTAGTAATTTATGCACCAAATACTAACCAGGAAGAATTTTATCAAAATTTACACAGAAAAATAATAGAACTGGAGTATCAAAATATTTGTCTAGTAGGAGATTTTAATGCGATTGTGGATGGGACAATAGATTATAAAAGCAGTAAAACAGGAAAAACTGGAAGAAGAAGACTACCTAAGACTTTTTTTAATATGATAGAAGAGATTGGAGTATAAGACGTTTGGAGGGAAATTAATCCAGGAAAATTACAATATACATTTTATTTAAATAGCCAAAAATCCTGGTCTAGAATCGATATGATTTGGATGACATCGGAACTGAGGATGAATATGCAGGAAATTGAGATAGAACCAGGTACATGGGCAGATCATAATCCTTTAAAAGTGATATGGAGAGGAATACAAAAAAAACCAAGATGGACTTTGAATCAATCTATATTAAAAGAAAGAGAATTTATAGAATTAGCAACAAAAGAAATGGAGTTTTTCTTTAAAGAAAACAAAAAAAAGATACAACATTACAAAATGTATGGGATACAGCTAAAGCATACTTTAGAGGCATAACCATAACATATGTGGCAAAGAAAAATAAACAGAAAAGACAGCAGTATGTACTACTAAAAGAAAAATTTGAAAAATTAGAATCAGAACTGCAAACGAACCCGCAAAAGAAGACTTTAAAAAGAGAAATGGATATAATAAAACATAAATTTAATTTGTTGGACTCAGAAAAATTGGCACAGCAAATAAAAAGAGCAAAACAAAACATTTTTGAAAATGTAAATAAACCAGGCAGATGGTTAGCCTATAAACTTAAAAAACAGAAGGAGAAGAAAATGATAAATAAATTGGTAGATGAAAAAGGTGGTCTACAATTTAAAAATGAAGAAATAAAAAAGACAATCAAAGATTATAAGAAGCTTTACAATATAGAAGAAATTCCAAGAGAGAGAATGATTCAATACTTGGAAGGAAATAATCTTCCAAAAATTCCAGAAACTTACAAGATTATGTTAGAGGAAAAAATAACAATGATGGAAATAACAGAGGCCATAAGGAGACAAAAAAATGAAAAAACACCAGGTCCAGATGGATTACCGGCGGAGTTGTATAAAACCTTACAAGATACAGTAAGTGAACCATTGAAAGATGTTTGCAATGAACTTTTGTTGGAGGCTAAACTTCCAAAGACATGGATAGAAACAAATATTACTTTAATACCAAAAGAAGACTCAGATTTGACTCAGATAAAAAACTACAGACCGATATCATCATTGAATGTGGACTATAAAATTTTCACCTCAATAATGGCTGAGAGACTGAAAAGATACTTAACTGAATTTATACATTCAGACCAGAATGGTTTCTTACCAAAGAGACAAATTAAAAATAATCTAAGAGTGATAATGGATGTATTAGAATACTATGAATTACATCCAGGGAAACAAATGGCACTAATATTTCTAGACGCTCAAAAGGCATTTGATAATGTTTCCTGGCAATTTATGATTCAGCAATTACAAATAATGGACTTTGGACAGAATTTTATAAATATGATAAAAATGATATACAATAAACAAACAGCGAAAGTGATTGTGAAAGGAGATTACACTGAGAACTTTGAGATAAGGAAAGGAACAAGGCAAGGATGTCCATTATCTCCATTGTTATTTATTTTTACTTTGGAAGTCTTAAACAGAAATATTAGACAAGATATAGAAATCAAAGGATTAGAAATAAAAGGTGAAACATATAAATTGCAAGCATTTACGGATGACTTGGTGTTTATTTTAGAAGAACCTTTGGAGATGATTTCTAAACTACTGGGAAAGATAGAACAGTATGGAGAAATGGCAGGACTGAAAATAAACAAAGAGAAAACTAAAGTAATAGTTAAAAATCTTACAGATAAACAAAAAAAACCAAATATCGGGAAAAACAGAATTACAGATAGTTAAAAAGGTTAAATATCTTGGAATACAGTTGACAGCAAGATGTTCAACGATAAAAGAAGACAATTATATAGAACTATTAAATCAAATAAAACGGGACTTGGAAAAATGGAAAAATTTGCAATTGTCAATACTAGGAAGAATTGCTATAGTGAAAATGAATTTATTACCGAAAATCTTATTTCTATTTCAAACAATACCTATAAAATTGGAGAATTTTTTTTTGAAGATTTGAATTCACTAATTTTGAAATTTATTTGGCAAGGAAAGAAAGCTAGAATTAAGATGAAAATGTTACAAGATGCTAAAGGAAATGGGGGATTTGGTTTACCAGAGTGGGTTCTATATTATCAAGCATCCGTATTAACATGGGTAAAAGAATGGATAATTCTTAAAAATAAAGAATTATTAAAAGTTTGTTATATCTGGAGGGACATGACTTACAATTGGGGTGGCACGCTTTCTTGTGGTATGGGAAAAAATAAAGTTCATAAATATTTCCAAAATCACTATATAAGAAATGCATTAACAACATGGAACAAAATAAAAAGCAAAATATATTTGAAAATTCCAGGGTGGTTGTCAACCATGGAAGCATTTGTACACCCAAATTTAGTGGGCTTTGAAAAAACTTGGACATATAGAGATATTCTAAACTCTGAAGGACATTTAAAATCTAAACAAGAAATGGAAAATCAGGGCATCAACTTATCACGGTGGACACATTTACAAATACAAACTAGATATGATAAAGATGTTAAAATGTATGGGTTTTATAAAGAACAAACTGTATTTGATAAGACTTTGTTAACTTCAGATGAAAAATTAATTAAGAAAATGTATAATTTTTTATTAACTTTGAAAATGGAAGATGAACAAGTTAAAGAAACAATGATAAGACGGGCAAAAAATTTTTGGATATAATATAGAATTAGAAAGATGGCAAAACTTATGAGAAAGAAACTATAAATTGACAATGTCAACTTCCTATTAAGAAAATTTATAAAAAATGTTTTATAGATGGCACTTGCCACCAGCAAGATTAGCGAAACTATTTAAAAATGTCA
Source organism: Azemiops feae (assembly GCA_023970755.1). NCBI lineage: Eukaryota > Metazoa > Chordata > Lepidosauria > Squamata > Viperidae > Azemiops > Azemiops feae. The sequence goes on from JALGBA010004018.1 coordinate 229,693, forward strand.
GATAGATGTTGGAAATATAAACATAAATCAGGCACGTATTATCATGTTTGGTGGTCATGTGATAAAACAAAGAACTATTGGGAAAAGATACATACTTGGTTAGAAAAGATGTTAAGAGAACATGTTGATTTTAAACCTGAACTTTTTTTATTAGGTATAATGACAGAAAAAACTAATAAACAAAGCTTATATTTGACTTTGCACGTTATAACAGTGGCAAGAATCACATTTGCGCAATATTGGAAGAATGAAGGAGTACCATCAGATGAAGAAATAATTAAAAAAATACTAGAATGCGCAGAGATAGACAGATTGACTATGAGACTGAAAGAAAAGGAAGAAACGGACTATGATCAAACCTGGAATTTATCTTACTATTGGCTAGAGGAAAGAAAAAAGGATTAGGAATTAAATATGTATTAGCATATGTAAACACAGACAGCACATTGGTTGAAAAATTATTATTGTTTGCATGGGAAAAATGAATAAAAAGATTATAAAAAAAAGAGGACATATGCAGCCCTGTAGATTTGGCTGAGAGAGTTTGATGGACACAATCACAGTCAACCTGCAACTAGATGAGCAGCTTAAGTTCTCAACTTCTGTTCTCTATTTCCAAGGGCTTAAATCCAACTCCTAAATTTTATCTGGCCCTTTTGCTGCATTATTAAAATAAAATCTAACCCCTACTTGAAAAATAATTGCTCCCCGTTCCCTTTAATTTACACCAAGATCAGGACTGTAAGTTCTCACCTTCTGCAATGTGATGCATCAAATATGGCTCAATTCTAACTCCCAACTTTCATCAGGACTTTTTATGCATCATTCAAGTAGAATTTAACCCCTCCTTGATAAATGATCATTTCCAATTCCCTATAATTTTGCCATATGGATGAGTTTTCATACATGCCAATATATATGTTTTACCTGTGGGATTTTGTAAAGACTTATGATATCTGACATGAAGAATGAGATATCAGCACCAAATCCTCCAATAATGGCCACAAGGAGATTCTCCTTGATATCACATCTGTAGTTGACAACCAACTGATCAGATCGGAAGAGCAGTTCCATAGTGGAACGGTAAGTCAGCCGGGCATCAAAATAGTTGTCAGAGATGAAACATCCCAGAGTAACATTAGAAAAGAGTCTTGGATTTGAGTTGATTTGTTCCACAGCAAATGCCAAACTCAGGGAATGCTGATACAATTTTAAAACCACTCTATAAACATAATTGAGGGATAAGTGAAATAGAGAGAGAAAGATGCAAGTAAAATATATTCAAGGAAGCAATAATAACAATATGAACAACATAACATAAAAAGTATATCAAGCAAGATAACATTCAAATCTCTTATAAGCTGCCAGGACCTCCTTAGTAACAACAACAGAGATACCCCATCAGTGGATAGTTTCCACAATACCTACTGCTAAGTTTCAGGCAGAATCCTGCAGTTTTTATCAAAACCTGGCATCAGACCTCATTGCCTTCCTATGGCAGGACACTGCAATATCTGACCTTGATTGAGTGGCACATGACTCCAGGATGGGAATCATAAGTCCGAGACTTCCATATCAAGAGAAGCTTTGAAGCTGTGTAAAAATTCCCTCCACCTTTAGCAAGATGAGAAAAGGAGGCAGCTAGCTGAACTTGGAGGCTTTTCTTAGTATGAAGGAGATATCAAAATTTGTCAGTAACTCCTCACAATAATAATGGTCTTCCCACATTGCTATTACCAAGGATCTAGATATAATATTGTCTATGGGCTGAAAACTTTGATTACAACTAAAATTGGTAAAGAGCTGGTGTGAAACATTGCAATTTACTCTGCTTAATTTACAAAAGCACCCTTGAGCCTATTTTTTTTTTCAGAAATGAAGGGAAAGGAAATTTCTTACACAGGTGGCATTAATGACTTCTGTGAAGGATGTTCTTCAAAGTGATGTTCCTCAAGTACATATATAGTCTGAGCTGTGATCCCACCAATAAGAAGGTTTCCTGGTTGATACCATTCATAAAGGAGATGAGAAGGATCACTTCTGGGGCAAGATGTGGCATCTATTTGGCACTTCATGTCAACCATCAACCACAGTATGATCACTTCCCTCAACATTTTCTCTAGAGGAGACTTATTTCTTACTGTCTAGAATCCCACCACTGCAAATGGTGAGACTATTTCCCATCTACTATAAAATCTAGGAACACGTCCAGTTAACATACATAATTATATCAGTTCTGCTATTTCATTGGTTGAAATCAACACGGTTTGCAGAACATGCCCTGCTGGACAAGCACATTCTAGTGAATGGAACTCACTACCAGAGTCCAAAGGGACAAGAACCTGCCTGCCTCTTTTTCCTCAACTGCAGACGTGAATGGTTTTATAACCTCTTCCAGACTGACTTTTGAATTGTGTCTTAGTATTTCTGGAAACTTGCTGGAACTGTGCCATGAAACCCCAATGAGAGTCATTTAGCTTAATTGCCAATAAACAGTCACCTCTACCAAATGGGATCTCTTGTGTTTGGAGAGCAATTATTTCACTTCCACATTACACCATTGAAGACAACCATATTCTTAGTTTTTAAAGGACATATCACATAAAAGAATGATATATTATTATTTTGTAAAATTCTTCCCAAACCAAATATTCATGACTGAAATCTCTATGTTCTCCAAATGTATCTCTGTAGGAAACCTTTCAGCACAATAAACCTCAAAGGAGACACTGAGGGTGATATTCTAGGGGTTCCTTATTCTTTTCTAAAATATGGGTATGCATAAAAAGTCCATGCATGATACTTGATAATAATAATAATAATAATAATAATAATAATAATAATAATAATAATAATAATAATAATAATAATAATAATAATAATAATAATAATAATAATAATAATAATAATAATAATAATAATAATAATAAAGTTGGAAGGGACATTGGAGGTCATCTAGTCCAACCCCCTTCTCAGGCAAGAAACCCTATACGATTTCAGACAAATGGCTGTCCAGTCTCTTCTTAAAAACTTCCAGTGTTGGAGCATTCACCGCTTCTGGAGGCAGGTTGTTCCACTGGTTAATTGTTCTAATTGATTAGTTTCCATCCATTGCTTCTTGTCCTGCCTTCTGGCGCCTTGGAAAATAGCTTCACTCCCTCTTCTTTGTGGCAGCCCCTGAGATATTGGAACACTGCTATCATGTCCCCCCTTGTCCTTCTCTTCGTTAAACTAGACATACCCAATTCCAGCAGCCGTTCCTTATATGCTTTAGCCTCCAGTCCCCTAATCAAATTTGTTGCTCTTCTCTGTACTCTTTCTAGAGTCTCAATGTCTTTTTTACACCATGGTGACCAAAACTGGATGCAGTATTCCAAGTGTGGCCTTACCAAGGCATTGTAAAGTATTAATACTTCACGTGATCTTGATTCTATCCCTCTGTTAATGCAGCCTAGCACTGTGTTGGCCTTTTTGGCAGCTGCAGCACACTGCTGGCTCATATTTAAGTGATTGTCCACTAGGACTCCGAGGTCCCTCTCACAGTTGCTACTATTGAGCAAGGTACCCCCTATACTATACCTGTACATTTGGTTTTTCTTGCCTAAATGTAGAACCTTATTTTTTTCACCATTGAATTTCATTTTGTTAGATAGCGCCCAGTGTTCAAGTCTGTCAAGATCCTTCTGTATCTTAAGCCTGTCTTCTGGAGTGTTGGCTATTCCTGCCAGCTTGGTGTCGTCTGCAAATTTGATGATTTCCCCATCTATCCCCTCGTCCAAATCATTGATGAAGATGTTGAAGAACACTGGGCCCAGAACAGAGCCCTGGGGCACCCCACTACACACTTCCCTCCATGTAGATGCGGTTCCATTGAGGACCACAAGCTGAGTACGGCCAGTCAGCCAGCTCCGGATCCATCTGGTGGTGATGCTGTCTAACCCACATTTTTCTATCTTATCAAGTAGTAGGTTGTGATCTACTTTATCAAATGCCTTACTGAAGTCCAAGTAAATTATATCCGCAGCATTCCTCTGATCCACTAAGTTTGTCACTTGGTCAAAGAATGCAATAAGATTTGTCTGGCATGATCTGTTTTTGACAAACCCATGTTGGCTTTTAGTAATGACTTTGTTTTCCTCTAGGTGTTTGCTGATTCGTTTTTTGATTATCTTTTCCAGAATTTTCCCAGGTATTGAGGTCAGGCTGATAGGTCTGTAATTTCCTGGGTCCATTTTTTTCCCTTTTTTGAAGATGGGAACTACATCAGCTCTTTTCCAGTCCTCCAGTAATTCCCCAGTGCTCCAGGATCTTTGAAAAATATAGTTCAATGGTTCTGAGATCACATCTGCCAGTTCCTTGAGAACCCTGGGGTAATCCATCTGGTCCTGGTGATTTGAACTCATCTAGGCTGGACAGGTGCTCACTTACCGTTTTCTTGCCTATCTTAACTTGTGTTTCTATTCTGTTTTTTATGGCACTATTTTTGGTAGGTTGGTCTGTTTTTTCCCTTTGTGTAAAGACAGATGCAAAAAACGAGTTAAATAGTTCTGCTTTCTCCCTGTTGCTTGTCACCTTCTTGCCACTTTCACCCACTAGTGGACCAATCATTTCCTTCACTTTTTACTTGTTTTTTACATGTTGAAAGAAGCTTTTTTTGTTATTTTTGACTTTGGTCGCAAGCCTTAGTTCATTATGAGCCTTAGCTTTCCTCACTTCATCTTTGCAGGCTTGAGCTATTTGCTGATATTCTGTCTTAGTTATGTGCCCCTCTTTCCACTTTCTATACTTGTCCTTTTTATCTTTCAATTTATCAGAGAATTCTTTATGCAGCCATGCTGGTTTCTTTTGAGAGCTGTTATTTTTCCTCTTTGTTGGTATTATGCTAGACTGGGCTTTTATTATCTCATTTTTCAATATTTCCCAAGCTTCTTGAGTTGTTTTCCCCTTGAGGATTCTCATCCATGGAATCCTTCCCAAGCTCTCTCTAAGTTTATTGAAATTAGCTCTCTTAAAATCCAAGACTCTAGTTTGACTGTGTTCTATTGCTTGTGCTTCCAGAATGTTGAATTCCAATATTGCATGATCACTCCCCCCCAAGGTTCCTGTGGCTTCAACACCTTCTATCATTTCATCTCTGTTAGTGAGGATTAGATCCAATATGGCTAATCCCCTAGTTCCCTCCTCTACTTTTTGGGAGACAAAGTTGTTTGCTAGGTTTGCAAGGAATCTGTTTGATCTTCCACTTGGTGCAGAGTTTGTCTCCCAGTTGATGTCAGGGTAGTTAAAGTCCCTCATTACTATTGTGATGTGCTTCCTACATACCTTAGTTAGCTGACTAGCAAAAAGTTCATCTATTTCCTCTGTTTGGTTGGATGGCCTGTAGTATACACCTATGGCAATGTCATTTTTCCCCCTTTTATATTGACCCAAATGCATTCAAGACAGTTTTCATCATTGTTGTGCTCTATTTCTGTAGAGATGTAGTTATTTCTTACATATAGAGCAACTCCGCCTCCTCTTTTATTTGGTCTGTTTCTTTTAAATAATTTAAATCCCTCAAGCTGTGTGTTCCATTTGTGGGTTTCATCCCACCATGTTTCCATAATGGCAACAATATCATATCTGCCCTCATTAGCCTGAATTTCTAGTTCACCCTGTTTGCTGTTCATACTCTGTGCATTGGTATATAGACATTTGAGTCCTTTATGACTGACCCTGTGTTTACTTTCTACATAACCTGTGTGGTGCCTGAGTTCCCCTATTGTCTTACCACCTTTTTGGTTAGTGCACTTTGTGTGGCACTTGCTATTAGAGGCTTGATTTTGCTTGACAGCAAGGTTGATATTCTTGTCCACACACACATCTATGTTACATGCACTGATAACCCTATAATTGTTAGATTGCCGGGGACAGGGATGTTCTGTATCAATTAACTCACTGTCCCCACTGTTTAGTTTAAATATTTCTCCAGAAAATCTGTGAATTTATAGCCGAGTAACTCAATCCCTTTCTTTGATGGATGCAAACCATCTCTTTTGTACATTTTTTTCATTGGACCAGCTACAGACATCGTGACTAATATATCCAAAGCCTTCTCCTTTACACCACTCCTTTAGCCACATATTGAATTCCGCTATACGCTGGCCTTTTCCATTTTGCTCCTTATATACTGGTAAAACTTCTGAAAAAGTAAGCCTACAGCCTATTCTGCTAAGTTCCTGTCCCAAGCTCTGGAAATCGTTCTGCACAGAGAGTACATCTTTTTGGGACAGATCGTTAGTGCCAAGATGTACAATAGCCTCCACATCACAGTCCTTGCTGGCATTCTTGATTATTTTAGAAATAAGCTTCTTGTCCCTACTGGCAGTAGCACCTGGAAGACACCTAACCTCTTTTGAAACCTCTGTGTCCTTTCCTAAATTTACATCCCTTATAATTGAATCACCTACCAGAAGGTGGCTTCTCTTTTTGGATGCCTTTCTGTTCTTGCATGACTGATGTGTAATACCTGATTCACACTTCTCCCTGTCAAAAACAAGTTCTTCATCTCGGACCATGATCCCCTGCTTATTTCAGTTATCATCGCAATTACTTTTACCTGCCTCCTTAATTTCCCTATTAAGGTCAGCAAGGGCACTGTATCTGTTGTGCAGGGACACAGCGAAAGCTTTGCATTTATGGTTCACAGCTCTCACCCTGCCAGATCTCATGGTTGTCCACACTGCCCTTCTCCTGCAGGATCTTTGTAGTAGAGGGGGCTGATAGCACGGAGGCTCAGTAGAGTAGTGGGACTGAACTGGACACCTAATTTCTGCCTGAAGAGCAGAGATTGCAGACCCTAGATAAATAATCTGTCCTTGTAGACTAGTGATTTGTTTACAGATAGGACATTTTCCAAGTTTGAAAAGGGTACTGTGAAAGACACCTGCAAAGCAAGTGTTGCACTCAACTAAGCCAGACATTCTTAGATACAGGGAATCTCAGACACACTTGCCCTTTTGATTTTTAGTTATATAATTTGCGTGCCAGTAGGCGCGCGGGCCGCTACCTTTCTGTTGCAGTCTACCAAGAGTTAGAGTTTGTAAAACCTCCCCAACAGCTCTGGGCAGTTTAAATACAACTGATTGACAGTTCATCTGGCATCTTTTTTTTTTAAAGACCAATCCCAAATTTCCTCCAAGAGCTTGAAGGAGAGATCAAGATGCTCACCCTTTGTATGAATTCTATTAAATCCCCTAGTTAACCTTAAGGTGGTTTCCTTGATCCCAGTTAGAGTTAGGAATAATAGAGTAAGAGAATAACAGAGTTGGAAGGGACCTTGGAGGTCTTCTAGTCCAAACTTCTGCTCAAGCAGGAAACCCTGTACTATTCTAGACAAATGGTTGTCCAATCTCTTTGTAAAATCCTTCAGTGATGGAGCACCCACAACTCCCAGAGGCATGTCATTCCATTGATTAATTATTCTAATTGTCAGAAACTTTCTCCTTGCTTCCAGGTTGCTTCTCTCTCCTTGATTAGTTTCCTTCCATTGCTTCTGGTCCTGCCTTCAGGTGCTTTGGAGAATAGCTTAACTCAATCTTCTCTGTAGGAGCCTCTTAGATAGTGGAATAGAGGTATCATGTCACCCCTAATCCTTCTTTTCATTAAACTAGACATACACAACTCTTGCACCCATTCTTCTTACAGTATTTTTTAGCCATCAGTGCCCTAATCATCTTTGTTGGTCTTCTCTGCACTCTTTTTAGAGTTTAAACATCTTCTTTATATCGTGGCGACCAAAACTGGATGCAATATTCCAAGTGTGGTGATACCAAGGCATTATAAAGTGGTATTAACACTTCACGTGACCTTTATTCTATCCCTCTGTTAATGCAGTCCTAGACTGCATTGGCTTTTTTTGGCAACTGCATCACACTACTGGCTCATATTCAAATGATTGTCCACTAGGGCTCCAGGATCCCTTTCACAGTTGCTACTGTTGAGCCAGGTACCACCTATTCTATATCTGTGCATTTGGTTTTTCTTCCTAAATGTAGAACCTTACTTTTTTCATGACTGAATTTCATTTTGTTAGATAGGGCCCAGTGTTCGAGTCTGTCAGGATTATTTTGTATCTTGCATCTGTTTTCTGCAGTGTTGGCTATTCCTTCCAGCTTGGTGTCATCCGCAGATTTGATGGGTTTCCCTTCTATCCCCTTGTTTAAATTATTGATGAAGATATTCAAGAGTACTAGTTCTACGACAGAGCCTTGGGGTGCCCTACTGCATACTTCCTTCCACGTAAATACAGTTCCACTTAGGACTACACATTGAGTGTGGTTGGTGAGTAGTTACAAATCCATATAGTGGTCTAACCCACATTTTTCTATCAGTATACCATTTCTGACAAGTAATTGTCCAATCTCTTCTTTAAAATCCCCAGTGTTGGAGCACCCAAACTTCTGAATGCAAGCTGTTCCATAGGTTAATTGTTCTCATTGTTAGGAAGTTTCTCTTTAATTCCAGTTTCTTTGATTAGTTTCCATCCATCATTTCTTGTCCTGCCCTCTGGTGCTTTGGAAAATAAGTTGACCCCTCTTCTTTATGGCAGCCCCTCAAATACTACAATACTGCTATCATATCCCCCCAGTCCTTCTTTTTTCTAGACCAGCCAAACCCAAATCCTACAACCATTCTTCATATGTTTTAGTCTCCAGGCCTTTAATCATCTTAGTTGATCTTCTCTGCACTTTTTCCAAAGTCTCAACAACATTTTTCTCATAACATTGAACAGTCACTAAACCTATGGTCCTAAGTTAAGGAGTGTGTGTATGTTGCAACCATAGAGAGAGACGTGTATATTGTAGATTTACATTAGAAATTTACTTGTAACTGCTAATAAGAAGATTGTCTCTTCTCTGTTTCATGATGATAAGATCCAAAGTATATTACAGATCATTGTTTATTGTAATGTATTCAGTTGTATGAGGCAGCAGGTGCAAGGTGGCCACGTGGTCACTGAAGAGATAGAATGCCTGGGGCCCGGGCAATCTTGTTATTTTAGAGCGGGAGAAACCTCTGCATTCATTGGTTAGCATTAACCAGAGCTCCATGTATAAAAAGGAGGGAGCTAGTTTCGTTTTCTGTTCTGTTCTGTGTATGTATTAATGAATAAACCTTTGTTATTGTTAAACCAGTCTCTTCGATGTCTACCCAATCGAAAACAGAACAATTGGCAACGAAGGTGGGATACTGCTGCCACTTTAAAGAAGGCCCTGAATCAACCTAAGGAGGGCCGGACATGCAGAGGCTCACTCACCCGCCAGTACGCAAACACTGGGGGAGAGTGCTGTGATGAACTGCCTGGAAAACCCTCTAACTTGTGGCAGCACGGGTAGAGAAGAGACTTGGCATGGCCAAGCTGGGTTGGCTAGTGGAGTTCGACGTAGCTCACCTGGAGCGGTGGAGCTCGTACGTCGCCCGGGCCGAGAATTACTTCCGCGTTAACCGAGTTGCGGAAGACGAGCTGAAGGCTGCCACGCTACTCTGCGTCTGCGGCCAAGCCATCTTCGGCATCACAGAAAACCTCGTATCCCCAGTGCCATTGGAGACAGTGCCCTACAGAGAGCTAAAAAAGATGCTCAAGGAGCACTTCGAGCCGAAGCTGTTGGTCATCGCATGGCGGCACGCCTTCGAGCAGAGGGACCAGTGTCCAGGAGAGTCCGTAACCGAATTTATTGCAGCCCTCTGACAGGCAGCGAGGCCGTGTGAGTTCAACGACTTAGAGGAACGTTTATGGGACCGTTTGGTTTGCGGACTACGGAGCCGAGAGCTCCAGCAAAAGATCTTTGCAAAGGAGACGGTATTGTTCCAAGAGGCATTGCGAGAGGTCACCACAGAGGAAGCAGCCGGCGGAGCTGTAATTGCCTTGCGGCTCTCAAAGAACACTTCCCCATCGCAGACCATCCACCACGAGGACGTCAAAATGGACGAAGAGGCCGAGTCAGACCAGGAAGTTGACCTAGTGCGACAACTACCAGAAAAAGGACTGTCGAGACCCCTTGACAAGGCAGATCCCTTCCCTAGGTGTATGGGGTGCGGGGCTCACCACAAGTGAGCCGACTGCCGGTTCCATACTGGTCATTGCCGAGCATGTGGCAAGCAAGGCCATATTGCTGTTGTGTGCTTAGGGTGCGGAAAAGAGAGCACCAAGAAAGAGTTGCCTCGGAAAGGTACCGGGGTACCCAGCCAAAACAGGGTGGGGTTCTGTGCCAGCAGATGCAGTGCCCATAGAACCGGGGGACAGCAGCCCTTAAAGAAAAAGCTGCAACTCGAAGTAAGGTTGCAGGGGCTCCCATTGCGGATGGAACTGGACACGGGGTCTGTAGTGTCCATCATATCCCAGAGCACCCTTAATAGAATTTTTGGGCGGAGTGGTCAACGGCTGAAAATGAGGCCATCAAATCTAATTCTGATTTCCAGAATTCCCCGGTCAGAGTAAAGGGGGAGGTCACTATAAGGGTGGAATTTCAGAAATTCAAGGGAATGCTGACTGTAGTTGTAGTGAATGGGGACAGGACAAGCCTAATCGGGCTTGATTGGTTTGAGGCTCTGGGAATCCAGGTAATGGGGCTGAACAGCATAAAAACGGCCAGTTTGGAACAAGTCTGCAAAGACTTCGCGGACGTGTTCACCACCGAACTGGGAGAGTTTAAGGGGCCACCAATTGTATTAAGGTTAGATCCTTCTGTCACACCGATTAGGATCAAGCCTCATCGGCTGCCGTTCACCCTAAAGCACAAAATTAATGCTGAATTGGATAAACTTTTGCAGCAGGGCATCTTAGAGCCTGTGGACAGCAGTCCAGGGGAAACCCCCATAGTGATGCCACTTAAGGCCAACGGAGAGGTCAGAATCTGTGCTGACTATAAGTGCACGCTGAATAAAGCGCTGCAGCAACACTCCTATCCCGTGCCAGTAGTCAGCCATATTCTGGCATCATTACAAGGGGGTTGCATTTTCGCTAAACTTGATTTGGCCCAGGCCTACCAACAGCTGCCGGTGGACGAAGCCACGGCAGAGGCACAGACCATTGTAACCCATCAGGGGGCTTTCAAGGTGCGCAGGCTACAATTCGGTGTTAACGTAGCACCAGGTATCTTCCAGAGTGTCATGGAGCGAACGCTCAGAGACCTCCCGGGCATATGCATATGCCCATACTTTGATGATGTCCTCATCGCAGGGGAATCAGTAGAGAATCTAGCTGAGAGACTCAAGGCCGTGTTGTTGCGGTTTCGCAAAGCGGGCCTGAAACTCAGGAAAGATAAGTGCAAGATTGGAGTCACATCCACTGAGTTTTTGGGGTTTTGCATAGACGCGGAAGGCATACACCCTGCTCAGTCTAAGCTGGAGGCGATCCAGCAAGCACCCAGTCCCAAAGCAAAAACAGAACTCCAAGCGTTCTTGGGACTGTTGAATTTCTATCACGCATTCCTTCCCCACAAGGCAGCCGTAGCGGAGCCATTACACCGGCTCCTAGACAAGCAGGCTACTTGGGCATGGACGAGTGTCCACGAGAAAAGCTTTGCTGCAGTCAAAGCATTGCTTTCCTCAAACGCAGTATTAGCTCATTTTAATGAGCGACTCCCTGTTTGCATAGCGTGCGATGCTTCCCCGTATGGGATCGGAGCTGTTTTAAGTCATCTTAAAACAGATGGGACTCAGGTCCCGATAGCCTATTACTCCAGAACCCTGTCTGCCGCAGAGCGTAACTATGCACAGTTAGATCGAGAAGCATTGGCAATCGTAGCGGACATCAAGAAGTTCCATGACTTCTTGTATGGTCACCGTTTCACGGTCTTCACGGACCACAAGCCACTGTTGGGGCTGTTTACAACTGACAAGCAGACACCCCACATAATATCTCCTAGGATGTTGAGATGGTCCATATTCCTCTCTGCATATGTTTTTTGCATGATTCACAAGCGGGCAAAGAGATGGGCTATGCAGACGGCCTCAGTAGGTTGCCTTTAAGGGACATAGAGCCTGCCCCTGCCCCAGCAACCCATATCCTTTCCATTCAGGATTTGCCTGAATCCCCTCTCCATGCAGGGGATGTAGCAGTGGAGACAGCTGCTGACAACACATTAACACGCGTGTTAAACTGGGTGTTATTGGGATGGCCGGACTTGTGTCCGGGCACAGAATTTCAGGGGTTTTGGAGGAGAAAATCGGAACTCTCCATTTTCAAAGGGTGTCTACTGTGGGGCAGTCAGGTAGTCATCCCGACCTCACTGAGGACTAGAGTCCTGGTATCTCTGCATGAGGGACATCCAGGAATAGTCCGAATGAAGGTGCTTGCACGCAGTCACCTGTGGTGGCCAGGGCTCGATAAGGAGATCGAAGCCCAGGTACAAGGTGTCACATTTGCCAACAGTCCAGGCCAGAAATGCCCCAAGCTCCCATCCATAGGTGGAAAACAACACAGGATCCTTGGTCAAGGATCCATATCGACTATGCGCAGATAGATTGGCAACTTTCAGGGGCAACTCTTTCTTATTGTGGTAGACAGTCACTCTAAGTGGCTGGAGGTGGTTCCAGGGTCCGCTGCCACTTCCACTATCACCATCAGGGTTCTGCGTGGCATTTTTGCCACTCATGGACTGCTGGACGTAATTGTCTCCGACAATAGAACTCAATTTACTTCCTCGGAGTTCCAGTCTTTTCTGCGGGGAAATCTATTTTTTTTTTTTTTTTCCTTTTTCACTTTACAATTTACAAAACAAAATACATTTTTTTCTTCCTTAACAGTACTGTGTCCTCTATTTCTTACATTTATTTACAGTTGGTTACATAGCTTTCCTACTTTTTTGTTCTTTGATCCAACCAAACATAGCACTTGTTCCATATCTTGTAATATTCTGTTGCTTCCTTATCCTTTATTTCTAAAGTAAGCTTGTACATTTCAGCGCATTCTAGTATCTTATAAATAATCATGTCATTTGGTGGTACATTCTCACATTTCCAACATTGCGTGTATGCGATGTGTGCCGCTGTTATTATGTGCACAATGATGTATCGAAGTTGTTTTTTTATCTTTGGATTAATTATACCTAATAAAAATAGCTCCGGTTTAAATTCAATTTGTTCTTTGGTTATCTCTTGTATCCACCCCCTTATCTGTTCCCAGTAGGTCTTTGCCTTTGGACATTGCCACCACATATGGTAAAATGTTCCCTCTTTGTTTTTGCATTTCCAACAGTCTGGGTTCATGTTTTTATACATCTTTGCCAGTCTCGCTGGTGCTAAATGCCATCTATGAAGCATTTTATATTGGTTTTCCTTATACGCAGTTGACAGTGTCAATTTACAGTTTTTATTCCAAATTCTTTCCCATTCTTCTAATTCTATAGTTCGACCCACATTTCAAGCCCATGCTATCATTGACCCTTTTACTATTTCTTCCTCCAATTCAATCTCCAGTAGATATTTATAAGTTCTTGTTAAGAAGTTTTCTCCCCTACCCATCAATATTTTGTCCAGTTGTTGTGGTAATCGGTTTATCCCATATTCTGCCATGTCCTTACTATATTTTGACTGAATCTGTAGGTATGGCCACCAATCTATAATTATTCCCTGTTCTTTTAATTCTTCCCTTGATTTGAGCTTCCCTTGATTATCTAATAGTTCTTCATATCTTTCCATCTTTTTTTTGTCTAATGTATTTGGATGAATCACTGCCTCCATTGGAGAGACCCAATTTGGTATTTTCGTGTAGTATTTCTTTTTGACCCTTTCCCACGTCCAAATCAGTGCGTCCCTTATCTGATGTCGTTGAAAATATGTGTGTGTGCTCTTATGTTTTCCCCATAAAAAGGCGTGTCAACCGGCTTGTAGATCATGTCCTTCTATTGTTAAAAACCTTTGATTATCTAGGTATATCCAATCCCTAATCCAAGGTAACCCCGCTGCTTGATAGTAGGTTTCCCATTTTGGGAGCCCAAGGCCACCTCTACTTCTACTGTCTTGTAATGTCTTAATATTTATTCGTGCTTTTTTACCTAACCAAATAAATTTATTAATCATTTTGTCCAATCCAGCAAAGAATTTTTTGTCTAGTTTTATTGGGACTGTCTGAAATAGATATAATAGTTTTGGTAGTATATTCATTTTTATCACTGAAATCCTTCCTAGTAGTGATAGTTGTAATTTCCCCCAGACCTCTAGATCTTTTTTAATTTGTAGTGTCAGTTTTTTGTAATTATCCTTTTTTAATGAAGAACATCTTATAGTAAGCTAAATTCCTAGGTATTTAATCTTTTTTACGATTTGTAGTCCCAACTCCTCTTCTAATTTCCTTTTTTGTTTTTCAGTTAAATTTTTAACTAACATTTTAGTCTTTTCTCTATTTCCTCTCTCTAATGGTTCCTCTACAAAAAACACCAAGTCGTCCGCAAATGCCTGTGTCTTATATTCTTCTGTCTTCACCTGTAATCCTTTTATCTCTTTATTATTTCTAATTTGGGTTAATAACACTTCTAAAGTCAAAATAAAAAGTAGAGGTGACATTGGGCATCCCTGTCTTAGTCCTTTGTTTATTTCTAATTTCTCTGTATTGTCCCCATTAATTATCACCCTAGCCTTTTGTATTTTATATATTGCCTTTATCATTTTCTCGAACTTCTCTCCAAATTTCATGTCCTCGATCTGTTGGAACATAAACTGCCAATTAAGATTGTCAAATGTTTTCTGGGCATCTAAGAAAATTAATGTCACCTGTTTTTCAGGGTGTGCTTCATAATATTCTAGGACATTTAGCACCATTCTCGTATTATTCCTTATTGGTCTTGTGGGTAAAAAACCATTTTGATCTGAGTGTATTATATCATTTAATATTAATTTCAGTCTTTCTGCCATTATGGTGGTAAAGATTTTATAATCTGCATTCAACAACGAGATTGGCCTATAGTTTTTTAGTTGTTTAGGGTCCGTACCTTCTTTTAAGATGAGGGATATGTTGGCTTCTATCCATGAATCCGGTAATTTAGCTTTTTCTAATACATCATTGTACACTTCTAATAAAGTCATTTCAAAATCCTCATAGAAAGTCTTATACACCTCCCCTGGTAGTCCATCTGGCCCCGGGGCTTTATTATTTTTTTGTTTTTGCACTGCGATTTTTAATTCCCTAGCTGTTATTTCCTTATTCAATATTTCTCTCTGTCCTTCTTTTAATTCTGGCAAGCCGTTTACCTTTAAATATTGTTTTATATTTTCCACTTCTATCTCCTTTTTTTTGTATAATAACTCAAAGTAGTTCTGAATAATTTCTTTCTTTTTATCTATTTTATATTGCAACTCTCCTTTTTCGTCTTGTAATTCCTGGATGAATCATTTTTCCTTCTCTTTTTTAATTTATAAGCGAGCTATGTCGGCGCCTTTTCACCCAGCGTCAAATGGTCAAGCAGAACGCATGGTGCGAACTACAAAAGACACTTTGAAACGACTAACGCACGGCAACTGGCATCACCAGTTGGCTGACTTTCTCTTGTGCCACCGCACCACTCCATGTACTGCTACGGGCAAAAGCCCCACTGAGCTCCGATGGGGTCACCGGATTATCACTAAGCTGGATAGGTTACATCCGGATCGCGTTGCATCGCAGGTGTCCCAACCATGGGCACCGCGGCGGCTGAACTTGGGTGATCCGGTTTGGGCTCGAAACTATGGGCCTGTTAACTTCTGGGTGGTGGCTGTCATTTGTAGGGTCACCGGCCCTCTCTCCTACGAAGTGGAGTTGGAAGACGGTCGGGTGCTCCGGCGCCATATCAACCAGCTTCTCTGGAGGTTGCCTAGCTGCTCTTCCGTTCCTGGCTCTGCTCTGGGGGGGAGGAAGCTCCCGAGAGTGATCGGGACAGTCAACAAGACCCGGAATCTGGCTCATCGCAAACAGTGATTGAGGGGTTTGCCTTCGAGGCGACTCCTGACTCAGGCACCACGCGCAAGGGACATTGCGTGAATTGGTTTTTTCCAGCCTCTCCACGGGGGGGGGGGTGTTGCCCATCCGGGACACGACCCCCATTCACACCTCTCTACGGGAAGGGGGTTGCCCATCCGGGACACAACCCCCAACCATTTGTTTCGACAGATCAGGGGAACACCACCCCTCTTCAGGGGAACTCTACCCCAACCCGGCACGCAGAGCTGGACCAACAGGCCAGCCTGCAGGCCCCAACTCCGACCATTTCAAATGGGTCCCCAAGTCCTGGTCTGCTGAGCCCGGTGGGCAAGCTTGCAGATCAGGCAACCGTGGCACTTCCGCGGAGATCGGAGCAAATCCGAGGACCTCCCAAATTCCTCAAGGAGTACGTGAGGGCTCTGTCTGCACTAGCTTAGCATTCGGAGTTCTTGCTAGCATTGAAGCGTGCTACAAAAAATACTTTTACATAAGCTGGCATTGCCAGTAGTGTTTTTCAAAGCTTCCATTAGCTGCTTGTTAAAGCTGTAATGAACAAAGGAAGAGCGCCTCGTCCTGAAAGGTCGCAGGCTGGGCTAAGGTTAGGGAAAGAAACGGGTAGCCTCCTTCCAGGAACGACTTACAAATAAGGTGAATAGGTAGCCTCCATCTGGGGGCGGCTTATTAAGTACCAAATAAAAGGGGTGCAGTATGCTCTTCACTAAGGGGGGAGGGGTGTAATGTATTCAGTTGTATGAGGCAGCAGGTGCAAGGTGGCCATGTGGTCACTGAAGAGACAGAATGCCTGGGGCCCGGGCAGACTTGTTATTTTAGAGCGGGTGAAACCTCTGCATTCATTGGTTAGCATTAACCAGAGCTCCATGTATAAAAAGGAGGGAGCTAGTTTCGTTTTCTGTTCTGTTCTGTGTATGTATTAATGAATAAACCTTTGTTATTGTTAAACCAGTCTCTTCGATGTCTACCCAATCGAAAACAGAACATTTATAATTACCAAACCTATAAGAAGACCTATTATTTTTTTCATTAAATGGGTCTTGTAAATAATCAGAACTAAGAAAAAATACTTTATAGAAACCAGAATCACTCATTACACAGTGAAATATTTTATTTTCCATGTCTGCTCATAAGATATTGACAAACACTGTTATAGAGTTATATAAATTAAATATCAGTAAAATTGCCATGGATAATAAACAAGAATAGTTTTTATTCTTAGAAAAGGATTACTAATTCCATTTCACAATAGAAAGACATTTACCCACAATTAATCAGAAATGCTTCTTCTTTACAAGTTGCTCTTTGCTGTTAAGGTCAGGTCTCAACAAAATAATGTAGCATTTGGGGAAAAAGATACATGCCAATAACCCAGCACTAGAAGCTAAGATGGAGAAGATCTCCACAGCTATCATATACTTTCCTTTGGTGCTCACATAGGTTGGAACAAAAGTTAACCAAACACTGCAAAACATCAGCATGCTAAAAGTGATGAACTTGGCTTCGTTGAATGTGTCTGGCAGGTTCCTAGCTAGAAAGGCCACCAGGAAGCTGACCAAAGACAGAAATCCCATATAGCTCAAGACAAGGTAAAACATCACAACAGACCCTTCATTACATTCTGCTATGATCTCTTTAGGTATTGATTTCATGTTAAGTTCTGGAAAGGGGGGAGAGGTGATCATCCATGCCAGACAAATGCCTGCTTGAATAGAGGAGCCAGAAAAAACAATTAAGATGGACAGTCTTTTCCCCAACCATTTTCTCCTGCCAGACCCTGGTTTGGTAGCCATGAATGCTCCAATGACCATGATAGTTTTGGCCAATACAGAAGAAATGGCCACAGAGAAGATAATGCCAAACACAGATTGTCTGATGAAGCAAATCAGTTTGAGAGGTTTTCCAAGGAAGAGAAAAGAGCAGAGGAAGCAAAGCAGAAGGGAGATGAGGAGAGTGTAGGTGAGGTCCTTGTTGTTAGCTTTAACAATAGGGGTGTCCTTATACTTAATAAATATTCCAAGTATGAGCATGGTAATGACTGAAAATAAAAAAGCAACTACCACTAAACTGATCCCTAAAGGTCCGTCAAAGGTTAGAAAAGTTATGATTTTGGGGATGCATCGAACTTTATCCTTACTTGGAGATTGATCTTCTGGACATTCCGAACAAGCAATCATATCTGCAAATAAGAGAGAGGAATCTTAACATGGAGCACCAAATAAAATATATAATTTAGATTAAATCAGTGTTTTGTAAACTCGGGCAGTATACAAAGTCTGGACTTCAACTCTAAAAATTTTGTCTGGAGAATTCTGGAAGTTTAATTCACCTCTTAAAGTGGTTAAGTTTGAAAACCATTTGATTAGCTCATTAGACAATCAGATTCAGCAAGGTGAATTTCCATACTGGAAATATTCTAGAAGCTTCCTGAAATCACATCCCTTCAGGCCTTCCATGTCCAAGTGTTAGGCACAGATATGTATGAGTAGCAGTGTCCTGAAGTGTTCCCAAAGCCAACATGGTGGGCCCATCCCTGTGACTGGATTCTTGCCCAATTTAGTGCTGTTACATATATTACATACACATAAAACAGAGGATTGGGCTTCAGTCATATGATCAAATGTGGCTTTTTCTATGGGCACCAAGATATCTCGGGATGTATGTTTCTATCTATTGATTTTTGACCTCTATCATTCTTTTTTATTTATTTTAGGAATTATTTGAAAGGTTTTCAGTCTAGTATTACCCATTATCATGAACACCACCTTGAGAAATGTTCCAGTATGTAAATTGGTACTAGAATAAATGAAAGTAGCAAATATGCTGCATAGGGGAGGGGAGGGGAGGAGAGGAGAGAGTAAATAGAAAATAATTTACCTGACATGTTTGACATCTTCCCATCGGAACATGGATCACAATCATAGCAGCAGGTGAATTTCCATAGTGGAAATATTCCAGAAGCTTCCTGAGATCACATCCCTTCAGGCCTTCCATGTCCAAATGTTAGCCACAGATATGTATGAGTAGCAGTGTCCTGAACTGTCCCCAAATCCAACATGGTGGGCCCATCCCTGTGACTGAATTCTTGCCCAATTTAGTGCTGTTACATATATTACACACACATCAAACAGAGGATTGGGCTTCAGTCACATGATCAAATGTGGCTTTTTCTACGGCACCAAGATATGTAGGGATGTATGTTTCTATCTATTGATTTTTGGCCTCTATCATTCTTTTTTATTTATTTTAGGAATTATTTGAAAGGTTTTCAGTCTACTATTACCCATTATCATGAACACCACCTTGAGAAATCTTCCAGTATTTAAATTGGTACTAGAATAAATGAAAGAAGCAAATATGCTGCATATCTAAATAAAAACAATTAACCACAAATATGTCAGAGTGGAGAGGGGAGGGGAGGGGGAGGAGAGGAGAGGAGAGTGTAAATAGAAAATAATTTACCTGACTTGTTTGACATCTTCCCATCGGAACATGGATCACAATCATAGCAGCAAAATTTCTCACCTTCTTTCTTTTTCTTCTGATACCCGGCAGGGCAAGGATTATTACACAGTGCAACAGGCAAGATCTGTTGATAAACCAGGATGGAATTCAGGACTGAATTTTCCTCCTACTCTTTCTAGTTGATGGACTTTCAGATGATCTTGTCCTAATCATGACACAAGGAATGTTGTTGTTCTCTTTTTACACTATTGCTTATACAACTACCTCAAAAGTAAAGTTGGACATACATTTCTTAGTCCACTAATTCTCAAATTTCTGATCACTGGTCCAAAGTGTGTGGGAGCACTTTTTATTATATTCTCAATTATTATTATATTTATATTATATTTATTATTTTATATTTATTATTTAATGTTTCTTGAATTTTATTTCACTGTTCCCTTGAGGCTGGGATGATAGCATAATTCCCCATCTTCCCTGTATAAAAAAACATACAAATTATTTGCCAATTGTAATTACCCGAGAGCAGGAAAATACAACCATACCTTGAGTACAGAGTCCTAAGTTTTATCTGATTGAAAGATCAGAAAGCAGGCTGTACCATTAAACTCATGTCTCATCCCCAAATCATTTATCCAAAATAATAAAAACACTGAAATACATACCTGCTGAAAATATTTGTGCCACACAATTAAATCTTCATGAATCACAAATTTGTTTCCTTCAAGTGCTGTGGCACCCACCTTTCCAATTTTCACTTTACGGTAGGAGTTATTTGGAAACATGACCACATTTGTAATATCAAATCCAGAAAGCACTTCTCCTTGATGGTTGATGGACACAGTTTCTCCAAGTGAATTATTGAATGAAAGGCCTTGGAGAAAGGAGTGAAACTAAGTAAAAAGAAGAGGGAAAAAATAAGGGAAAGCACAAACTGTATTACATAAAGATTTCCTGAAATTTATATCTATAGAAATGAAAATGGCTTTACTTAATTCCCACCGATTTCTGTCAGTCGGTTTTAAATATGACTATCACTTAACCCCTAATGAGAAGGAAGGACTCACTGGAGAAGAGCCTAATGCTGGGAAAGATTGAGGGCAATAGAAGAAGGGGACGACAGAGAATGAGGTGGCTGGATGGAGTCACTGAAGCAGTAGGCATGAGTTTAAATGGACGCCACAAGATGGTAGAGGACAGGAAGGCTTGGAGGAACGTTGTCCATGGGGTCGCAATGGGTCGGACATGACTTCACAATTAACAACAACAATCACTTAACCGTGACACACTGCACAACTCTTTATTATGGCCTTCCACAGGAGAGACAAAACTGGGGCATCTGTGATCATACTGACATCATTGTGCCTGGTAGTGGACATCTACAATATAAATAACTAGAATCAAAAGCAAAATAACATGTCTTCCGGAGCTGGATTCTATCAAAGGCCAATAGTTGAGGACTTTATATGGAGATTGGGAAGCCAGTATTTTTTTTTCATTTTATCACTCTAGAAAGAGTGCAGAGAAGAACAACAAAGATGATTAGGGAGCTGGAGGCTAAAACATTTGAAGAATGTTTGCAGAAATTGGGTGTGTCTAGTTTAATAAAAGCAGTGTTCTAATATTTGAGAGGCTGCCACAAAAAGAGGGAGTCAACCTATTCTCCAAAGCACCTGAAGGCAGGACATGTATACATCACTACCTCCTCAATAAATTGAGATTGAATAAAAAATGTGGTATACCTTTACTAAACTGCTCCTGGAAATAAAGGTATTTTATTCACCAGTTATTACCTTCCATGTGTGTGGATCTTCAAGTTCAACGCTTCTACTCTCTGTTACTCTTTTGTATTTAGACCTAAGTAAGTTCATGCGATGAACAGCATGTGCTACAGCACACGCTGCATTGTAGATACTGTAGCTGTGGCCGGTCATTTGAAATAAATTTGCAGGAAGTTTTTTTAGATCTTCCCTCCCAGTACATGCTTCACCACTTTCCACCTGTTTATTGCTCTCTGAGAACAAACAATCAAAGCCTTGTTCCCAGAATTCTTTCAGCAAACTATCTCGTTGGGTCTGGAATGGTTTGATGGCCCCAAGGAATTCACTGAAACCCGACAGTTCATCGGAGTGAATATCAAAGGAAATTGCTCCATCGAACACTTGCAGATCTGAGGGTCGATGAAAGCTTGTTAACATTAAATCCATTTGAGCTGTCAAAATCCACATTTTTCCCACTTCTTTCCAACTGTCGAAAAATTTAAGGAACATTAACAAAAACATCAGTGTGGTGCTGTTCCCATAGAATATGAATGTATTGATATCGGTATAGAACAAATAATGGCATATCTTATACACTAGACTATTTTGAAACATAAAAAAATATACTTGTTTGGGCATTCTCTCCAAAAAGGCAGAACAAATCCTGTTCTCAGAAAGAAGTGGGTCCAGGGCTTGGAGGAAATTGTCTCCACTGTCATCATCCATAATTATAAGGCCAATCCATGTCCATCCAAAGTGCTTCAGCAAATGGATAATCCCCACAATCTGAAGGCTTTCATTGGGAGCCATGTGGTAAAAGGAAGCAGCCATCTTTGTCCCATGCTTCTTTGGAGCAAAAGAGCCATAGGCGAGCTAAAATACAATGTACACTTGGCTCTTATGGTTGGCATGCCTCAACTAACCTGAGAAATGTATTTTTTTCAACAACCCACAGATACATTTTTTCCCCAAGGTCTTTTCTTGCATGAGCTTCCATGTCCGATTGTAATTGAATCTTGCACCATTATGATTGCTATCGACTAAATGGTAAATAAATGGAATGCGATTTATTTTTCTCAATTCAATTTACATCCTGCTTTCCCTTCAGGCACACAAGAGGACAAATGCAGCTCTCTAAGCAGCCCTGTAGATTTGGCTGAGAGAGTTTGATGGACACAGTCTCAGCCAACTCGCAACTAGATGAGCAGCTTAAGTTCTCAACTTCTGTCCTCTATTTCCAATGTGATGCATCAGGTAGGGCTTACATCCAACTCCTAAACTTTATCAGGCTCTTTTGCTGCATCATTAAAACATAATCTAACCCCTACTTGGAAAAGAATTGTTCCCCGTTCTCTTCAATTTTTGGATGGGTTTTCCTACATATCTTACCTGTGGGGTTTTATAAAGACTTATGATATCTGACATGAAGAATGAGGTATCAGCACCAAATCCTCCAATAATGGCCACAATGGGATTCTCCTTGGTATCACATCTGTAGTTGACAACCAACTGATCGGATCGGAAGAGCAGTTCCAAAGTGGAACGGTAAGTCAGCCGGGCATCAAAATAGTTGTCAGAGATGAAAAATCCCAGAGTAAAGTTAGACGAGAGTCTTGTGTTTGAGTTGATTTGTTCCACAGCAAATGCCAAATTCAAGGAATGCTGAAACAATTTTAAAATGGCTCTGAAAACATAATTGAGAAATAAGTGATATACAGAGGGGTTGATGAAAGCAGAATGTGTTCAGTGAGGCAACATTAACAATAGAAATAATGTGATAGCAACACCAATGAGGAATATTTGGTGTAGCATGAAACAAAGGTCTGTACCTTTGGACTCACTTGTTGGAAAATATGTGCAATTCAGTGGTACTAGAACACAGGCTGATTTTATTTTTTTTATTTTTTTATTTTTTTTATTTTTTTTATCATTAATGCTAAATCCTGTTAAACCCTGATTGAATTATTTGAGTTCATTGTTACAGTGTGTTCTGTGTTCCTGCTGAATCTGACCACTTGTTTCTCCTTCTCCTCATATAATATTCATCATATTGGTTTCCTGTTATTGCAATTCTTATAAGTAATAAGATCTCACCTATGCTAATGCTTTAATGATCATCTGTGATAAATCAGACAAACCCACTTGCCTTAGGTTGGCCATGCTGCTCAAAGTTTCTTCTGCTTAAGGAGAAACCTTCAGATCTCAGTTGCCCCAATGAGGATTTAGGATATTTTGATTCCAAGATTTGATGCTACAATAGATTTCTATCAAAAATATTTCAGAGCTGTAGACTGGACTGGGAGGTTAAAGATTATTCTCGATTAAAGCTGTGCTGGGCAAATTTCACAAAGATGCCAAATAAGCTAAGCGAGGATTTCTTTTTCTTTTTCTTTCTCCAACCTGGCATCTTTCTTAAGAGGGTGGGATTGACACTTTTTTTGTTATATTATCAATCACAAAACATCTGGAGGATATCAAATGCTTTTTTTAAAAAAATTGCTGTATTATTTTCATCATTAAACGAGGAGAGATGGATAGGAATCAGATTGTGCACTTTGTAACCCTGCATAGATTTTCCAAGATGAAAGTTGACATCTGCAGGTTCTTAGAGAGAGCAAAGATGATTCCTTTGGAATAGGAAATTGGCAGATGGGGACACTGAGACCCTTATGAGCATGGTGGAATTTGAATACAAGGAAGGAACTGAAGGTTCAATGGAGAAGGTGTGGTCAACCACTATCCAAAAGACCCCATTCTTTACTTGCAATATTGTCTGAAGTGTTTAAGTGTTTTTGGTAATTTTATGCAAAGACTGCTTCAGCAGCCAGCCAATCATTATCATTTCCCAACAACATACACAGTGACTCTAACGACCTGGATCATATTCATTAAAAAAAGACCATTGTGAAGTAACTATTGTATTACTATAGTTAACTTGATCCACAAAAACATATCCAATAATACAATTAGGGGTCCTTAAGATTCCAAAAGATTCTTTGAGGCTGGTTTACCAAGTGTCAGAGCAATGATCCAGACAATTGGGGGTTTTTTGGATCCAAAAACAATAAGCACACCATAAATAAAGGGATTTTAAGTTCTATTATTAGCTAAAACAAACAGATTGAAAAGCATAACATAAAAAGCATACATACCAAGTCAGATAACACTCACATCTCTTATAAAACGCCAGAAGCAACTTATTACTACAACAGAGGTACTCCATTGGTGGCCATTTTCTACAGTACCTAATGCTAGGTTCCATGCAGAAGCTCCCCTCAAACAACATAAGCCCTGGCAAATCCTATCACCAGGCATAATGGTTATAGCAAGAGACTGCAAGATCTGACCTTGTCTACCAATAAAGAAGAGTATTTGTAGCTCAGGGTTGAAATGAGGGGTCCTTGGTGCTCTCTGAGTTTGGTTGTTTTCTTGCAGACGTTTCATTACCCAAACTAGGTAACATCATTAGAAAACAACCAAGCTCAGAGAGCACCAAGGACCCCCCACTCCCAAGCTTGATTACTCCAGGATGAGAATCAAAAGCCTGAGACCTTCACATCAACAGAAGCTTTGAAGCTATGTGAAAATCTCCCCCCCCCCCCATCTTTAGTTAGAGTAGAAAGGAGGAGGCTAGGTGAACCTCTAGGCTTTTCTTAATATGAAGGAGAAATCAAAATATGACCATAATTCCTCACAATAATAATGGTCTTCTCACATTGTTACTAGTGAGGCTGAAACATTGGCTATGCTTTGGAAACTTTGATTAGAAATAATGCTGGTTATAGGTTGGTGTGAAACCTTACAATTTACTCTGCTTAATTTAGAAAAACAGGAAGAGAATTACTTACAGAGGGGGCATAAATGACTTCTGTGAAGGATGCTCCTCAAAGGAATGTTCCTCAAGCACATATATAACCTGAGCTGTGATCCCACCAATGAGGAGGTTTCCTGGCTTATACCATTCATGAAGGAGATGAGAAGGATCACTTCTGGGGCAAGATGTGGCATCTATTTGGCACTTTATGTCAACCATCAACCACAGTATGATCACTTCCCTCAACATTTTCTCTAGAGGAGACTTATTTCTTACTGTCTAGAATCCCACCACTGCAAATGGTGAGACTATTTCCCATCTACTACAAAATCTAGGAACATGTCCAGTTAACATACATAATTATATCAGTTCTGCCATTTCATTGGTTGAAATCAACACGGTTTGCAGAACATGCCCTGCTGGACAAGCACATTCTAGTGAATGGAACTCACTACCAGAGTCCAAAGGGACAAGAACCTGCCTGCCTCTTTTTCCTCAACTGCAGACATGAATGGTTTTATAACCTCTTCCAGACTGACTTTTGAATTGTGTCTTAGTATTTTCTGGAAAGTTGCTGGAACTGTGCCATGAAACCCCAATGAGAGTCATTTAGCTTAATTGCCAATAAACAGTCACCTCTATCAAATGGAATCTCTTGTGTTTGGAGAGCAATTATTTCACTTCCACATTACACCATTGAAGACAACCATATTCTTAGTTTTTAAAGGATATATCACATAAAAGAATGATATATTATTATTTTGTAAAATTCTTCACATACCAAATATTCATAACTGAAATCTCCATGTTCTCCAAAAGCATATCTGTAGGAAACCATTGAGTACAATAAACCTCAAAGGAGACACTGAGGGTGATATTCTAGGGGTTCCTTATTATTTTCTAAAATATGGGTATGCATAAAAAGTCCATGCATGATACTTGCTTATTCTGATTGACAGTTCATCTGGCATCTTTTTTTTCTAAAGACCAATCCCAAATTTCCTCCAAGAGCTTGAAGGAGAGATCAAGATGCTCACCCTTTGTATGAATTCTATTAAATCCCCTAGTTAATCTTAAGGTGGTTTCCTTGATCCCAGTTAGAGTTAGGAATAATAGAATAAGAGCATAACAGAGTTGGAAGGGACCTTGGACGTCTTCTAGTCCAAACCTCTGCTCAAGCAGGAAACCCTATACTATTCCAGGCAAATGGTTGTCCAATCTCTTTGTAAAAACCTTCAGTGATGGAGCACCCACAACTCCCAGAGGCAAGTCATTCCACTGATTAATTATTCTAATTGTCAGGAACTTTCTCCTTGCTTCTAGGTTGCTTCTCTCTCCTTGATTAGTTTCCTTCCATTGCTTCTGGTCCTGCCTTCAGGTGCTTTGGAGAATAGCTTGACTCACTCTTCTCTGTAGGAGCCCCTTAGATAGTGGAATAGAGGTATCATGTCTCCCCTAATCCTTCTTTTCATTAAACTAGACATACACAATTCCTGCAACCATTCTTCATACAGTATTTTTAGCTCTCAGTCCCCTAATCATCTTTGTTGGTCTTCTCTGCACTCTTTTTAGAGTTTAAACATCTTCTTTATATCGTGGCGACCAAAACTGGATGCAATATTCCAAGTGTGGTGATACCAAGGCATTATAAAGTGGTATTAACACTTCATGTGAGCTTTATTCTATCCCTCTAGACTGCATTTTTGGCAACTGCATCACACTGCTGGCTCATATTCAAATGATTGTCCACTAGGGCTCCAGGATCCCTTTCACAGTTGCTACTGTTGAGCCAGGTACCACCTATTCTATATCTGTGCATTTGGTTTTTCTTCCTAAATGTAGAACCTTACTTTTCTCATGACTGAATTTCATTTTGTTAGATAGGGCCCAGTGTTCGAGTCTGTCAAGATTATTTTGTATCTTGCATCTGTTTTCTGCAGTGTTGGCTATTCCTTCCAGCTTGGTGTCATCAGCAGATTTGATGGGTTTCCCTTCTATCCCCTTGTTTAAATGTATACTATAGATTTA
Source organism: Azemiops feae (assembly GCA_023970755.1). Classification (NCBI taxonomy): domain Eukaryota; kingdom Metazoa; phylum Chordata; class Lepidosauria; order Squamata; family Viperidae; genus Azemiops; species Azemiops feae. Next base: position 256,709 of record JALGBA010004018.1, read on the forward strand.
CATTAGAAATTTACTTGTATCTGCTAATAAGAAGATTGTCTCTTCTCTGTTTCTTGATGATAAGATCCAAAGTATATTACAGATTATTGTTTATTGTAATGTATTCAGTTGTATGAGGCAGCAGGTGCAAGGTGGCCATGTGGTCACTGAAGAGATAGAATGCCTGGGGCCCGGGCAGACTTGTTATTTTAGAGCGGGAGAAACTTCTGCATTCATTGGTTAGCATTAACCAGAGCTCCATGTGTAAAAAGGAGGGAGCTAGTTTCGTTTTCTGTTCTGTTCTGTGTATGTATTAATGAATAAACCTTTGTTATTGTTAAACCAGTCTCTTTGATGTCTACCCAATCGAAAACAGAACAATTGGCAACGAAGGTGGGATACTGCTGCCACTTTAAAGAAGGTCCTGAATCAACCTAAGGAGGGCCGGACATGCAGAGGAACGGCGTTCCTATTTGAGGCTCACTCACCCACCAGTACGCAAACACTGGGGGAGATTGCTGTGAGGAACTGCCTGGAAAACCCTCTAACTTGTGGCAGCATGGGTAGAGAAGAGACTTGGCATGGCCAAACTGGGTCGGCTAGTGGAGTTCAACGTAGCTCACCTGGAGCGGTGGAGCTCGTACGTCGCCCGGGCCGAGAACTACTTCCGCATTAACCGAGTCGCGGAAGACGAGCTGAAGGCTGCCACGCTACTCTGCGTCTGCGGCCAAGGCATCTTTGACATCGCAGAAAACCTCATGTCCCCAGTGCCATGGGAGACAGTGCCCTACAGAGAGCTAAAAAAGATGCTCAAGGAGCACTTCAAGCCGAAGCTGTTGGTCATCGCATGGCGGCACGCCTTCGAGCAGAGGGACCAGTGTCCAGGAGAGTCCGTAACCAAATTTATTGCAGCTCTCTGACAGGCAGCAAGGCCGTGTGAGTTCAAGACTTAGAGGAACAGTTACGGGACCATTTGGTTTGCGGACTACGGAGCCGAGAGCTCCAGCAAAAGATCTTTGCAAAGGAGACGGTATTGTTCCAAGAGGCATTGCGAGAGGTCACCACAGAGGAAGCAGCCGGTGGAGCTGTACATGCCTTGCGGCTCTCAAAGAACACTTCCCCATCGCAGACTGTCCACCACGAGGACGTCAAAATGGACGAAGAGGCCGAGTTGGACCAGGAAGTTGACCTAGTATGACAACTACCAGAAAAAGGACTGTCGAGACCCCTTGACAAGGCAGATCCCTTCCCTAGGTGTATGGGGTGCGGGGGTCACCACAAGTGAGCCGACTGCCGGTTCCGGACTGCTCATTGCCGAGCATATGGCAAGCAAGGCCATATCGCTGTTGTGTGCTTAGGGTGCGGAAAAGAGAGCACCAAGAAAGAGTTGCCTTGGAAAGGTACCGGGGTACCCAGCCAAAACAGGGTGGGGTTCTGTGCCAGCAGATGCAGTGCCCATAGAACCGGGGGACAGCAGCCCTTAAAGAAAAAGCTGCAACTCGAAGTAAGGTTGCAGGGGCTCCCATTGCGGATGGAACTGGACACGGGGTCTGTAGTGTCCATCATATCCCAGAGCACCCTTAATAGAATTTGTGGCCAGAGTGGTCAACGGCTGAAAATGAGGCCATCAAATCTAATTCTGACTGATTTCCAGAATTCCCCAGTCAGAGTAAAGGGGGAGGTCACTATAAGGGTGGAATTTCAGAAATTCAAGGGAATGCTGACTGTAGTTGTAGTGAATGGGGACAGGACAAGCCTAATCGGGCTTGATTGGTTCGAGGCTCTGGGAATCCAGGTAATGGGGCTGAACAGCGTGAAAATGGCCAGTTTGGAACAAGTCTGCAAAGACTTCGCGGATGTGTTCACCACCGAACTGGGAGAGTTTAAGGGGCCACCAATTGCATTAAGGTTAGATCCTTCTGTCACACCGATTAGGATCAAGCCTCATCGGCTGCCGTTCGCTCTAAAGCACAAAATTAATGCTGAATTGGATAAACTTTTGCAGCAGGGCATCTTAGAGCCTGTGGACAGCAGTCCATGGGAAACCCCCATAGTGATGCCACTTAAGGCCAATGGAGAGGTCAGAATCTGCGCTGACTATAAGTGCACGCTGAATAAAGCGCTGCAGCAACACTCCTATCCCGTGCCAGTAGTCAGCCATATTCTGGCATCATTACAAGGGGGTTGCATTTTCGCTAAACTTGATTTGGCCCAGGCCTACCAACAGCTGCCGGTGGACAAAGCCACGGCAGAGGCACAGACCATTGTAACCCATCGGGGGGCTTTCAAGGTGCGCAGGCTACAATTCGGTGTTAACGTAGCACCAGGTATCTTCCAGAGTGTCATGGAGCGAACGCACAGAGACCTCCCGGGCATATGCATATGCCCATACTTTGATGATGTCCTCATCGCAGGGGAATCAGTAGAGAATCTAGCTGAGAGACTCAAGGCCGTGTTGTTGCGGTTTCGCAAAGCGGGCCTGAAACTCAGGAAAGATAAGTGCAAGATTGGAGTCACATCCACTGAGTTTTGGGGGTTTTGCATAGACGCGGAAGGCATACACTCTGCTCAGTCTAAGCTGGAGGCGATCCAGCAAGCACCCAGTCCCAAAGCAAAAACAGAACTCCAAGCATTCTTGGGACTGTTGAATTTCTATCACGCATTCCTTCCCCACAAGGCAGCCGTGGCAGAGCCATTACACCGGCTCCTAGACAAGCAGGCTACTTGGGCATGGACAAGTGTCCACGAGAAAAGCTTTGCTGCAGTCAAAGCATTGCTTTCCTCAAACGCAGTATTAGCTCATTTTAATGAGCGGCTCCGTTTGCATAGCGTGCGACGCTTCCCCATATGGGATCGGAGCTGTTTTAAGTCATCTTAAAACAGATGGGACTCAGGTCCCGATAGCCTATTACTCCAGAACCCTGTCTGCCGCAGAGCGTAACTATGCACAGATAGATCGAGAAGCATTGGCAATCGTAGCAGGCATCAAGAAGTTCCATGACTTCTTGTATGGTCACCGTTTCACGGTCTTCATGGACCACAAGCCACTGTTGGGGCTGTTTACAACTGACAAGCAGACACCCCACATAATATCTCCTAGGATGTTGAGATGGTCCATATTCCTCTCTGCATATGATTTTTGCATGATTCACAAGCCGGGCAAAGAGATGGGCCATGCAGACGGCCTCAGTAGGTTGCCTTTAAGGGACATAGAGCCTGCCCCTGCCCCAGCAACCCATATCCTTTCCATTCAGGATTTGCCTGAATCCCCTCTCCATGCAGGGGATGTAGCAGTGGAGACAGCTGCTGACAACACGTTAACACGCGTGTTAAACTGGGTGTTATTGGGATGGCCGGACATGTGTCCGGGCACAGAATTTCAGGGGTTTTGGAGGAGAAAATCGGAACTCTCCATTTTCAAAGGGTGTCTACTGTGGGGCAGTCAGGTAGTCATCCCGACCTCACTGAGGACTAGAGTCCTGGTATCTCTGCATGAGGGACATCCGGGAATAGTCCGAATGAAGGCGCTTGCACGCAGTCACCTGTGGTGGCCAGGGCTCGATAAGGAGATCGAAGCCCAGGTACAAGGGTGTCACATTTGCCAACAGTCCAGGCCAGGCTCCCATCCATAGGTGGGAAACAACACAGGATCCTTGGTCAAGGATCCATATCGACTATGCGCAGATAGATTGGCAACTTTCAGGGGCAACTCTTTCTTATTGTGGTAGACAGTCACTCTAAGTTGCTGGAGGTGGTTCCAGGATCCGCTGCCACTTCCACTATCACCATCAGGGTTCTGCGCAGCATTTTTGCCACTCATGGACTGCTGGACGTAATTGTCTCCAACAATAGAACTCAATTTACTTCCTCGGAGTTCCAGTCTTTTCTGCGGGGAAATCTATTTTTTTTTATTTTTATTTTTCCTTTTTCACTTTACAATTTACAAAACAAAATACATTTTTTTCTTCCTTAACAGTACTGTGTCCTCTATTTCTTACATTTATTTACAGTTGGTTACATAGCTTTCCTACTTTTTTGTTCTTTGATCCAACCAAACATAGCACTTGTTCCATATCTTGTAATATTCTGTTGCTTCCTTATCCTTTATTTCTAAAGTAAGCTTGTACATTTCAGCGCATTCTAGTATCTTATAAATAATCATGTCATTTGGTGGTACATTCTCACATTTCCAACATTGCGTGTATGCGATGCGTGCCGCTGTTATTATGTGCACAATGATGTATCGAAGTTGTTTTTTCATCTTTGGATTAATTATACCTAATAAAAATAGCTCCGGTTTAAATTCAATTTGTTCTTTGGTTATCTCTTGTATCCACCCCCTTATCTGTTCCCAGTAGGTCTTTGCCTTTGGACATTGCCACCACATATGGTAAAATGTTCCCTCTTTGTTTTTGCATTTCCAACAGTCTGGGTTCATGTTTTTATACATCTTTGCCAGTCTCGCTGGTGCTAAATGCCATCTATGAAGCATTTTATATTGGTTTTCCTTATACGCAGTTGACAGTGTCAATTTACAGTTTTTATTCCAAATTCTTTCCCATTCTTCTAATTCTATAGTTCGACCCACATTTCAAGCCCATGCTATCATTGACCCTTTTACTATTTCTTCCTCCAATTCAATCTCCAGTAGATATTTATAAGTTCTTGTTAAGAATTTTTCTCCCCTACCCATCAATATTTTGTCCAGTTGTTGTGGTAATCGGTTTATCCCATATTCTGCCATGTCCTTACTATATTTTGACTGAATCTGTAGGTATGGCCACCAATCTATAATTATTCCCTGTTCTTTTAATTCTTCCCTTGATTTGAGCTTCCCTTGATTATCTAATAGTTCTTCATAACTTTCCATCTTTTTTTTGTCTAATGTATTTGGATGAATCACTGCCTCCATTGGAGAGACCCAATTTGGTATTTTCGTGTAGTATTTCTTTTTGACCCTTTCCCACGTCCAAATCAGTGCGTCCCTTATCTGATGTCGTTGAAAATATGTGTGTGTGCTCTTATGTTTTCCCCATAAAAAGGCGTGTCAACCGGCTTGTAGATCATGTCCTTCTATTGTTAAAAACCTTTGATTATCTAGGTATATCCAATCCCTAATCCAAGGTAACCCCGCTGCTTGATAGTAGGTTTCCCATTTTGGGAGCCCAAGGCCACCTCTACTTCTACTGTCTTGTAATGTCTTAATATTTATTCGTGCTTTTTTACCTAACCAAATAAATTTATTAATCATTTTGTCCAATCCAGCAAAGAATTTTTTGTCTAGTTTCATTGGGACTGTCTGAAATAGATATAATAGTTTTGGTAGTATATTCATTTTTATCACTGAAATCCTTCCTAGTAGTGATAGTTGTAATTTCCCCCAGACCTCTAGATCTTTTTTAATTTGTAGTGTCAGTTTTTTGTAATTATCCTTTTTTAATGAAGAACATCTTATAGTAAGCTAAATTCCTAGGTATTTAATCTTTTTTACGATTTGTAGTCCCAACTCCTCTTCTAATTTCCTTTTTTGTTTTTCAGTTAAATTTTTAACTAACATTTTAGTCTTTTCTCTATTTCCTCTCTCTAATGGTTCCTCTACAAAAAACACCAAGTCATCCGCAAATGCCTGGGTCTTATATTCTTCTGTCTTCACCTGTAATCCTTTTATCTCTTTATTATTTCTAATTTGGGTTAATAACACTTCTAAAGTCAAAATAAAAAGTAGAGGTGACATTGGGCATCCCTGTCTTACTCCTTTGTTTATTTCGAATTTCTCTGTATTGTCCCCATTAATTATCACCCTAGCCTTTTGTATTTTATATATTGCCTTTATCATTTTCTCGAACTTCTCTCCAAATCTCATGTCCTCGATCTGTTGGAACATAAACTGCCAATTAAGATTGTCAAATGTTTTCTGGGCATCTAAGAAAATTAATGTCACCTGTTTTTCAGGGTGTGCTTCATAATATTCTAGGACATTTAGCACCATTCTCGTATTATTCCTTATTGGTCTTGTGGGTAAAAAACCATTTTGATCTGAGTGTATTATATCATTTAATGTTAATTTCAGTCTTTCTGCCATTATGGTGGTAAAGATTTTATAATCTGCATTCAACAACGAGATTGGCCTATAGTTTTTTAGTTGTTTAGGGTCCGTACCTTCTTTTAAGATGAGGGATATGTTGGCTTCTATCCATGAATCCGGTAATTTAGCTTTTTCTAATACATCATTGTACACTTCTAATAAAGTCATTTCAAAATCCTCATAGAAAGTCTTATACACCTCCCCTGGTAGTCCATCTGGCCCTGGGGCTTTATTATTTTTTTGTTTTTGCACTGCGATTTTTAATTCCCTAGCTGTTATTTCCTTATTCAATATTTCTCTCTGTCCTTCTTTTAATTCTGGCAAGCCGTTTACCTTTAAATATTGTTTTATATTTTCCACTTCTATCTCCTCTTTTTTGTATAATAACTCAAAGTAGTTCTGAATAATTTCTTTCTTTTTATCTATTTTATATTGCAACTCTCCTTTTTCGTCTTGTAATTCCTGGATGAATCTTTTTTCCTTCTCTTTTTTAATTTATAAGCGAGCCATCTCCCAGGCTTGTTTGCGGGCAAATCTAATACGCCATGCTATGTCGGCGCCTTTTCACCCAGCGTCAAATGGTCAAGCAGAACGCATGGTGCGAACTACAAAAGACACTTTGAAACGACTAACGCACGGCAACTGGCATCACCAGTTGGCTGACTTTCTCTTGTGCCACCGCACCACTCCATGTACTGCTACGGGCAAAAGCCCCACTGAGCTCCGATGGGGTCACCGGATTATCACTAAGCTGGATAGGTTACATCCGGATCGCGTTGCATCGCAGGTGTCCCAACCATGGGCACCGCGGCGGCTGAACTTGGGTGATCCGGTTTGGGCTCGAAACTATGGGCCTGTTAACTTCTGGGTGGTGGCTGTCATTTGTAGGGTCACCGGCCCTCTCTCCTACGAAGTGGAGTTGGAAGACGGTCGGGTGCTCCGGCGCCATATCGACCAGCTTCTCTGGAGGTTGCCTAGCTGCTCTTCCACTCCTGGCTCTGCTCTGGGGGGGAGGAAGCTCCCGAGAGTGATCGGGACAGTCAACAAGACCCGGAATCTGGCTCATCGCAAACAGTGATTGAGGGGTTTGCCTTCGAGGCGACTCCTGACTCAGGCACCACGCACAAGGGACATTGCGTGAATTGGTTTTTTGCAGCCTCTCCACGGGGGGGGTGTTGCCCATCCAGGACACGACCCCCATTCACACCTCTCTACGGGAAGGGGGTTGCCCATCCGGGACACAACCCCCAACCATTTGTTTCGACAGATCAGGGGAACACCACCCCTCTTCAGGGGAACTCTACCCCAACCCGGCATGCAGAGCTGGACCAACAGGCCAGCCTGCAGGCCCCAACTCCAACCGTTTCAAATGGGTCCCCAAGTCCTGGTCTGCTGAGCCCGGTGGGCAAGCTTGCAGATCAGGCAACCGTGGCACTTCCGCGGAGATCGGAGCGAATCCGAGGACCTCCCAAATTCCTCAAGGAGTACGTGAGGGCTCTGTCTGCACTAGCTTAGCATTCGGAGTTCTTGCTAGCATTGAAGCGTGCTACAAAAAATACTTTTACATAAGCTGGCATTGCCAGTAGTGTTTTTCAAAGCTTCCATTAGCTGCTTGTTAAAGCTGTAATGAACAAAGGAAGAGCGCCTCGTCCTGAAAGGTCACAGGCTGGGCTAAGGTTAGGGAAAGAAACGGGTAGCCTCCTTCCAGGAACGACTTACAAATAAGGTGAATAGGTAGCCTCCATCTGGGGGCGGCTTATTAAGTACCAAATAAAAGGGGTGCAGTATGCTCTTCACTAAGGGGGGAGGGGTGTAATGTTTTCAGTTGTATGAGGCAGCAGGTGCAAGGTGGCCATGTGGTCACTGAAGAGACAGAATGCCTGGGGCCCGGGCAGACTTGTTATTTTAGAGCGGGTGAAACCTCTGCATTCATTGGTTAGCATTAACCAGAGCTCCATGTATAAAAAGGAGGGAGCTAGTTTCGTTTTCTGTTCTGTTCTGTGTATGTATTAATGAATAAACCTTTGTTATTGTTAAACCAGTCTCTTCGATGTCTACCCAATCGAAAACAGAACATTTATAATTACCAAACCTATAAGAAGACCTATTATTTTTTTCATTAAATGGGTCTTGTAAATAATCAGAACTAAGAAAAAATACTTTATAGAAACCAGAATCACTCATTACACAGTGAAATATTTTATTTTCCATGTCTGCTCATAAGATATTGACAAACACTGTTATAGAGTTATATAAATTAAATATCAGTAAAATTGCCATGGATAATAAACAAGAATAGTTTTTATTCTTAGAAAAGGATTACTAATTCCATTTCACAATAGAAAGACATTTACCCACAATTAATCAGAAATGCTTCTTCTTTACAAGTTGCTCTTTGCTGTTAAGGTCAGGTCTCAACAAAATAATGTAGCATTTGGGGAAAAAGATACATGCCAATAACCCAGCACTAGAAGCTAAGATGGAGAAGATCTCCACAGCTATCATATACTTTCCTTTGGTGCTCACATAGGTTGGAACAAAAGTTAACCAAACACTGCAAAACATCAGCATGCTAAAAGTGATGAACTTGGCTTCGTTGAATGTGTCTGGCAGGTTCCTAGCTAGAAAGGCCACCAGGAAGCTGACCAAAGACAGAAATCCCATATAGCTCAAGACAAGGTAAAACATCACAACAGACCCTTCATTACATTCTGCTATGATCTCTTTAGGTATTGATTTCATGTTAAGTTCTGGAAAGGGGGGAAAGGTGATCATCCATGCCAGACAAATGCCTGCTTGAATAGAGGAGCCAGAAAAAACAATTAAGATGGACAGTCTTTTCCCCAACCATTTTCTCCTGCCAGACCCTGGTTTGGTAGCCATGAATGCTCCAACGACCATAATAGTTTTGGCCAATATAGAAGAAATGGCAACAGAGAAGATAATGCCAAACACAGATTGTCTGATGAAGCAAATCAGTTTGAGAGGTTTTCCAAGGAAGAGAAAAGAGCAGAGAAAGCAAAGCAGAAGGGAGATGAGGAGAGTGTAGGTGAGGTCCTTGTTGTTAGCTTTAACAATAGGGGTGTCCTTATACTTAATAAATATTCCAAGTATGAGCATGGTAATGACTGAAAATAAAAAAGCAACTATCACTAAACTGATCCCTAAAGGTTCGTCAAAGGTTAGAAAAGTTATGATTTTGGGGATACATTCAACTTTATCCTTACTTGGATATTGATCTTCTGGACATTCAGAACAAGCAATCATATCTACAAATAAGAGAGAGTAATATTAACATGGAGCACAAAATAAAATATATAATTTAGATTAAATCAGTGTTTTGTAAACTTAGATACTATATAAAGCTTGGCCTTCAACTCTGAGAATTCTGTCTGGAGAATTCTGGAAGTTTAGTTCATCTCTTAAAGTGGTTAAGTTTGAAAACCATTTGATTAACTCATTAGATAATCAGATTCAGCAAGCTGAATTTCCATACTGCAAATATTCCAGAAGCTTCCTGAAATCACATCCCTTCAGGCCTTCCATGTCCAAGTGTTGGGCACAGATATGTATGAATAGCAGTGTCCTGAAGTGTCCCCAAAGCCAACATGGTAGTCCCATCCCTGTGACTGAATTCTTCCCAATTTAGTGTTGTTATATATAGTACATACACATAAAACAGGATTGGGCTTCAGTCACATGATCAAACGTGGCTTTTTCTATGGGCACCAAGATATGTAGGGATGTATGTTTCTATCTATTGATTTTTGGCCTCTATCATTCTTTTTATTTATTTTAGGAATTATTTGAAAGGTTCTCACTCTAGTATTACCCATTATCATGAAAACCACCTTGAGAAATCTTCCAGTATGTGAATTTGTACTAGAATAACTGTAGGAAGCAAATATGCTGTGTATCTAAATAAAAATAATTGACCACAAATATGTCAGAGAGGGGAGGGGAAGAGAGGAGAGGAGAGGGTAAATAGAAAATAATTTACCTGACATGTTTGACATCTTCCCATCTGAACATGGATCACAATCATAGCAGCAAAATTTCTTGCCTTCTTTCTTTTTCTTCTGATACCCGGCAGGGCAAGGATTATTACACAGTGCAACAGGCAAGATCTGTTGATAAACCAGGATGGAATTCAGGACTGAATTTTCCTCCTACTCTTTCTAGTTGATGGACTTTCAGATGATCTTGTCCTAATCATGACACAAGGAATGTTGTTGTTCTCTTTTTACACTATTGTTTACACAACGCAAGACCTGTTGATAAACCAAGATGGAATTCAGGACTGAAGATCTGAGTAATCCTGCAAAGTCAGCTTCTAATCTACAAGCTTAAATAGAGTAGCAGGTGTCATAGGATCATGAAATGAATTGCCCCACCTAGAAATCTCTCCAACACTTCCCCAAGATTGCCCAAGATTGCTTCCAAGCTATTCCCTAACTTCCTCTCTCTGGGTTAAATGAAAAAAATAGTTTCAAAAATACCTGCTGTAAGACTCAATACTTAGCTTAGTACAAGCAGACAACAAATAAAAAATCACCAATTTAAACCTGTCTCTGACTACTAGCTGCAAGGGTATTTTCTCCTACTCATTCTAGTTGATGGACTTTCAGATGATCTTGTCCCAATCATGACATGAGGAGTCAGTTGTTCCCTTTTTACACTATTGTAATAATAATAATAATAATAATAATAATAATAATAATAATAATAATAATAATAATAATAATAATAATAATAATAATAATAATAATAATAATAATAATAATAATAATAATAATAATAATAATAATAATAATAATAATAATAATAATAATAATGATGATGATGATGATGATGATGATGATGATAAAAACTTGTAAGGGACCTTGGAGGTCATCTAGTCCAACCCCCTGCTCAGGCAGGAAACCCTATACCATTATAGACAAATGGCTGTCCAGTCTCCTCTTAAAAACTTCCAGTGTTGGAGCATTCACCGCTTCTGGAGGCAGGTTGTTCCACTGGTTAAATGTTCTAATTGTCAGGAAGTTTCTCCTTAGTTCTAGGTTGCTTCTCTCCTTGATTAGTTTCCATCCATTACTTCTTGTCCTGCCTTCAGGCGCTTTGGAGAATAGCTTGACTCCCTCTTCTTTGTGGCAACCCCTGAGATATTGGAATACTGCTATCATGTCACCCCTAGTCCTTCTTTTCATTAAACTAGACATACACAATTCCAGCAACCATTCCTTATATGTTTTAGCCTCCAGTCCCCTAAACATCTTTGTTGCTCTTCTCTGTACTCTTTCTAGAGTCTCAACATCTTTTTTACATTGTGGTGACCAAAACTGGATGAAGTATTCCAAGAGTAGCCTTACCAAGGCATTGTAAAGTGGTATTAATACTTCACGTGATCTTGATTCTTTCCCTCTGTTAATGCAGCCTAGCACTGTTTTGGCTTTTTTGGCAGCTGCAGCACACTGCTGGCTCATATTTAAGTGATTGTCCACTAGGACTCCGAGATCCCTCTCACAGTTACTACTATTGAGCAATGTACTACCTGTCTATATCTGTGCATTTGGTTTTTCTTCCTAAAACCTTACTTTTCTCATGACTGGATTTCATTTTGTTAGATAGGCCCCAGTGTTCGAGTCTGTCAAGATTTTTTTGTATCTTGCGTCTGTTTTCTGCAGTGTTGGCTATTCCTTCCAGCTTGGTGTCATCAGCAAATTTGATGAGTTTCCCTTCTATCCCCTTGTTTAAATTATTCATGAAGATATTCAAGAGTACTAGTGCCACGACAGAGCCTTGGGGTGCCCTACTGCATACTTCATTCCATGTAAATGCAGTTCCACTTAGGACTACACATTGAGTGTGGTTGGTGAGTCAATTACAAATCCATATAGTGGTCTAACCCACTATACCTGTAAGTTTGGTTTTTCTTGCCTAAATGTGGAACCTTACTTTTTTCACCATTGAATTTCATTTTGTTAGATAGCGCCCAGTGTTCAAGTCTGTCCAGATCCGCCTGTATCTTAATCCTATCTTCTGGAGTGTTGGCTATTCCTGCCAGCTTGGTGTCGTCTGCAAATTTGATGATTTCCCCATCTACCCCCTCGTCCAAATCACTGATGAAGATGTTGAAGAGCACTGGGTCTAGAACAGAGCCCTGGGGCACCCCACTACACACTTTCCTCCATGTAGATGCGGATCCATTGAGGACCACACGCTGAGTACGGCCGGTCAGCCAGCTCCGGATCCATCTGGTGGTGATGCTGTCTAACCCACATTTTTCTATATTATCAAGTAGTAGGTTGTGAACTACTTCATCAAATGCCTTACTGAAGGCCAAGTAAATTATATCCACAGCATTCCTCTGATCCACTAATTTTGTCACTTGGTCAACGAATGCAATAAGATTTGTCTGGCGTGATCTGTTTTTGACAAACCCATGTTGGCTTTTGGTAATGACTTTATTTGCCTCTAGGTTTTCGCTGATTCGTTGTTTGATTATCTTTTCCAAGATCTTCCCAGGTATTGAGGTCAGGCTGATAGGTCTGTAGTTTCCTGGGTCTATTTTTTTCCCTTTTTTTGAAGATGGGAACTACATCAGCTCTTTTCCAGTCCTCCGGTAGTTCCCCAGTGCTCCAGGATCTTTGAAAAATATCGATCAGTGCTTCTGAGATCACATCTGCCAGTTCCTTGAGAACCTTGGAGTGTAATGCATCTGGTCCTGATGATTTGAACTCGTCTAGGCTGGACAGGTGCTCACTTACCATTTTCTTGCCTATTATAACTTGTGTTTCTAATCTGTTTTTTATGGTACTGTTTTTGATAGGTTGGACTGTTTTTTCCCTTTGTATGAAGACAAATGCAAAAAACGAGTTAAATACTTCTTCTTTCTCCCTGTTGCTTGTCACCTTCTTGTCAGTTTCCCCCACTAATGGACCAATCATTTCCTTCATTTTTTTCTTGTTTTTTACATGTTGAAAGAAGCTTTTTTTGTTATTTTTGACTTTGGCCACAAGCCTTAGTTTATTTTGAGCCTTAGCTTTCCTCATCTTTGCAGGCTTGGGCTATTTGCTGATATTCTGCCTTAGTTATGTGCTCCTCTTTCCACTTTTTATACTTGTCCTTTTTATCTTTCAATTTATCAGAGAGTTCTTTATGCAGCCATGCTGGTTTCTTTGAGAGCTGTTATTTTTCTTCTTTGTTGGTATTGTGCTAGACTGAGCTTTTATTATCTCACTTTTCAAAATTTCCCAAGCTTCTTGAGTTGCTTTCCCCTTGAGGATTTTCATCCATGGAATCCTTCCCAAGCTCTCTCTAAGTTTATTGAAATTAGCTCTCTTAAAATCCAAGACTCTAGTTTGACTGTGTTCTATTGCTTGTGCTTCCAGAATGTTGAATTCCAATATTGCATGACCACTTCCCCCCAAGGTTCCTGTGTCTTTAACACCTTCTATCATTTCATCTCTGTTAGTGAGGATTAGATCCAATATGGCTAATACCCTAGTTCCCTTCTCTACTTTTTGGGAGACAAAGTTGTCTGCTAGGTTTGTCAGGAATCTGTTTGATCTTCCACTTGGTGCAGAGTTTGCTCCCAGTTGATGTCAGGGTAATTAAAGTCCCCCATTACTATTGTGATGTGCTTCCTACATACCCTAGTTAACTGACTAGCAAAAAGTTCATCTAGTTCCTCTGTTTGGTTGGGCAGACCTTGGGTATACACCTATGGCAATGTCATTTTCCCCCTTTTATATTGACAAAATGCATTCAAGACAATTTTCATACAACTAACTCAAAAGCTTTGCTCTGTGAACCACAGTAAAGTTGGATATACAACATTTCTTAGTCCACTTTCTCAAATTTCTGATCACTTGTCTAAAGTTTTATTATATTCTCAATTATTTTTATATTTATTATTATATTTATTATTTTTATATTTATTATTTAATGTTTCTTTAATTTTATTTCACAGTTCCATTGAGGCTGGGATGATAGCATAATTCCCCATCTTCCCTGTATAAAAAAACATGCAAATTATTTGCCAATTGTAATTACCCCAGAGCAGGAAAATACAGCCATACCTTGAATACAGAGTGCTAAATATTATCCAATTAAAGGATCAGAAAGCAGGCTGTACCATTAAACTCATTTCTGATCCCCAAATCTTTTATCCAGAATAATAAAAACACCTTCAAATCTATACCTGCTTAAAATATTTGTGCCACACAATTAAATCTTCATGAATCACAAATTTGTTTCCTTTAGGTGCTATGGAATCCACCTTTCCGATTTTCACTTTACGGTAGGAGTTATTTGGAAACATGACCACATTTATAATATCAAATCCAGAAAGGACTTCTCCTTGATGGTTGATGGACACAGTTTCTCCAAGTGAATTATTGAATGAAAGGCCTTGGAGAAAGGAGTGAAACTAAGTAAAAAGAAAAGAGAAAAAAATAAGGGGAAGCACAAACTGTATTACATAAAGTTTTCCTGAAATTTATATCTATAGAAATGAAAGTGGCATTACTTAATTCCCACCAATTTCTCTCAGTCGGTTTTAAGTATGACTATCACTTAACCGTGACACACTGCACAACTCTTTATTATGGGCTTCCCATTGGAGAGACAAAACTGGGGCACCTGTGATCATACTGACATCATTGTGCCTGGTAGTGGACATGTGCAATCCAAATAACTAGAATCAAAAGCAAAATAAGTTATGTCATGGCTTAGCATGTCTTCCAGAGCTGGATTCTATCAAAGGCCAATAATTGAAGACTTTATATGGAGATTGAGAAGCCAGTATTTTTTTCATTTTATCACTCTATAAAGAGTGCAGAGAAGAGCAACAAAGATGATTAGGGAGCTGGAGGCTAAAACATATTAAGAATGTTTGCAGGAATTGGGTATGTCTAGTTTAATAAAAGTAGTGTTCTAATATTTGAGTGGCTGCCAGAAAGAAGAGGGGTCAACCTATTCTCCAAAGCACCTGAAGGCAGGGCAGGAAGCAATGGATGGAAAATAATCAAGGAGAAAACCAATCTAGAACTAAGGAGAAATCAGTAGAACAACTTGCCTCCAGAAGCTGTATGAGCTCCATCACTGGAGGCTTTCAAGAAGAGATTGGATAGCCATTTGTCTGAAATAGTATAGGGTCTTCTGCTTGAGCGGGGATTTGGAAAAGGACATCCAAGGTCCCTTTCTATTCTGTTATTCTATTTCAACAAACCTATTGGATGTATCTTTTGTCAGTAGAAACTGTAGTTTTCTCTTATTCAAAGTAGAGAAAGAACTCTCTTATTCAAAGTAGAAGTAGAAAACTACTTGTGGTTCACTGAGGTGTTATGGGGAATAAACCCACAATCTCTTTCAGGTGACAGCCCTTCAACTTCTGGTAGACTGTCATCATGTCTCTCATTAGCTTCAACTTCTTTACAGAAGTGAATAAGTCAGTTTCCACAGGTCTTGTATACATCATTACTTCCTTGTATCTTTTGTCAATAGAAACTGTAGTTTTCTCTTATTCAAAGTAGAGAAAGAACTTATAGAAGTAGAAAACTATTTGTGGTTCACTGAGGTGTTATGGGGAATAAACCCACAATCTCTTTCAGGTGACAGCCCTTTACCTGAAGGGTAGACTGGTAGACTGTCATCATGTCTCCCATTAGCTTCAACCTCTTTACAGAAGTGAATAAGTCAGTTTCCACAGGTCTTGTATACATCACTACCTCCTCAATAAATTGAGAATGAGTAGGAAACTCAGTATAGCTTTAAATGATGCAAATCTGCTCCTAGAAATAAAAGTGTCAGGTCCCCATAGAACCCGTTCAGGACACTGCCATCCTGGTGGAAGGGGGGAACCTTGGGGCTTTTCTGTGATGGGACCATTTTGCTTTGTTTCTCTTTTGCTTTGATGTATCTTCCTGGGGAATGGGAGGGGGGAAGGATGAGCCTGGCGCCATCTCCTTTGTCTCAGCTCTGGAGAACCAAGATCACTGCACCTGAGAAAAACTTCTTATCACCTTCTCAGCTAGGAGTTCTCACAACACCTTTGCACCTCTGGATTGGCTCTCTATAGGACTGGGCGGTTAGGATGGGTTTTGAAGAATGGAATTTAACTTAACGTTTTCGCGTGAGAATTTTAAGTCCT
This sequence comes from Azemiops feae, assembly GCA_023970755.1. Taxonomy (NCBI): domain Eukaryota; kingdom Metazoa; phylum Chordata; class Lepidosauria; order Squamata; family Viperidae; genus Azemiops; species Azemiops feae. The sequence goes on from JALGBA010004018.1 coordinate 272,926, forward strand.
GCCTCCTTTCTCTGCAATCACCATCACTCAATAAAAGTTCCTTTTGAAATGTTGCTTACTTCAGGAGTTCTGCTTTCTTGAGGGAATAGCTGAGGCAAGACCTTAGAAAAAGTCTTTAATTCACAAGTTATTACCTTCCATGTTTCTTGATCTCGAAGTTCATTCCTTCTACTCTCTTTTATTCTTTTGTATTTAGACCTAAGTAAGTTCATGCGATGAACAGCATGTGCTACAGCACATGCTCCATTGTAGATACTATAGCTGTGGCCAGTCATTTCAAATAAATTTGCAGGATGTTTTTTTAGATCTTCCCTCCCAGTACATCCTTCACCACTTTCTTCCAGTTTATTGCTCTCTGAAAACAAACAATCAAAGGCTTGCTCCCAGAATTCTTTCAACAAACTATCTCGTTGGGTCTGGAATGGTTTGATGGCCCCAAGGAATTCACTGAATCCCGGCAATTCATTGGAGTGAATATCAAAGGAAATTGCTCCATCGAACAATTGCAGATCTGAGGGATAATGAAAGCTTGTTAACATTAAATCCATTTGAGCACTCAGAATCCACATTTTTCCCACTTCTTTCCAACTGTCGAAATATTTAAGGAACATTAACAGAAGCATCAGTGTTGTGCTGTCCCCATAGAAGATGAATGCCTTTATTTTGGTATCCAATAAAAAAAGATATATCCTATCCACTATTTGATTTTGAAACATAAAAAAAAATACTTGTTTGGGCATTCTCTCCACAAAGGCAGAGCATATCCTGTTCTCTGAAAGAAGTGGGTCCAAGGCTTGGAGGAAATTGTCCCCGCTGTCATCATCCATAATTAAAAGACCAACCCATATCCATCCAAAGTGCTTCAGCAAATGGATTATCCCCACAATCTGAAGGCTTTCATTGGGAGCCATGCGGTAAAAGGAAGCATCCATCTTTGTCCCATGCTTCTTTGGAGCAAAAGAGCCATAGGCAAGCTAAAATACAATGTACACTTGGTTCTTATGGTTGGTATGCCTCAACTAACCTCAGAAATGTATTTTTTTCAACAACCCACAGATACATTTTTTCCCAAGGTCTTTTCTTGCATGAGCTTCCATGTCCAATTGTAATCTTGCACCATTATGATTGCTATCGATTAACTGGTAAATAAATGGAATGGTATTTATTTATCTCTTTTAAATTTACTTCCTGCTTTCTCTTCAGGCACACAAGATGACATATGCAGCCAGACTTCCAGTTTGAGCGCAACAGGACGTGTGGAAGAAGCCGGGGCTCCAGCTTCCCAGCCCGATTTTGGTCTGCCCAGTGACCCCAAGGGGTCAGAAATTTGCCCTGGAGGGGCAACGAAGAAGGAGGGATATTCAGGAGCCCGGACCAGATGGCGGTCGGTCCAGGCGGACTGAAGAAACCCTCTGAAAGGACGGAGGAAAGGCTGCTGGGTTTGCTCAGGCAGCCCAAGTCATCACCATCTGGAAGGAAAGCGAGGAGCCGCAGCGCTCCGTCAAACAGCTGACTGTCAACAGCGTGCTGAAACTGGGTGAGCCAGCCCTTTTTCCTTTTCCTTTTGGAACTACAATGAAAACGTTGATCCCCTGACTGGGCAGAGCTAAAAAGCAAAGACCCCAGAAGGACTAGATGAGAAGTTAAAAGTGGTGAGCAAGTACAAGGGGGAGGTCTCTTAAGGAATAAAAAAAAATCTTTTAAAATTGGACTCAGATTGATTCAAAGAAAAGATTGCCTGTTCTGCAAGAGGTGGGAAATTTTTCTTAGCTACAATCCTAATAGTAAATAACCGATAAAGAATTTTAAAAGGAAAACTTTGCAATAACTTTCTACCTAGACATTGACTAAATAGTAAATGAGGACATCTAGTGGTGGAAGAAGATACTACAGCACTATAAAACAATTTTAAAAAATAAAATATTTTTGAAAGACTGTGACCTTGAGACAACATCTGGTCTAAATAAAGTGCCTTGGTGTGAGTTTTTAAATGAGAAGACTTTCCACAACTAGATTTGTTGACTCTGGATATAACTAAACAGAAATTATTTGGAGACAATGAAGGTTTTACATCTGAGACCTGACTGGAGGAGTTGGATTTGGCCTAAAGTAGTTGGCTCGTTCTTTTTTTTTTCCTTTTTCCTTTTAATTAGATTTTAATTGATGATAGTTGGCTTTTTTACTTCTTTTTCATCTTTTTTTTCTTCTTGCTTGCATTATTCTGTCTTCTCTCCCTGAGATACTGGACTTAGCCTAAAGTAGTTGGCTCTTTTCAAAGTTTGGATTTAAGCCTAAGATAGTTGGCTGGAAGAATGAGTGCACTAAACGTTACTAGACTTATGAAAAAGACCTCCTCTGCACCATCTGTGGGAACACCTAGTCCAACAACCCAGTGATCTATTGAAACAATGTTGCAGTGTGAAAAAATAAGCACTGCTCAAAATGAGATGCAAACTACATTAAAATCGATTCAGAAATTAATGCAAAAAAATCACGAAGAGTCAAAAAGTAAATTTTATAAACTAAGTGAAGAAATTTTGAATGTAAAGATACAATTTGAAGTACATCATCAAATGTTGCTTAAAAATGAATAAAGAATTCAGAAAATGGAAAATAAATCAGAAGATATTGATAAAAAATGGAAATACTATTGCAAGAAAATGAGAAATTAGAACAAGCAAATCAAAACCTTGAGGTCACGGTCGCGATTCTAGAAATGGAAAAAGCGGAACACTACTTAAGATTTCAAAACATCCCTGAAGATAGAGAAGAAAACATAGCAGTTGTGATCATCGAACTCTTGGCAGAGGCTTTGAAAGCTGATAGAGCAGAGATGCAAATGGAGATAGATGAAGTATTTCAAATGAATTCAAGCTATGCAAGGAGATTCAAATTATCCAGAGAAGTGCACATGAGATTCATAAAGAAAACAACACGAGATGAAATATTGAGGAAAGTTCGAGAGGAACCATTACAATATAAGAATGAAGAAATTGTGGTTTTAAAGCAGATACCTAAGAGAGTAAGAGATACTTGAAGACATTACCACTTTTTAACAACAAAGCTGATTGCAAAGGGCATAAACTTTAGATGGTTAATGCCAGAAGGGATTTTAATCAACTGCAATAGTACAAGATACCAACTGGATTCAATCTGGAAAGCAGAGGATTTTGAGGAAAAAAACAGAGCGTTCCTAGATGAAGGAATGCAACATTGACAAGAGGAGAGAAAGGAACAGAAACAAATGGAAGAGACATCTGGAGAAGCAGTTACACAATCAGGGGAACAGAAGGAGAAATGTGAGCAAGAGAGTGAAGGAGCGGCTAGAGAACAGAGGATCACGAGATCCACTAGACCTAAATATAAATAACCGAAATGGAGAAAGAAAACGGATTTTTTTCAGTGAACATAAATGGACTAAACTCCCCATCAAAAAGAAGTAATTTTTTTAGGAAACTGCAGAAATTATACATAGACATAATTTGCTTGCAAGGGACACATATAAAAAGAACAATTTCATAAGCTTTTGGAATACCCCAAAATTGGGAAACTTTACCATGCATCAGTGCAACAAAAAAAAGAGGTGTTGCTGTATATATTAAAGAGACAATAGACTCTAAAATAATCTATTCAGATGAAGATGGAAGAATTGTGATGGTAGAAATATATTTACATCAAAAACAAATATTGTTGGTAGTAATTTATGCACCAAATACTAACCAGGAAGAATTTTATCAAAATTTACACAGAAAAATAATAGAACTGGAGTATCAAAATATTTGTCTAGTAGGAGATTTTAATGCGATTGTGGATGGGACAATAGATTATAAAAGCAGTAAAACAGGAAAAACTGGAAGAAGAAGACTACCTAAGACTTTTTTTAATATGATAGAAGAGATTGGAGTACAAGACGTTTGGAGGGAAATTAATCCAGGAAAATTACAATATACATTTTATTTAAATATACATTTTACAATATACATTTTATTTAAATTTTATTTAAATAGCCAAAAATCCAGAATCGATATGATTTGGATGACATCGGAACTGAGGATGAATATGCAGGAAATTGAGATAGAACCAGGTACATGGGCAGATCATAATCCTTTAAAAGTGATATGGAGAGGAATACCAAAAAAAACCAAGATGGACTTTGAATCAATCTATATTAAAAGAAAGAGAATTTATAGAATTAGCAACAAAAGAAATGGAGTTTTTCTTTAAAGAAAACAAAAAAAAGATACAACATTACAAAATGTATGGGATACAGCTAAAGCATACTTTAGAGGTATAACCATAACATATGTGGCAAAGAAAAATAAACAGAAAAGACAGCAGTATGTACTACTAAAAGAAAAATTTGAAAAATTAGAATCAGAACTGCAAACGAACCCGCAAAAGAAGACTTTAAAAAGAGAAATGGATATAATAAAACATAAATTTAATTTGTTGGACTCAGAAAAATTGGCACAGCAAATAAAAAGAGCAAAACAAAACATTTTTGAAAATGTAAATAAACCAGGCAGATGGTTAGCCTATAAACTTAAAAAACAGAAGGAGAAGAAAATGATAAATAAATTGGTAGATGAAAAAGGTGGTCTACAATTTAAAAATGGAGAAATAAAAAAGACAATCAAAGATTATAAGAAGCTTTACAATATAGAAGAAATTCCAAGAGAGAGAATGATTCAATACTTGGAAGGAAATAATCTTCCAAAAATTCCAGAAACTTACAAGATTATGTTAGAGGAAAAAATAACAATGATGGAAATAACAGAGGCCATAAGGAGACAAAAAAATGAAAAAACACAGGTCCAGATGGATTACCGGCGGAGTTGTATAAAACCTTACAAGATACAGTAAGTGAACCATTGAAAGATGTTTGCAATGAACTTTTGTTGGAGGCTAAACTTCCAAAGACATGGATAGAAACAAATATTACTTTAATACCAAAAGAAGACTCAGATTTGACTCAGATAAAAAACTACAGACCGATATCATCATTGAATGTGGACTATAAAATTTTCACCTCAATAATGGCTGAGAGACTGAAAAGATACTTAACTGAATTTATACATTCAGACCAGAATGGTTTCTTACCAAAGAGACAAATTAAAAATAATCTAAGAGTGATAATGGATGTATTAGAATACTATGAATTACATCCAGGGAAACAAATGGCACTAATATTTCTAGACGCTCAAAAGGCATTTGATAATGTTTCCTGGCAATTTATGATTCAGCAATTACAAATAATGGACTTTGGACAGAATTTTATAAATATGATAAAAATGATATACAATAAACAAACAGCGAAAGTGATTGTGAAAGGAGATTACACTGAGAACTTTGAGATAAGGAAAGGAACAAGGCAAGGATGTCCATTATCTCCATTGTTATTTATTTTTACTTTGGAAGTCTTAAACAGAAATATTAGACAAGATATAGAAATCAAAGGATTAGAAATAAAAGGTGAAACATATAAATTGCAAGCATTTACGGATGACTTGGTGTTTATTTTAGAAGAACCTTTGGAGATGATTTCTAAACTACTGGGAAAGATAGAACAGTATGGAGAAATGGCAGGACTGAAAATAAACAAAGAGAAAACTAAAGTAATAGTTAAAAATCTTACAGATAAACAAAAAAAACCAAATATCGGGAAAAACAGAATTACAGATAGTTAAAAAGGTTAAATATCTTGGAATACAGTTGACAGCAAGATGTTCAACGATAAAAGAAGACAATTATATAGAACTATTAAATCAAATAAAACGGGACTTGGAAAAATGGAAAAATTTGCAATTGTCAATACTAGGAAGAATTGCTATAGTGAAAATGAATTTATTACCGAAAATCTTATTTCTATTTCAAACAATACCTATAAAATTGGAGAATTTTTTTTTGAAGATTTGAATTCACTAATTTTGAAATTTATTTGGCAAGGAAAGAAAGCTAGAATTAAGATGAAAATGTTAAAAGATGCTAAAGGAAATGGGGGATTTGGTTTACCAGAGTGGGTTCTATATTATCAAGCATCTGTATTAACATGGGTAAAAGAATGGATAATTCTTAAAAATAAAGAATTATTAAAAGTTTGTTATATCTGGAGGGACATGACTTACAATTGGGGTGGCACACTTTCTTGTGGTATGGGAAAAAATAAAGTTCATAAATATTTCCAAAATCACTATATAAGAAATGCATTAACAACATGGAACAAAATAAAAAGCAAAATATATTTGAAAATTCCAGGGTGGTTGTCAACCATGGAAGCATTTGTACACCCAAATTTAGTGGGCTTTGAAAAAACCTGGACATATAGAGATATTCTAAACTCTGAAGGACATTTAAAATCTAAACAGGAAATGGAAAATCAGGGCATCAACTTATCACGGTGGACACATTTACAAATACAAACTAGATATGATAAAGATGTTAAAATGTATGGGTTTTATAAAGAACAAACTGTATTTGATAAGACTTTGTTAACTTCAGATGAAAAATTAATTAAGAAAATGTATAATTTTTTATTAACTTTGAAAATGGAAGATGAACAAGTTAAAGAAACAATGATAAGACGGGCAAAAATTTTTTGGATATAATATAGAATTAGAAAGATTGCAAAACTTATGAGAAAGAAACTAAAAATTGACAATGTCAACTTCCTATTAAGAAAATTTATAAAAAATGTTTTATAGATGGCACTTGCCACCAGCAAGATTAGCGAAACTATTTAAAAATGTCAGATAGATGTTGGAAATATAAACATAAATCAGGCACGTATTATCATGTTTGGTGGTCATGTGATAAAACAAAGAACTATTGGGAAAAGATACATACTTGGTTAGAAAAGATGTTAGGAGAACATGTTGATTTTAAACCTGAACTTTTTTTATTAGGTATAATGACAGAAAAAACTAATAAACAAAGCTTATATTTCACTTTGCACGTTATAACAGCGGCAAGAATCACATTTGCACAATATTGGAAGAATGAAGGAGTACCATCAGATGAAGAAATAATTAAAAAAATACTAGAATGCGCAGAGATAGACAGATTGACTATGAGACTGAAAGAAAAGGAAGAAACGGACTATTATCAAACCTGGAATTTATCTTACTATTGGCTAGAGGAAAGAAAAAAGGATTAGGAATTAAATATGTATTAGCATATGTAAACACAGACAGCACATTGGTTGAAAAATTATTATTGTTTGCATGGGAAAAATGAATAAAAAGATTATAAAAAAAAGAGGACATATGCAGCCCTGTAGATTTGGCTGAGAGAGTTTGATGGACACAATCACAGTCAACCTGCAACTAGATGAGCAGCTTAAGTTCTCAACTTCTGTTCTCTATTTCCAAGGGCTTAAATCCAACTCCTAAATTTTATCTGGCCCTTTTGCTGCATTATTAAAATAAAATCTAACCCCTACTTGAAAAATAATTGCTCCCCGTTCCCTTTAATTTACACCAAGATCAGGACTGTAAGTTCTCACCTTCTGCAATGTGATGCATCAAATATGGCTCAATTCTAACTCCCAACTTTCATCAGGACTTTTTATGCATCATTCAAGTAGAATTTAACCCCTCCTTGATAAATGATCATTTCCAATTCCCTATAATTTTGCCATATGGATGAGTTTTCATACATGCCAATATATATGTTTTACCTGTGGGATTTTGTAAAGACTTATGATATCTGACATGAAGAATGAGATATCAGCACCAAATCCTCCAATAATGGCCACAAGGAGATTCTCCTTGATATCACATCTGTAGTTGACAACCAACTGATCAGATCGGAAGAGCAGTTCCATAGTGGAACGGTAAGTCAGCCGGGCATCAAAATAGTTGTCAGAGATGAAACATCCCAGAGTAACGTTAGACAAGAGTCTTGGATTTGAGTTGATTTGTTCCACAGCAAATGCCAAACTCAGGGAATGCTGATACAATTTTAAAACCACTCTATAAACATAATTGAGGGATAAGTGAAATAGAGAGAGAAAGATGCAAGTAAAATATATTCAAGGAAGCAATAATAACAATATGAACAACATAACATAAAAAGTATATCAAGCAAGATAACATTCAAATCTCTTATAAGTTGCCAGGACCTCCTTAGTAACAACAACAGAGATACCCCATCAGTGGATAGTTTCCACAATACCTACTGCTAAGTTTCAGGCAGAATCCTGCAGTTTTTATCAAAACCTGGCATCAGACCTCATTGCCTTCCTATGGCAGGACACTGCAATATCTGACCTTGATTGAGTGGCACATGACTCCAGGATGGGAATCATAAGTCCGAGACTTCCATATCAAGAGAAGCTTTGAAGCTGTGTAAAAATTCCCTCCACCTTTAGCAAGATGAGAAAAGGAGGCAGCTAGCTGAACTTGGAGGCTTTTCTTAGTATGAAGGAGATATCAAAATTTGTCAGTAACTCCTCACAATAATAATGGTCTTCCCACATTGCTATTACCAAGGATCTAGATATAATATTGTCTATGGGCTGAAAACTTTGATTACAACTAAAATTGGTAAAGAGCTGGTGTGAAACATTGCAATTTACTCTGCTTAATTTACAAAAGCACCCTTGAGCCTATTTGTTTTTCCAGAAATGAAGGGAAAGGAAATTTCTTACACAGGTGGCATTAATGACTTCTGTGAAGGATGTTCTTCAAAGTGATGTTCCTCAAGTACATATATAGTCTGAGCTGTGATCCCACCAATAAGAAGGTTTCCTGGTTGATACCATTCATAAAGAAGATGAGAAGGATCACTTCTGGGGCAAGATGTGGCATCTATTTGGCACTTCATGTCAACTATCAACCACAGTATGATCACTTCCCTCAACATTTTTTCTAGAGGAGACGTATATCCTACTGTCTAGAATCCCACCACTGCAAATGGTGAGACTATTTCCCATCTACTATAAAATCTAGGAACACATCCAATTAACATACATAATTATATCAGTTCTGCCATTTCATTGGTTGAAATCAACACGGTTTGCAGAACATGCCCTGCTGGACAAGCACATTCTAGTGAATGGAACTCACTACCAGAGTCCAAAGGGACAAGAACCTGCCTGCCTCTTTTTCCTCAACTGCAGACGTGAATGGTTTTATAACCTCTTCCAGACTGACTTTTGAATTGTGTCTTAGTATTTCTGGAAACTTGCTGGAACTGTGCCATGAAACCCCAATGAGAGTCATTTAGCTTAATTGCCAATAAACAGTCTCCTCTACCAAATGGGATCTCTTGTGTTTGGAGAGCAATTATTTCACTTCCACATTACACCATTGAAGACAACAATATCCTTAGTTTTTAAAGGACATATCACATAAAAGAATGATATATTATTATTTTGTAAAATTACAAATATTGTAAAAAACCAAATATTCATGACTGAAATCTCTATGTTAAGGGACAAGTATAGAAAGTGGAAAGAGGGGCACATAACTAAGACAGAATATCAGCAAATAGCCCGAGCCTGCAAAGATGAAGTGAGGAAAGCTAAGGCTCATAATGAACTAAGTCTTGCGACCAAAGTCAAAAATAACAAAAAAAGCTTCTTTCAACATGTAAAAAGCAAGAAAAAAGTGAAGGAAATGATTGGTCCACTAGTGGGTGAAAGTGGCAAAAGGTGACAAGCAACAGGGAGAAGCAGAACTATTTAACTCATTTTTTGCATCTGTCTTTACACAAAGGGAAAAAACAGACCAACCTACAAAATAGTGCCATAAAAAACAGAATAGAAATGCAAGTTAAGATAGGCAAGAAAACGGTAAGTGAGCACCTGTCCAGCCTAGACTAGTTCAAATCACCAGGACCAGATGGATTACACCCCAGGGTTCTCAAGGAACTGGCAATGTGATCTCAGAACCATTGAACTATATTTTTCAAAGATCCTGGAGCACTGGGGAATTACCGGAGGACTGGAAAAGAGCTGATGTAGTTCCCATCTTCAAAAAAGGGAAAAAAAATGGACCCAGGAAATTACAGACCTATCAGCCTGACCTCAATACCTGGGAAAATTCTGGAAAAGATAATCAAACAACGAATCAGTGAACACCTAGAGGAAAACAAAGTCATTACTAAAAGCCAACACGGGTTTGTCAAAAACAGATCATGCCAGACAAATCTTATTGCATTCTTTGACCGAAGTGACAAAATTAGTGGATCAGAGGAATGCTGTGGATATAATTTACTTGGACTTCAGTAAGGCATTTGATAAAGTAGATCACAACCTACTACTTGATAAGATAGAAAAATGTGGGTTAGACAGCATCACCACCAGATGGATCCGGAGCTGGCTGACCGGCCGTACTCAGCGTGTGGTCCTCAATGGAACCGCATCTACATGGAGGGAAGTGTGTAGTGGGGTGCCCCAGGGCTCTGTTCTGGGCCCAGTGTTCTTCAAAATCTTCATCAATGATTTGGACGAGGGGATAGATGGGGAAATCATCAAATTTGCAGACGACACCAAGCTGGCAGGAATAGCCAACACTCCAGAAGACAGGTTTAAGATACAGAAGGATCTGGACAGACTAGAACACTGGGCACTATCTAACAAAATGAAATTTAATGGTGAAAAAAGTAAGGTTCTACATTTAGGCAAGAAAAACCAAATGTACAGGTATAGTATAGGGGTACCTTGCTCAATAGCAGTAACTGTGAGAGGGACCTCGGAGTCCTAGTGGACAATCACTTAAATATGAGCCAGCAGTGTGCTGCAGCTGCCAAAAAGGCCAACACAGTGCTAGGCTGCATTAACAGAGGGATAGAATCAAGATCATGTGAAGTATTAATACCACTTTACAATGCCTTGGTAAGGCCACACTTGGAATACTGCATCCAGTTTTGGTCACCACGATGTAAAAAGATGTTGAGACTCTAGAAGAGTACAGAGAAGAGCAACAAAGATGATTAAGGGACTGTAGGCTAAAGCATATAAGGAACGGCTGCTGGAATTGGGTATGTCTAGTTTAACGAAGAGAAGGACGAGGGGGGACATGATAGCAGTGTTCCAATATCTCAGGGGCTGCCACAAAGAAGAGGGAGTGAAGCTATTTTCCAAGGCGCCAGAAGGCAGGACAAGAAGCAACGGATGGAAACTAATCAAGGAGAGAAGCAGCCTAGAACTAAGGAGAAACTTCCTGACAGTTAGAACAATTAACCAGTGGAACAACCTGCCTCCAGAAGTGGTGAATGCTCCAACACTGGAAGTTTTTAAGAAGAGACTGGACAGCCATTTGTCTGAAATGGTATAGGGTTTCCTGCCTGAGCAGGGGGTTGGACTACATGACCTCCAAGGTCCCTTCCAACTTTATTATTATTATTATTATTATTATTATTATTATTATTATTATTATTATTATTATTATTATTATTATTATTATTATTATTATTATTATTATTATTATTATTATTATTATTATTATGTTCTCCAAATGTATCTCTGTAGGAAACCATTGAGCACAATAAACCTCAAAGGAGACACTGAGGGTGATATTCTAGGGGTTCCTTATTCTTTTCTAAAATATGGGTATGCATAAAAAGTCCATGCATGATACTTGCTAATAATAATAATAATAATAATAATAATAATAATAATAATAATAATAATAATAATAATAATAATAATAATAATAATAATAATAATAATAATAATAATAATAATAAAGTTGGAAGGGACCTTGGAGGTCATCTAGTACAACCCCCTGCTCAGGCAGGAAACCCTATACCATTTCAGACAAATGGCTGTCCAGTCTCTTCTTAAAAACTTCCAGTGTTGGAGCCACCAATTGCATTAAGGTTAGATCCTTCTGTCGCATCGATTAGGATCAAGCCTCATCGGCTGCCATTCACTCTAAAGCACAAAATTAATGCTGAATTGGATAAACAACCTGCCTCCAGAAGTGGTGAATGCTCCAACACTGGAAGTTTTTAAGAAGAGACTGGACAGCCATTTGTCTGAAATGGTATAGGGTTTCCTGCCTGAGCAGGGGGTTGGACTCGATGACCTCCAAGGTCCCTTCCAACTTTATTATTATTATTATTATTATAATCCAGGTAATGGGGCTGAACAGCGTGAAAATGGCCAGTTTGGAACAAGTCTGCAAAGACTTCGCGGACGTGTTCACCACCGAACTGGGAGAGTTTAAGGGGCCACCAATTGCATTAAGGTTAGATCCTTCTGTCCCACCGATTAGGATCAAGCCTCATCGGCTGCCGTTCGCTCTAAAGCACAAAATTAATGCTGAATTGGATAAACTTTTGCAGCAGGGCATCTTAGAGCCTGTGGACAGCAGTCCATGGGAAACCCCCATAGTGATGCCACTTAAGGCCAATGGAGAGGTCAGAATCTGCGCTGACTATAAGTGCACGCTGAATAAAGCGCTGCAGCAACACTCCTATCCCGTGCCAGTAGTCAGCCATATTCTGGCATCATTACAAGGGGGTTGCATTTTCGCTAAACTTGATTTGGCCCAGGCCTACCAACAGCTGCCGGTGGACAAAGCCACGGCAGAGGCACAGACCATTGTAACCCATCGGGGGGCTTTCAAGGTGCGCAGGCTACAATTCGGTGTTAACGTAGCACCAGGTATCTTCCAGAGTGTCATGGAGCGAACGCACAGAGACCTCCCGGGCATATGCATATGCCCATACTTTGATGATGTCCTCATCGCAGGGGAATCAGTAGAGAATCTAGCTGAGAGACTCAAGGCCGTGTTGTTGCGGTTTCGCAAAGCGGGCCTGAAACTCAGGAAAGATAAGTGCAAGATTGGAGTCACATCCACTGAGTTTTGGGGGTTTTGCATAGACGCGGAAGGCATACACTCTGCTCAGTCTAAGCTGGAGGCGATCCAGCAAGCACCCAGTCCCAAAGCAAAAACAGAACTCCAAGCATTCTTGGGACTGTTGAATTTCTATCACGCATTCCTTCCCCACAAGGCAGCCGTGACAGAGCCATTACACTGGCTCCTAGACAAGCAGGCTACTTGGGCATGGACGAGTGTCCACGAGAAAAGCTTTGCTGCAGTCAAAGCATTGCTTTCCTCAAACGCAGTATTAGCTCATTTTAATGAGCGGCTCCGTTTGCATAGCGTGCGACGCTTCCCCGTATGGGATCGGAGCTGTTTTAAGTCATCTTAAAACAGATGGGACTCAGGTCCCGATAGCCTATTACTCCAGAACCCTGTCTGCCGCAGAGCGTAACTATGCACAGATAGATCGAGAAGCATTGGCAATCGTAGCAGGCATCAAGAAGTTCCATGACTTCTTGTATGGTCACCGTTTCACGGTCTTCATGGACCACAAGCCACTGTTGGGGCTGTTTACAACTGACAAGCAGACACCCCACATAATATCTCCTAGGATGTTGAGATGGTCCATATTCCTCTCTGCATATGATTTTTGCATGATTCACAAGCCGGGCAAAGAGATGGGCCATGCAGACGGCCTCAGTAGGTTGCCTTTAAGGGACATAGAGCCTGCCCCTGCCCCAGCAACCCATATCCTTTCCATTCAGGATTTGCCTGAATCCCCTCTCCATGCAGGGGATGTAGCAGTGGAGACAGCTGCTGACAACAAGTTAACACGCGTGTTAAACTGGGTGTTATTGGGATGGCCGGACATGTGTCCGGGCACAGAATTTCAGGGGTTTTGGAGGAGAAAATCGGAACTCTCCATTTTCAAAGGGTGTCTACTGTGGGGCAGTCAGGTAGTCATCCCGACCTCACTGAGGACTAGAGTCCTGGTATCTCTGCATGAGGGACATCCGGGAATAGTCCGAATGAAGGCGCTTGCACGCAGTCACCTGTGGTGGCCAGGGCTCGATAAGGAGATCGAAGCCCAGGTACAAGGGTGTCACATTTGCCAACAGTCCAGGCCAGGCTCCCATCCATAGGTGGGAAACAACACAGGATCCTTGGTCAAGGATCCATATCGACTATGCGCAGATAGATTGGCAACTTTCAGGGGCAACTCTTTCTTATTGTGGTAGACAGTCACTCTAAGTTGCTGGAGGTGGTTCCAGGATCCGCTGCCACTTCCACTATCACCATCAGGGTTCTGCGCAGCATTTTTGCCACTCATGGACTGCTGGACGTAATTGTCTCCAACAATAGAACTCAATTTACTTCCTCGGAGTTCCAGTCTTTTCTGCGGGGAAATCTATTTTTTTTTATTTTTATTTTTCCTTTTTCACTTTACAATTTACAAAACAAAATACATTTTTTTCTTCCTTAACAGTACTGTGTCCTCTATTTCTTACATTTATTTACAGTTGGTTACATAGCTTTCCTACTTTTTTGTTCTTTGATCCAACCAAACATAGCACTTGTTCCATATCTTGTAATATTCTGTTGCTTCCTTATCCTTTATTTCTAAAGTAAGCTTGTACATTTCAGCGCATTCTAGTATCTTATAAATAATCATGTCATTTGGTGGTACATTCTCACATTTCCAACATTGCGTGTATGCGATGCGTGCCGCTGTTATTATGTGCACAATGATGTATCGAAGTTGTTTTTTCATCTTTGGATTAATTATACCTAATAAAAATAGCTCCGGTTTAAATTCAATTTGTTCTTTGGTTATCTCTTGTATCCACCCCCTTATCTGTTCCCAGTAGGTCTTTGCCTGTGGACATTGCCACCACATATGGTAAAATGTTCCCTCTTTGTTTTTGCATTTCCAACAGTCTGGGTTCATGTTTTTATACATCTTTGCCAGTCTCGCTGGTGCTAAATGCCATCTATGAAGCATTTTATATTGGTTTTCCTTATACGCAGTTGACAGTGTCAATTTACAGTTTTTATTCCAAATTCTTTCCCATTCTTCTAATTCTATAGTTCGACCCACATTTCAAGCCCATGCTATCATTGACCCTTTTACTATTTCTTCCTCCAATTCAATCTCCAGTAGATATTTATAAGTTCTTGTTAAGAAGTTTTCTCCCCTACCCATCAATATTTTGTCCAGTTGTTGTGGTAATCGGTTTATCCCATATTCTGCCATGTCCTTACTATATTTTGACTGAATCTGTAGGTATGGCCACCAATCTATAATTATTCCCTGTTCTTTTAATTCTTCCCTTGATTTGAGCTTCCCTTGATTATCTAATAGTTCTTCATATCTTTCCATCTTTTTTTTGTCTAATGTATTTGGATGAATCACTGCCTCCATTGGAGAGACCCAATTTGGTATTTTCGTGTAGTATTTCTTTTTGACCCTTTCCCACGTCCAAATCAGTGCGTCCCTTATCTGATGTCGTTGAAAATATGTGTGTGTGCTCTTATGTTTTCCCCATAAAAAGGCGTGTCAACCGGCTTGTAGATCATGTCCTTCTATTGTTAAAAACCTTTGATTATCTAGGTATATCCAATCCCTAATCCAAGGTAACCCCGCTGCTTGATAGTAGGTTTCCCATTTTGGGAGCCCAAGGCCACCTCTACTTCTACTGTCTTGTAATGTCTTAATATTTATTCGTGCTTTTTTACCTAACCAAATAAATTTATTAATCATTTTGTCCAATCCAGCAAAGAATTTTTTGTCTAGTTTTATTGGGACTGTCTGAAATAGATATAATAGTTTTGGTAGTATATTCATTTTTATCACTGAAATCCTTCCTAGTAGTGATAGTTGTAATTTCCCCCAGACCTCTAGATCTTTTTTAATTTGTAGTGTCAGTTTTTTGTAATTATCCTTTTTTAATGAAGAACATCTTATAGTAAGCTAAATTCCTAGGTATTTAATCTTTTTTACGATTTGTAGTCCCAACTCCTCTTCTAATTTCCTTTTTTGTTTTTCAGTTAAATTTTTAACTAACATTTTAGTCTTTTCTCTATTTCCTCTCTCTAATGGTTCCTCTACAAAAAACACCAAGTCGTCCGCAAATGCCTGTGTCTTATATTCTTCTGTCTTCACCTGTAATCCTTTTATCTCTTTATTATTTCTAATTTGGGTTAATAACACTTCTAAAGTCAAAATAAAAAGTAGAGGTGACATTGGGCATCCCTGTCTTACTCCTTTGTTTATTTCGAATTTCTCTGTATTGTCCCCATTAATTATCACCCTAGCCTTTTGTATTTTATATATTGCCTTTATCATTTTCTCGAACTTCTCTCCAAATCTCATGTCCTCGATCTGTTGGAACATAAACTGCCAATTAAGATTGTCAAATGTTTTCTGGGCATCTAAGAAAATTAATGTCACCTGTTTTTCAGGGTGTGCTTCATAATATTCTAGGACATTTAGCACCATTCTCGTATTATTCCTTATTGGTCTTGTGGGTAAAAAACCATTTTGATCTGAGTGTATTATATCATTTAATGTTAATTTCAGTCTTTCTGCCATTATGGTGGTAAAGATTTTATAATCTGCATTCAACAACGAGATTGGCGTATAGTTTTTTAGTTGTTTAGGGTCCGTACCTTCTTTTAAGATGAGGGATATGTTGGCTTCTATCCATGAATCCGGTAATTTAGCTTTTTCTAATACATCATTGTACACTTCTAATAAAGTCATTTCAAAATCCTCATAGAAAGTCTTATACACCTCCCCTGATAGTCCATCTGGCCCTGGGGCTTTATTATTTTTTTGTTTTTGCACTGCGATTTTTAATTCCCTAGCTGTTATTTCCTTATTCAATATTTCTCTCTGTCCTTCTTTTAATTCTGGCAAGCCGTTTACCTTTAAATATTGTTTTATATTTTCCACTTCTATCTCCTCTTTTTTGTATAATAACTCAAAGTAGTTCTGAATAATTTCTTTCTTTTTATCTATTTTATATTGCAACTCTCCTTTTTCGTCTTGTAATTCCTGGATGAATCTTTTTTCCTTCTCTTTTTTAATTTATAAGCGAGCTATGTCGGCGCCTTTTCACCCAGCGTCAAATGGTCAAGCAGAACGCATGGTGCGAACTACAAAAGACACTTTGAATCGACTAACGCACGGCAACTGGCATCACCAGTTCGCTGACTTTCTCTTGTGCCACCGCACCACTCCATGTACTGCTACAGGCAAAAGCCCCACTGAGCTCCGATGGGGTCACCGGATTATCACTAAGCTGGATAGGTTACATCCGGATCGCGTTGCATCGCAGGTGTCCCAACCATGGGCACCGCGGCGGCTGACCTTGCGTGATCCGGTTTGGGCTCAAAACTATGGGCCTGTTAACTTCTGGGTGGTGGCTGTCATTTGTAGGGTCACCGGCCCTCTCTCCTACGAAGTGGAGTTGGAAGACGGTTGGGTGCTCCGGCACCATATCAACCAGCTTCTCTGGAGGTTGCCTAGCTGCTCTTCCACTCCTGGCTCTGCTCTGGGGGGGAGGAAGCTCCCGAGAGTGATTGGGACAGTCAACAAGACCCAGAATCTGGCTCATCGCAAACAGTGATTGAGGGGTTTGCCTTCGAGGCGACTCCTGACTCAGGCACCATGCGCAAGGGACATTGCGTGAATTGGTTTTTTCCAGCCTCTCCATGGGGGGGGGGTGTTGCCCATCCGGGACACGACCCCCATTCACACCTCTCTACGGGAAGGGGGTTGCCCATCCGGGACACAACCCCCAACCATTTGTTTCTACAGATCAGGGGAACACCACCCCTCTTCAGGGGAACTCTACCCCAACCCGGGAGATCGGAGCGAATCCGAGGACCTCCCAAATTCCTCAAGGAGTACGTGAGGGCTCTGTCTGCACTAGTTTAGCATTCGGAGTTCTTGCTAGCATTGAAGCGTGCTACAAAAAATACTTTTACATAAGCTGGCATTGCCAGTAGTGTTTTTCAAAGCTTCCATTAGCTGCTTGTTAAAGCTGTAATGAACAAAGGAAGAGCGCCTCGTCCTGAAAGGTCGCAGGCTGGGCTAAGGTTAGGGAAAGAAACGGGTAGCCTCCTTCCAGGAACGACTTACAAATAAGGTGAATAGGTAGCCTCCATCTGGGGGCGGCTTATTAAGTACCAAATAAAAGGGGTGCAGTATGCTCTTCACTAAGGGGGGAGGGGTGTAATGTATTCAGTTGTATGAGGCAGCAGGTGCAAGGTGGCCATGTGGTCACTGAAGAGACAGAATGCCTGGGGCCCGGGCAGACTTGTTATTTTAGAGCGGGTGAAACCTCTGCATTCATTGGTTAGCATTAACCAGAGCTCCATGTATAAAAAGGAGGGAGCTAGTTTCGTTTTCTGTTCTGTTCTGTGTATGTATTAATGAATAAACCTTTGTTATTGTTAAACCAGTCTCTTCGATGTCTACCCAATCGAAAACAGAACATTTATAATTACCAAACCTATAAGAAGACCTATTATTTTTTTCATTAAATGGGTCTTGTAAATAATCAGAACTAAGAAAAAATACTTTATAGAAACCAGAATCACTCATTACACAGTGAAATATTTTATTTTCCATGTCTGCTCATAAGATATTGACAAACACTGTTATAGAGTTATATAAATTAAATATCAGTAAAATTGCCATGGATAATAAAAAAGAATAGTTTTTATTCTTAGAAAAGGATTACTAATTGCATTTCACAATAGAAAGACATTTACCCACAATTAATCAGAAATGCTTCTTCTTTACAAGTTGCTCTTTGCTGTTAAGGTCAGGCCTCAACAAAATAATGTAGCATTTGGGGGAAAAGATACATGCCAATAACCCAGCACTAGAAGCTAAGATGGAGAAGATCTCCACAGCTATCATATACTTTCCTTTGGTGCTCACATAGGTTGGAACAAAAGTTAACCAAACACTGCAAAACATCAGCATGCTAAAAGTGATGAACTTGGCTTCGTTGAATGTGTCTGGCAGGTTCCTAGCTAGAAAGGCCACCAGGAAGCTGACCAAAGACAGAAATCCCATATAGCTCAAGACAAGGTAAAACATCACAACAGACCCTTCATTACATTCTGCTATGATCTCTTTAGGTATTGATTTCATGTTAAGTTCTGGAAAGGGGGGAGAGGTGATCATCCATGCCAGACAAATGCCTGCTTGAATAGAGGAGCCAGAAAAAACAATTAAGATGGACAGTCTTTTCCCCAACCATTTTCTCCTGCCAGACCCTGGTTTGGTAGCCATGAATGCTCCAATGACCATGATAGTTTTGGCCAATACAGAAGAAATGGCCACAGAGAAGATAATGCCAAACACAGATTGTCTGATGAAGCAAATCAGTTTGAGAGGTTTTCCAAGGAAGAGAAAAGAGCAGAGGAAGCAAAGCAGAAGGGAGATGAGGAGAGTGTAGGTGAGGTCCTTGTTGTTAGCTTTAACAATAGGGGTGTCCTTATACTTAATAAATATTCCAAGTATGAGCATGGTAATGACTGAAAATAAAAAAGCAACTACCACTAAACTGATCCCTAAAGGTCCGTCAAAGGTTAGAAAAGTTATGATTTTGGGGATGCATCGAACTTTATCCTTACTTGGAGATTGATCTTCTGGACATTCCAAACAAGCAATCATATCTGCAAATAAGAGAGAGGAATCTTAACATGGAGCACCAAATAAAATATATAATTTAGATTAAATCAGTGTTTTGTAAACTCGGACAGTATACAAAGTCTGGACTTCAACTCTAAAAATTTTGTCTGGAGATTTCTGGAAGTTTAATTCACCTCTTAAAGTGGTTAAGTTTGAAAACCATTTGATTTGCTCATTAGACAATCAGATTCAGCAAGGTGAATTTCCATACTGGAAATATTCTAGAAGCTTCCTGAAATCACATCCCTTCAGGCCTTCCATGTCCAAGTGTTAGGCACAGATATGTATGAGTAGCAGTGTCCTGAAGTGTTCCCAAAGCCAACATGGTGGGCCCATCCCTGTGACTGGATTCTTGCCCAATTTAGTGCTGTTACATATATTACATACACATAAAACAGAGGATTGGGCTTCAGTCATATGATCAAATGTGGCTTTTTCTATGGGCACCAAGATATCTCGGGATGTATGTTTCTATCTATTGATTTTTGACCTCTATCATTCTTTTTTATTTATTTTAGGAATTATTTGAAAGGTTTTCAGTCTAGTATTACCCATTATCATGAACACCACCTTGAGAAATGTTCCAGTATGTAAATTGGTACTAGAATAAATGAAAGTAGCAAATATGCTGCATAGGGGAGGGGAGGGGAGGAGAGGAGAGAGTAAATAGAAAATAATTTACCTGACATGTTTGACATCTTCCCATCGGAACATGGATCACAATCATAGCAGCAGGTGAATTTCCATAGTGGAAATATTCCAGAAGCTTCCTGAGATCACATCCCTTCAGGCCTTCCATGTCCAAATGTTAGCCACAGATATGTATGAGTAGCAGTGTCCTGAACTGTCCCCAAATCCAACATGGTGGGCCCATCCCTGTGACTGAATTCTTGCCCAATTTAGTGCTGTTACATATATTACACACACATCAAACAGGGGATTGGGCTTCAGTCACATGATCAAATGTGGCTTTTTCTATGGGCACCAAGATATGTAGGGATGTATGTTTCTATCTATTGATTTTTGGCCTCTATCATTCTTTTTTATTTATTTTAGGAATTATTTGAAAGGTTTTCAGTCTACTATTACCCATTATCATGAACACCACCTTGAGAAATCTTCCAGTATGTAAATTGGTACTAGAATAAATGAAAGAAGCAAATATGCTGCATATCTAAATAAAAACAATTAACCACAAATATGTCAGAGTGGAGAGGGGAGGGGAGGGGGAGGAGAGGAGAGGAGAGAGTAAATAGAAAATAATTTACCTGACTTGTTTGACATCTTCCCATCGGAACATGGATCACAATCATAGCAGCAAAATTTCTCACCTTCTTTCTTTTTCTTCTGATACCCGGCAGGGCAAGGATTATTACACAGTGCAACAGGCAAGATCTGTTGATAAACCAGGATGGAATTCAGGACTAAATTTTCCTCCTACTCTTTCTAGTTGATGGACTTTCAGATGATCTTGTCCTAATCATAACACAAGGAATGTTGTTGTTCTCTTTTTACACTATTGTTTACACAACTACCTCAAAAGTAAAGTTGGATATACATTTCTTAGTCCACTAATTCTCAAATTTCTGATCACTGGTCCAAAGTGTGTGGGAGCACTTTTTATTATATTCTCAATTATTATTATATTTATTATTATATTTATTATTTTATATTTATTATTTAATGTTTCTTGAATTTTATTTCACTGTTCCCTTGAGGCTGGGATGATAGCATAATTCCCCATCTTCCCTGTATAAAAAAACATACAAATTATTTGCCAATTGTAATTACCCGAGAGCAGGAAAATACAACCATACCTTGAGTACAGAGTCCTAAGTTTTATCTGATTGAAAGATCAGAAAGCAGGCTGTACCATTAAACTCATGTCTCATCCCCAAATCATTTATCCAAAATAATAAAAACACTGAAATACATACCTGCTGAAAATATTTGTGCCACACAATTAAATCTTCATGAATCACAAATTTGTTTCCTTCAAGTGCTGTGGCACCCACCTTTCCAATTTTCACTTTACGGTAGGAGTTATTTGGAAACATGACCACATTTGTAATATCAAATCCAGAAAGCACTTCTCCTTGATGGTTGATGGACACAGTTTCTCCAAGTGAATTATTGAATGAAAGGCCTTGGAGAAAGGAGTGAAACTAAGTAAAAAGAAGAGGGAAAAAATAAGGGAAAGCACAAACTGTATTACATAAAGATTTCCTGAAATTTATATCTATAGAAATGAAAATGGCTTTACTTAATTCCCACCGATTTCTGTCAGTCGGTTTTAAATATGACTATCACTTAACCCCTAATGAGAAGGAAGGACTCACTGGAGAAGAGCCTAATGCTGGGAAAGATTAAGGGCAATAGAAGAAGGGGACGACAGAGAATGAGGTGGCTGGATGGAGTCACTGAAGCAGTAGGCATGAGTTTAAATGGACGCCACAAGATGGTAGAGGACAGGAAGGCTTGGAGGAACGTTGTCCATGGGGTCGCAATGGGTCGGACATGACTTGACAACTAACAACAACAACAATCACTTAACCGTGACACACTGCACAACTCTTTATTATGGCCTTCCACAGGAGAGACAAAACTGGGGCATCTGTGATCATACTGACATCATTGTGCCTGGTAGTGGACATCTACAATATAAATAACTAGAATCAAAAGCAAAATAACATGTCTTCCGGAGCTGGATTCTATCAAAGGCCAATAATTGAAGACTTTATATGGAGATTGGGAAGCCAGTATTTTTTTTTCATTTTATCACTCTAGAAAGAGTGCAGAGAAGAACAACAAAGATGATTAGGGAGCTGGAGGCTAAAACATTTGAAGAATGTTTGCAGAAATTGGGTGTGTCTAGTTTAATAAAAGCAGTGTTCTAATATTTGAGAGGCTGCCACAAAAAGAGGGAGTCAACCTATTCTCCAAAGCACCTGAAGGCAGGACATATATACATCACTACCTCCTCAATAAATTGATATTGAATAAAAAATGTGGTATACCTTTACTAAACTGCTCCTGGAAATAAAGGTATTTTATTCACCAGTTATTACCTTCCATGTGTGTGGATCTTCAAGTTCAACGCTTCTACTCTCTGTTACTCTTTTGTATTTAGACCTAAGTAAGTTCATGCGATGAACAGCATGTGCTACAGCACACGCTGCATTGTAGATACTGTAGCTGTGGCCGGTCATTTGAAATAAATTTGCAGGAAGTTTTTTTAGATCTTCCCTCCCAGTACATGCTTCACCACTTTCCACCTGTTTATTGCTCTCTGAGAACAAACAATCAAAGCCTTGTTCCCAGAATTCTTTCAGCAAACTATCTCGTTGGGTCTGGAATGGTTTGATGGCCCCAAGGAATTCACTGAAACCCGACAGTTCATCGGAGTGAATATCAAAGGAAATTGCTCCATCAAACACTTGCAGATCTGAGGGTCGATGAAAGCTTGTTAACATTAAATCCATTTGAGCTGTCAAAATCCACATTTTTCCCACTTCTTTCCCACTGTCGTAATATTTAAGGAACATTAACAAAAACATCAGTGTGGTGCTGTTCCCATAGAATATGAATGTATTGATATCGGTATAGAACAAATAATGGCATATCTTATACACTAGACTATTTTGAAACATAAAAAAATATATTTGTTTGGGCATTCTCTCCAAAAAGGCAGAACAAATCCTGTTCTCAGAAAGAAGTGGGTCCAGGGCTTGGAGGAAATTGTCTCCACTGTCATCATCCATAATTATAAGGCCAATCCATATCCATCCAAAGTGCTTCAGCAAATGGATAATCCCCACAATCTGAAGGCTTTCATTGGGAGCCATGCGGTAAAAGGAAGCAGCCATCTTTGTCCCATGCTTCTTTGGAGCAAAAGAGCCATAGGCGAGCTAAAATACAATGTACACTTGGCTCTTATGGTTGGCATGCCTCAACTAACCTGAGAAATGTATTTTTTTCAACAACCCACAGATACATTTTTTCCCCAAGGTCTTTTCTTGCATGAGCTTCCATGTCCGATTGTAATTGAATCTTGCACCATTATGATTGCTATCGACTAAATGGTAAATAAATGGAATGCGATTTATTTTTCTCAATTCAATTTACATCCTGCTTTCCCTTCAGGCACACAAGAGGACACATGCAGCTCTCTAAGCAGCCCTGTAGATTTGGCTGAGAGAGTTTGATGGACACAGTCTCAGCCAACTCGCAACTAGATGAGCAGCTTAAGTTCTCAACTTCTGTCCTCTATTTCCAATGTGATGCATCAGGTAGGGCTTACATCCAACTCCTAAACTTTATCAGGCTCTTTTGCTGCATCATTAAAACATAATCTAACCCCTACTTGGAAAAGAATTGTTCCCCGTTCTCTTCAATTTTGCCACATGGATGGGTTTTCCTACATATCTTACCTGTGGGATTTTATAAAGACTTATGATATCTGACATGAAGAATGAGGTATCAGCACCAAATCCTCCAATAATGGCCACAATGGGATTCTCTTTGGTATCACATCTATAGTTGACAACCAACTGATTGGATCGGAAGAGCAGTTCCAAAGTGGAACGGTAAGTCAGCCGGGCATCAAAATAGTTGTCAGAGATGAAAAATCCCAGAGTAAAGTTAGACGAGAGTCTTGTGTTTGAGTTGATTTGTTCCACAGCAAATGCCAAATTCAAGGAATGCTGAAACAATTTTAAAATGGCTCTGAAAACATAATTGAGAAATAAGTGATATACAGAAGGGTTGATGAAAGCAGAATGTGTTCAGTGAGGCAACATTAACAATAGAAATAATGTGATAGCAACACCAATGAGGAATATTTGGTGTAGCATGAAACAAAGGTCTGTACCTTTGGACTCACTTGTTGGAAAATATGTGCAATTCAGTGGTACTAGAACACAGGCTGATTTTATTTTTTTTATTTTTTTATTTATTTTATTATTTTTATCATTAATGCTAAATCCTGATAAAGCCTGATTTAATTATTTGAGTTCATTGTTACAGTGTGTTCTGTGTTCCTGCTGAATCTGACCACTTGTTTCTCCTTCTCCTCATATAATATTCATCATATTGGTTTCCTGTTATTGCAATTCTTATAAGTAATAAGATCTCACCTATGCTAATGCTTTAATGATCATCTGTGATAAATCAGACAAACCCACTTGCCTTAGGTTGGCCATGCTGCTCAAAGTTTCTTCTGCTTAAGGAGAAACCTTCAGATCTCAGTTGCCCCAATGAGGATTTAGGATATTTTGATTCCAAGATTTGATGCTACAATAGATTTCTATCAAAAATATTTCAGAGCTGTAGACTGGACTGGGAGGTTAAAGATTATTCTCGATTAAAGCTGTGCTGGGCAAATTTCACAAAGATGCCAAATAAGCTAAGCGAGGATTTCTTTTTCTTTTTCTTTCTCCAACCTGGCATCTTTCTTAAGAGGGTGGGATTGACACTTTTTTTGTTATATTATCAATCACAAAACATCTGGAGGATATCAAATGCTTTTTTAAAAAAAAATTGCTGTATTATTTTCATCATTAAACGAGGAGAGATGGATAGGAATCAGATTGTGCACTTTGTAACCCTGCATAGATTTTCCAAGATGAAAGTTGACATCTGCAGGTTCTTAGAGAGAGCAAAGATTATTCCTTTGGAATAGGAAATTGGCAGATGGGGACACTGAGACCCTTATGAGCATGGTGGAATTTGAATACAAGGAAGGAACTGAAGGTTCAATGGAGAAGATGTGGTCAACCACTATCCAAAAGACCCCATTCTTTACTTGCAATATTGTCTGAAGTGTTTAAGTGTTTTTGGTAATTTTATGCAAAGACTGATTCAGCAGCCAGCCAATCATTATCATATCCCAACAACATACACAGTGACTCTAACGACCTGGATCATGTTCATTAAAAAAAGACCATTGTGAAGTAACTATTGTATTACTATAGTTAACTTGATCCACAAAAACATATCCAATAATACAATTAGGGGTCCTTAAGATTCCAAAAGATTCTTTGAGGCTGGTTTACCAAGTGTCAGAGCAATGATCCAGACAATTGGGGTTTTTTTGGATCCAAAAACAATAAGCACACCATAAATAAAGGGATTTTAAGTTCTATTATTAGCTAAAACAAACAGATTGAAAAGCATAACATAAAAAGCATACATACCAAGTCAGATAACACTCACATCTCTTATAAAACGCCAGGAGCAACTTATTACTACAACAGAGGTACTCCATTGGTGGCCATTTTCTACAGTACCTAATGCTAGGTTCCGTGCAGAAGCTCCCTTCAAACAACATAAGCCCTGGCAAATCCTATCACCAGGCATAATGGTTATAGCAAGAGACTGCAAGATCTGACCTTGTCTACCAATAAAGGAGAGTATTTGTAGCTCAGGGTTGAAATGACGGATCCTTGGTGCTCTCTGAGTTTGGTTGTTTTCTTGCAGACGTTTCATTACCCAAACTAGGTAACATCATTAGAAAACAACCAAGCTCAGAGAGCACCAAGGACCCCCCACTCCCAAGCTTGATTACTCCAGGATGAGAATCAAAAGCCTGAGACCTTCACATCAACAGAAGCTTTGAAGCTATGTGAAAATCTCCCCCCCCCCATCTTTAGTTAGAGTAGAAAGGAGGAGGCTAGGTGAACCTCTAGGCTTTTCTTAATATGAAGGAGAAATCAAAATACGTCCATAACTCCTCACAATAATAATGGTCTTCTCACATTGTTACTAGTGAGGCTGAAACATTGGCTATGCTTTGGAAACTTTGATTAGAAATAATGCTGGTTATAGGTTGGTGTGAAACCTTACAATTTACTCTGCTTAATTTAGAAAAACAGGAAGAGAATTACTTACAGAGGGGGCATAAATGACTTCTGTGAAGGATGCTCCTCAAAGGAATGTTCCTCAAGCACATATATAACCTGAGCTGTGATCCCACCAATGAGGTGGTTTCCTGGCTTATACCATTCATGAAGGAGATGAGAAAGATCACTTCTGGGGCAAGATGTTGCATCTATTTGGCACTTTATGTCAACCATCAACCACAGTATGATCACTTCCCTCAACATTTTCTCTAGAGGAGACTTATTTCTTACTGTCTAGAATCCCACCACTGCAAATGGTGAGACTATTTCCCATCTACTACAAAATCTAGGAACATGTCCAGTTAACATACATAATTATATCAGTTCTGCCATTTCATTGGTTGAAATCAACACGGTTTGCAGAACATGCCCTGCTGGACAAGCACATTCTAGTGAATGGAACTCACTACCAGAGTCCAAAGGGACAAGAACCTGCCTGCCTCTTTTTCCTCAACTGCAGACGTGAATGGTTTTATAACCTCTTCCAGACTGACTTTTGAATTGTGTCTTAGTATTTTCTGGAAACTTGCTGGAACTGTGCCATGAAACCCCAATGAGAGTCATTTAGCTTAATTGCCAATAAACAGTCACCTCTATCAAATGGAATCTCTTGTGTTTGGAGAGCAATTATTTCACTTCCACATTACACCATTGAAGACAACCATATTCTTAGTTTTTAAAGGATATATCACATAAAAGAATGATATATTATTATTTTGTAAAATTCTTCACATACCAAATATTCATAACTGAAATCTCCATGTTCTCCAAAAGCATATCTGTAGGAAACCATTGAGTACAATAAACCTCAAAGGAGACACTGAGGGTGATATTCTAGAGGTTCCTTATTATTTTCTAAAATATGGGTATGCATAAAAAGTCCATGCATGATACTTGCTTATTCTGATTGACAGTTCATCTGGCATCTTTTTTTTTCTAAAGACCAATCCCAAATTTCCTCCAAGAGCTTGAAGGAGAGATCAAGATGCTCACCCTTTGTATGAATTCTATTAAATCCCCTAGTTAACCTTAAGGTGGTTTCCTTGATCCCAGTTAGAGTTAGGAATAATAGAATAAGAGAATAACAGAGTTGGAAAGGACCTTGGAGGTCTTCTAGTCCAAACCTCTGCTCAAGCAGGAAACCCTATACTATTCCAGGCAAATGGTTGTCCAATCTCTTTGTAAAAACCTTCAGTGATGGAGCACCCACAACTCCCAGAGGCAAGTCATTCCACTGATTAATTATTCTAATTGTCAGGAACTTTCTCCTTGCTTCTAGGTTGCTTCTCCAGTCCCCTAAACATCTTTGTTGCTCTTCTCTGTACTCTTTCTAGAGTTTCAACATCTTCTTTATATCGTGGTGACCAAAACTGGATGCAATATTCCAAGTGTGGTGATACCAAGGCATTATAAAGTGGTATTAACACTTCATGTGAGCTTTATTCTATCCCTCTAGACTGCATTGGCTTTTTTTGGCAACTGCATCACACTGCTGGCTCATATTCAAATGATTGTCCACTAGGGCTCCAGGATCCCTTTCACAGTTGCTACTGTTGAGCCAGGTACCACCTATTCTATATCTGTGCATTTGGTTTTTCTTCCTAAATGTAGAACCTTACTTTTCTCATGACTTAATTTCATTTTGTTAGATAGGGCCCAGTGTTCGAGTCTGTCAAGATTATTTTGTATCTTGCATCTGTTTTCTGCAGTGTTGGCTATTCCTTCCAACTTGGTGTCATCAGCAGATTTGATGGGTTTCCCTTCTATCCCCTTGTTTAAATTATTGATGAAGATATTCAAGAGTACTAGTTCTACGACAGAGCCTTGGGGTGCCCTACTGCATACTTCCTTCCACGTAAATGCAGTTCCACTTAGGACTACACATTGAGTGTGGTTGGTGAGTAGTTACAAATCCATGTAGTGGTCTAACCCACATTTTTCTATCAGTATACCATTTCTGACAAGTAATTGTCCAATCTCTTCTTTAAAATCCCCAGTGTTGGAGCACCCAAACTTCTGAATGCAAGCTGTTCCATAGGTTAATTGTTCTCATTGTTAGGAAGTTTCTCTTTAATTCCAGTTTGCTTCTCTCTTTGATTAGTTTCCATCCATCATTTCTTGTCCTGCCCTCTGGTGCTTTGGAAAATAAGTTGTGGCAGCCCCTCAAATACTAGAATACTGCTATCATATCCCCCCAGTCCTTCTTTTTTCTAGACCAGCCAAACCTACAACCATTCTTAATATGTTTTAGTCTCCAGGCCTTTAATCATCTTAGTTGATCTTCTCTGCACTTTTTCCAAAGTCTCAACAACATTTTTGTCATAACGTTGAACAGTCACTAAACCTATGGTCCTAAGTTAAGGAGTGTGTGTATGTTGCAACCATAGAGAGAGACATGTATACTATAGATTTACATTAGAAATTTACTTGTAACTGCTAATAAGAAGATTGTCTCTTCTCTGTTTCATGCTGATAAGATCCAAAGTATATTACAGATTATTGTTTATTGTAATGTATTCAGTTGTATGAGGCAGCAGGTGCAAGGTGGCCATGTGGTCACTGAAGAGATAGAATGCCTGGGGCCCGGGCAGACTTGTTATTTTAGAGCG
The DNA here is from genome assembly GCA_023970755.1 of Azemiops feae. Classification (NCBI taxonomy): domain Eukaryota; kingdom Metazoa; phylum Chordata; class Lepidosauria; order Squamata; family Viperidae; genus Azemiops; species Azemiops feae. Next base: position 301,922 of record JALGBA010004018.1, read on the forward strand.
GGAGAAACCTCTGCATTCATTGGTTAGCATTAACCAGAGCTCCATGTGTAAAAAGGAGGGAGCTAGTTTCGTTTTCTGTTCTGTTCTGTGTATGTATTAATGAATAAACCTTTGTTATTGTTAAACCAGTCTCTTCGATGTCTACCCAATCGAAAACAGAACAATTGGCAACGAAGGTGGGATACTGCTGCCACTTTAAAGAAGGCCCTGAATCAACCCAAGGAGGGCCGGACATGCAGAGGAACGGTGTTCCTATTTGAGGCTCACTCTCCCGCCAGTACGCAAACACTGGGGGAGAGTGCTGTGAGGAACTGCCTGGAAAACCCTCTAACTTGTGGCAGCACGGGTAGAGAAGAGACTTGGCATGGCCAAACTGGGTCGGCTAGTGGAGTTCAACGTAGCTCACCTGGAGCGATGGAGCTCGTACATCGCCCAGGCCGAGAACTACTTCCGCGTTAACCGAGTCGCGGAAGACGAGCTGAAGGCTGCCACGCTACTCTGCGTCTGCGGCCAAGCCATCTTTGACATCGCAGAAAACCTCATGTCCCCAGTGCCATGGGAGACAGTGCCCTACAGAGAGCTAAAAAAGATGCTCAAGGAGCACTTCGAGCCGAAGCTGTTGGTCATCGCATGGCGGCACGCCTTCGAGCAGAGGGACCAGTGTCCAGGAGAGTCTGTAACCAAATTTATTGCAGCCCTCTGACAGGCAGCAAGGCCGTGTGAGTTCAAGGACTTAGCGGAACGGTTACGGGACCGTTTGGTTTGCGGACTACGGAGCCGAGAGCTCCAGCAAAAGATCTTTGCAAAGGAGACGGTATTGTTCCAAGAGGCATTGCGAGAGGTCACCACAGAGGAAGCAGCCGGTGGAGCTGTACATGCCTTGTGGCTCTCAAAGAACACTTCCCCATCGCAGACCGTCCACCACGAGGACGTCAAAATGGACGAAGAGGCCGAGTTAGACCAGGAAGTTGACCTGGTGTGACAACTACCAGAAAAAGGACTGTCGAGACCCCTTGACAAGGCAGATCCCTTCCCTAGGTGTATGGGGTGCGGGGGTCACCACAAGTGAGCCGACTGCCGGTTCCGGACTGCTCATTGCCGAGCATATGGCAAGCAAGGCCATATCGCTGTTGTGTGCTTAGGGTGCGGAAAAGAGAGCACCAAGAAAGAGTTGCCTCGGAAAGGTACCGGGGTACCCAGCCAAAACAGGGTGGGGTTCTGTGCCAGCAGATGCAGTGCCCATAGAACCGGGGGACAGCAGCCCTTAAAGAAAAAGCTGCAACTCGAAGTAAGGTTGCAGGGGCTCCCATTGCAGATGGAACTGGACATGGGGTCTGTAGTGTCCATCATATCCCAGAGCACCCTTAATAGAATTTGTGGCCAGAGTGGTCAACGGCTGAAAATGAGGCCATCAAATCTAATTCTGACTGATTTCCAGAATTCCCCAGTCAGAGTAAAGGGGGACGTCACTATAAGGGTGGAATTTCAGAAATTCAAGGGAATGCTGACTGTAGTTGTAGTGAATGGGGACAGGACAAGCCTAATCGGGCTTGATTGGTTCGAGGCTCTGGGAAGCACAAGCAATAGAACACAGTCAAACTAGAGTCTTGGACTTTAAGAGAGCTAATTTCAATAAACTTAGAGAGGGTTTGGGAAGGATTCCATGGATGAGAATCCTCAAGGGGAAAACAACTCAAGAAGCTTGGGAAATTTTGAAAAGTGAGATAATAAAAGCCCAGTCTAGCACAATACCAACAAAGAGGAAAAATTACAGCTCTCAAAAGAAACCAGCATGGCTGCATAAAGAACTCTCTGATAAATTGAAAGATAAAAGGGACAAGTATAGAAAGTGGAAAGAGGGGCACATAACTAAGAGAGACTATCAGCAAATAGCCCGAGCCTGTAAAGATGAAGTGAGGAAAGCTAAGGCTCATAATGAACTAAGGCTTGCGACCAAAGTCAAAAATAAGAAAAAAAAGCTTCTTTCAACATGTAAAAAACAAGAAAAAAGTGAAGGAAATGATTGGTCCACTAGTGGGTGAAAGTGGCAAAAAGGTGACAAGCAACAGGGAGAAAGCAGAACTATTTAACTCCTTTTTTGCATCTGTCTTTACACAAAGGGAAAAAACAGACCAACCTACCAAAAATAGTGCCATAAAAAACAGAATAGAAATGCAAGTTAAGATAGGCAAGAAAACGATAAGTGAGCACCTGTCCAGCCTAGACGAGTTCAAATCACCAGGACCAGATGGATTACACCCCAAGGTTCTCAAGGAACTGGCAGATGTGATCTCAGAACCACTTGAACTATATTTTTCAAAGATCCTGGAGCACTGGGGAATTACCGGAGGACTGGAAAAGAGTGATGTAGTTCCCATCTTCAAAAAAGGGAAAAAAAAATGGATCCAGGAAATTACAGACCTATCAGCCTGACCTCAATACCTGGGAAGATTCTGGAAAAGATAATCAATGAATCAGCGAACACCTAGAGGCAAACAAAATCACTACTAAAAGCCAACATGGGTTTGTCAAAAACAGATCATGCCAGACAAACCTTATTGCATTCTTTGACCAAGTGACAAAATTAGTGGATCAGAGGAATGCTGTGGATATAATTTACTTGGACTTCAGTAAGGCATTTGATAAAGTAGATCACAACCTACTACTTGATAAATAGAAAAATGTGGGTTAGACAGCATCACCACCAGATGGATTCGTAGCTGGCTGACCGGCCATACTCAGCGTGTGGTCCTCAATGGAACCGCATCTACATGGAGGGAAGTGTGCAGTGGGGTGCCCCAGGCCTGTTGCTGGGGCCAGTGCTCTCAACATCTTCATCAACGATTTGGACAATGGGATGATGGGGAACTCATCAATTTGCGGATGACCCAGCTGGCAAGGAATAGCCAACACCCAGAAGACAGGCTTAAGATACAGGATACCTGACAGACTTGAACATGGCGCTACTCTACAAAATGAAATTCAATGGTGAAAAAAGTAAAGTTCTACATTTAGGCAAAAAAATGTACAGGTATAGTATAGGTGGTACCTTGCTCAATAGTAGCAACTGTGAGAGGGATCTCGGAGTCCTAGTGGACAATCACTTAGATATGAGCCAGCAGTGTGCTGCAGCTGCCAAAAAGCCAACACAGTGCTGGGGGCTTGCATTAACGAGGGATAGATCAAGATCACGTGAAGTATTAATACCACTTTACAATGCCTTGTAAGGCCACACTTGGAATACTGCATCCAGTTTTGGTCACCACGATGTAAAAAAGATGTTGAAACTCTAGAAAGAGTGCAGAGAAGGTCAACAAAGATGATTAGGGGACTGGAGGCTAAAGCATTTCAGGAACGTTTGCTGGAATTGGGTATGTCTAGTTTAATGAAAAGAAGGACTAGGGGTGACATGATAGCAGTATTCCAATATCTCAGGGGTTGCCACAAAGAAGAGGGAGTCAAGCTATTATCCAAGGCGCCTGAGGGCAGGACAAGAAGTAATGGATGGAAACTAGTCAAGGAAAGAAGCAACCTGGAACTGAGGAGAAACTTCCTGACAGTTAGAACAATTAACCTTGGAACAACCTGCCTACCAGAAGTGGTGAATGCTCCACACTGGAAGTTTTAAGAAGAGACTGGACAGCCATTTGTCTGAAATGGTATAGGGTTTCCTGCCTGAGCAGGGGGTTGGACTCGATGACCTCCAAGGTCCCTTCCAACTTTATTATTATTATTATTATTATAATCCAGGTAATGGGGCTGAACAGCGTGAAAATGGCCAGTTTGGAATAAGTCTGCAAAGACTTCGCGGACGTGTTCACCACCGAACTGGGAGAGTTTAAGGGGCCACCAATTGCATTAAGGTTAGATCCTTCTGTCCCACCGATTAGGATCAAGCCTCATCGGCTGCCGTTCGCTCTAAAGCACAAAATTAATGCTGAATTGGATAAACTTTTGCAGCAGGGCATCTTAGAGCCTGTGGACAGCAGTCCATGGGAAACCCCCATAGTGATGCCACTTAAGGCCAATGGAGAGGTCAGAATCTGCGCTGACTATAAGTGCACGCTGAATAAAGCGCTGCAGCAACACTCCTATCCCGTGCCAGTAGTCAGCCATATTCTGGCATCATTACAAGGGGGTTGCATTTTCGCTAAACTTGATTTGGCCCAGGCCTACCAACAGCTGCCAGTGGACAAAGCCACGGCAGAGGCACAGACCATTGTAACCCATCGGGGGGCTTTCAAGGGGCGCAGGCTACAATTCGGTGTTAACGTAGCTACAGGTATGTCCTCATCGCAGGGGAATCAGTAGAGAATCTAGCTGAGAGACTCAAGGCCGTGTTGTTGCGGTTTCGCAAAGCGGGCCTGAAACTCAGGAAAGATAAGTGCAAGATTGGAGTCACATCCACTGAGTTTTGGGGGTTTTGCATAGACGCGGAAGGCATACACTCTGCTCAGTCTAAGCTGGAGGCGATCCAGCAAGCACCCAGTCCCAAAGCAAAAACAGAACTCCAAGCATTCTTGGGACTGTTGAATTTCTATCACGCATTCCTTCCCCACAAGGCAGCCGTGACAGAGCCATTACACTGGCTCCTAGACAAGCAGGCTACTTGGGCATGGACGAGTGTCCACGAGAAAAGCTTTGCTGCAGTCAAAGCATTGCTTTCCTCAAACGCAGTATTAGCTCATTTTAATGAGCGGCTCCGTTTGCATAGCGTGCGACGCTTCCCCGTATGGGATCGGAGCTGTTTTAAGTCATCTTAAAACAGATGGGACTCAGGTCCCGATAGCCTATTACTCCAGAACCCTGTCTGCCGCAGAGCGTAACTATGCACAGATAGATCGAGAAGCATTGGCAATCGTAGCAGGCATCAAGAAGTTCCATGACTTCTTGTATGGTCACCGTTTCACGGTCTTCATGGACCACAAGCCACTGTTGGGGCTGTTTACAACTGACAAGCAGACACCCCACATAATATCTCCTAGGATGTTGAGATGGTCCATATTCCTCTCTGCATATGATTTTTGCATGATTCACAAGCCGGGCAAAGAGATGGGCCATGCAGACGGCCTCAGTAGGTTGCCTTTAAGGGACATAGAGCCTGCCCCTGCCCCAGCAACCCATATCCTTTCCATTCAGGATTTGCCTGAATCCCCTCTCCATGCAGGGGATGTAGCAGTGGAGACAGCTGCTGACAACAAGTTAACACGCGTGTTAAACTGGGTGTTATTGGGATGGCCGGACATGTGTCCGGGCACAGAATTTCAGGGGTTTTGGAGGAGAAAATCGGAACTCTCCATTTTCAAAGGGTGTCTACTGTGGGGCAGTCAGGTAGTCATCCCGACCTCACTGAGGACTAGAGTCCTGGTATCTCTGCATGAGGGACATCCGGGAATAGTCCGAATGAAGGCGCTTGCACGCAGTCACCTGTGGTGGCCAGGGCTCGATAAGGAGATCGAAGCCCAGGTACAAGGGTGTCACATTTGCCAACAGTCCAGGCCAGGCTCCCATCCATAGGTGGGAAACAACACAGGATCCTTGGTCAAGGATCCATATCGACTATGCGCAGATAGATTGGCAACTTTCAGGGGCAACTCTTTCTTATTGTGGTAGACAGTCACTCTAAGTTGCTGGAGGTGGTTCCAGGATCCGCTGCCACTTCCACTATCACCATCAGGGTTCTGCGCAGCATTTTTGCCACTCATGGACTGCTGGACGTAATTGTCTCCAACAATAGAACTCAATTTACTTCCTCGGAGTTCCAGTCTTTTCTGCGGGGAAATCTATTTTTTTTTATTTTTATTTTTCCTTTTTCACTTTACAATTTACAAAACAAAATACATTTTTTTCTTCCTTAACAGTACTGTGTCCTCTATTTCTTACATTTATTTACAGTTGGTTACATAGCTTTCCTACTTTTTTGTTCTTTGATCCAACCAAACATAGCACTTGTTCCATATCTTGTAATATTCTGTTGCTTCCTTATCCTTTATTTCTAAAGTAAGCTTGTACATTTCAGCGCATTCTAGTATCTTATAAATAATCATGTCATTTGGTGGTACATTCTCACATTTCCAACATTGCGTGTATGCGATGCGTGCCGCTGTTATTATGTGCACAATGATGTATCGAAGTTGTTTTTTCATCTTTGGATTAATTATACCTAATAAAAATAGCTCCGGTTTAAATTCAATTTGTTCTTTGGTTATCTCTTGTATCCACCCCCTTATCTGTTCCCAGTAGGTCTTTGCCTGTGGACATTGCCACCACATATGGTAAAATGTTCCCTCTTTGTTTTTGCATTTCCAACAGTCTGGGTTCATGTTTTTATACATCTTTGCCAGTCTCGCTGGTGCTAAATGCCATCTATGAAGCATTTTATATTGGTTTTCCTTATACGCAGTTGACAGTGTCAATTTACAGTTTTTATTCCAAATTCTTTCCCATTCTTCTAATTCTATAGTTCGACCCACATTTCAAGCCCATGCTATCATTGACCCTTTTACTATTTCTTCCTCCAATTCAATCTCCAGTAGATATTTATAAGTTCTTGTTAAGAAGTTTTCTCCCCTACCCATCAATATTTTGTCCAGTTGTTGTGGTAATCGGTTTATCCCATATTCTGCCATGTCCTTACTATATTTTGACTGAATCTGTAGGTATGGCCACCAATCTATAATTATTCCCTGTTCTTTTAATTCTTCCCTTGATTTGAGCTTCCCTTGATTATCTAATAGTTCTTCATATCTTTCCATCTTTTTTTTGTCTAATGTATTTGGATGAATCACTGCCTCCATTGGAGAGACCCAATTTGGTATTTTCGTGTAGTATTTCTTTTTGACCCTTTCCCACGTCCAAATCAGTGCGTCCCTTATCTGATGTCGTTGAAAATATGTGTGTGTGCTCTTATGTTTTCCCCATAAAAAGGCGTGTCAACCGGCTTGTAGATCATGTCCTTCTATTGTTAAAAACCTTTGATTATCTAGGTATATCCAATCCCTAATCCAAGGTAACCCCGCTGCTTGATAGTAGGTTTCCCATTTTGGGAGCCCAAGGCCACCTCTACTTCTACTGTCTTGTAATGTCTTAATATTTATTCGTGCTTTTTTACCTAACCAAATAAATTTATTAATCATTTTGTCCAATCCAGCAAAGAATTTTTTGTCTAGTTTTATTGGGACTGTCTGAAATAGATATAATAGTTTTGGTAGTATATTCATTTTTATCACTGAAATCCTTCCTAGTAGTGATAGTTGTAATTTCCCCCAGACCTCTAGATCTTTTTTAATTTGTAGTGTCAGTTTTTTGTAATTATCCTTTTTTAATGAAGAACATCTTATAGTAAGCTAAATTCCTAGGTATTTAATCTTTTTTACGATTTGTAGTCCCAACTCCTCTTCTAATTTCCTTTTTTGTTTTTCAGTTAAATTTTTAACTAACATTTTAGTCTTTTCTCTATTTCCTCTCTCTAATGGTTCCTCTACAAAAAACACCAAGTCGTCCGCAAATGCCTGTGTCTTATATTCTTCTGTCTTCACCTGTAATCCTTTTATCTCTTTATTATTTCTAATTTGGGTTAATAACACTTCTAAAGTCAAAATAAAAAGTAGAGGTGACATTGGGCATCCCTGTCTTACTCCTTTGTTTATTTCGAATTTCTCTGTATTGTCCCCATTAATTATCACCCTAGCCTTTTGTATTTTATATATTGCCTTTATCATTTTCTCGAACTTCTCTCCAAATCTCATGTCCTCGATCTGTTGGAACATAAACTGCCAATTAAGATTGTCAAATGTTTTCTGGGCATCTAAGAAAATTAATGTCACCTGTTTTTCAGGGTGTGCTTCATAATATTCTAGGACATTTAGCACCATTCTCGTATTATTCCTTATTGGTCTTGTGGGTAAAAAACCATTTTGATCTGAGTGTATTATATCATTTAATGTTAATTTCAGTCTTTCTGCCATTATGGTGGTAAAGATTTTATAATCTGCATTCAACAACGAGATTGGCGTATAGTTTTTTAGTTGTTTAGGGTCCGTACCTTCTTTTAAGATGAGGGATATGTTGGCTTCTATCCATGAATCCGGTAATTTAGCTTTTTCTAATACATCATTGTACACTTCTAATAAAGTCATTTCAAAATCCTCATAGAAAGTCTTATACACCTCCCCTGGTAGTCCATCTGGCCCTGGGGCTTTATTATTTTTTTGTTTTTGCACTGCGATTTTTAATTCCCTAGCTGTTATTTCCTTATTCAATATTTCTCTCTGTCCTTCTTTTAATTCTGGCAAGCCGTTTACCTTTAAATATTGTTTTATATTTTCCACTTCTATCTCCTCTTTTTTGTATAATAACTCAAAGTAGTTCTGAATAATTTCTTTCTTTTTATCTATTTTATATTGCAACTCTCCTTTTTCGTCTTGTAATTCCTGGATGAATCTTTTTTCCTTCTCTTTTTTAATTTATAAGCGAGCCATCTCCCAGGCTTGTTTGCGGGCAAATCTAATACGCCATGCTATGTCGGCGCCTTTTCACCCAGCGTCAAATGGTCAAGCAGAACGCATGGTGCGAACTACAAAAGACACTTTGAAACGACTAACGCACGGCAACTGGCATCACCAGTTGGCTGACTTTCTCTTGTGCCACCGCACCACTCCATGTACTGCTACGGGCAAAAGCCCCACTGAGCTCCGATGGGGTCACCGGATTATCACTAAGCTGGATAGGTTACATCCGGATCGCGTTGCATCGCAGGTGTCCCAACCATGGGCACCGCGGCGGCTGAACTTGGGTGATCCGGTTTGGGCTCGAAATATGGGCCTGTTAACTTCTGGGTGGTGGCTGTCATTTGTAGGGTCACCGGCCCTCTCTCCTACGAAGTGGAGTTGGAAGACGGTCGGGTGCTCCGGCGCCATATCGACCAGCTTCTCTGGAGGTTGCCTAGCTGCTCTTCCGCTCCTGGCTCTGCTCTGGGGGGGAGGAAGCTCCCGAGAGTGATCGGGACAGTCAACAAGACCCGGAATCTGGCTCATCGCAAACAGTGATTGAGGGGTTTGCCTTCGAGGCGACTTCTGACTCAGGCACCACGCGCAAGGGACATTGCGTGAATTGGTTTTTTCCAGCCTCTCCACGGGGGGGGGTGTTGCCCATCCGGGACACGACCCCCATTCACACCTCTCTACGGGAAGGGGGTTGCCCATCCGGGACACAACCCCCAACCATTAGTTTCGATAGATCAGGGGAACACCACCCCTCTTCAGGGGAACTCTACCCCAACCCGGCACGCAGAGCTGGACCAACAGGCCAGCCTGCAGGCCCCATCTCTGACCGTTTCAAATGGGTCCCCAAGTCCTGGTCTGCTGAGCCTGGTGGGCAAGCTTGCAGATCAGGCAACCGTGGCACTTCCACGGAGATCGGAGCGAATCCGAGGACCTCCCAAATTCCTCAAGGAGTACGTGAGGGCTCTGTCTGCACTAGCTTAGCATTCGGAGTTCTTGCTAGCATTGAAGCGTGCTACAAAAAATACTTTTACATAAGCTGGCATTGCCAGTAGTGTTTTTCAAAGCTTCCATTAGCTGCTTGTTAAAGCTGTAATGAACAAAGGAAGAGCGCCTCATCCTGAAAGGTCGCAGGCTGGGCTAAGGTTAGGGAAAGAAACGGGTAGCCTCCTTCCAGGAACGACTTACAAATAAGGTGAATAGGTAGCCTCCATCTGGGGGCGGCTTATTAAGTACCAAATAAAAGGGGTGCAGTATGCTCTTCACTAAGGGGGGAGGGGTGTAATGTATTCAGTTGTATGAGGCAGCAGGTGCAAGGTGGCCATGTGGTCACTGAAGAGACAGAATGCCTGGGGCCCGGGCATTATTTAGAGCGGGTGAAACCTCTGCATTTATTGGTTAGCATTAACCAGAGCTCCATGTATAAAAAGGAGGGAGCTAGTTTCGTTTTCTGTTCTGTTCTGTGTATGTATTAATGAATAAACCTTTGTTATTGTTAAACCAGTCTCTTCGATGTCTTCCCAATCGAAAACAGAACATTTATAATTACCAAACCTATAAGAAGACCTATTATTTTTTTCATTAAATGGGTCTTGTAAATAATCAGAACTAAGAAAAAATACTTTATAGAAACCAGAATCACTCATTACACAGTGAAATATTTTATTTTCCATGTCTGCTCATAAGATATTGACAAACACTGTTATAGAGTTATATAAATTAAATATCAGTAAAATTGCCATGGATAATAAACAAGAATAGTTATTATTATTAGAAAAGGATTACTAATTGCATTTCACAATAGAAAGACATTTACCCACAATTAATCAGAAATGCTTCTTCTTTACAAGTTGCTCTTTGCTGTTAAGGTCAGGCCTCAACAAAATAATGTAGCATTTGGGGAAAAAGATACATGCCAATAACCCAGCACTAGAAGCTAAGATGGAGAAGATCTCCACAGCTATCATATACTTTCCTTTGGTGCTCACATAGGTTGGAACAAAAGTTAACCAAACACTGCAAAACATCAGCATGCTAAAAGTGATGAACTTGGCTTCGTTGAATGTGTCCGGCAGGTTCCTAGCTAGAAAGGCCACTAGGAAGCTGACCAAAGACAGAAATCCCATATAGCTCAAGACAAGGTAAAACATTACAACAGACCCTTCATTACATTCTGCTATGATCTCTTTAGGTATTGATTTCATGTTAAGTTCTGGAAAGGGGGGAGAGGTGATCATCCATGCCAGACAAATGCCTGCTTGAATAGAGGAGCCAGAAAAAACAATTAAGATGGACAGTCTTTTCCCCAACCATTTTCTCCTGCCAGACCCTGGTTTGGTAGCCATGAATGCTCCAATGACCATGATAGTTTTGGCCAATACAGAAGAAATGGCCACAGAGAAGATAATGCCAAACACAGATTGTCTGATGAAGCAAATCAGTTTGAGAGGTTTTCCAAGGAAGAGAAAAGAGCAGAGGAAGCAAAGCAGAAGGGAGATGAGGAGAGTGTAGGTGAGGTCCTTGTTGTTAGCTTTAACAATAGGGGTGTCCTTATACTTAATAAATATTCCAAGTATGAGCATGGTAATGACTGAAAATAAAAAAGCAACTACCACTAAACTGATCCCTAAAGATCCGTCAAAGGTTAGAAAAGTTATGATTTTGGGGATGCATCGAACTTTATCCTTACTTGGAGATTGATCTTCTGGACATTCCGAACAAGCAATCATATCTGCAAATAAGAGAGAGGAATCTTAACATGGAGCACCAAATAAAATATATAATTTAGATTAAATCAGTGTTTTGTAAACTCGGGCAGTATACAAAGTCTGGACTTCAACTCTAAAAATTTTGTCTGGAGAATTCTGGAAGTTTAATTCACCTCTTAAAGTGGTTAAGTTTGAAAACCATTTGATTAGCTCATTAGACAATCAGATTCAGCAAGGTGAATTTCCATACTGGAAATATTCTAGAAGCTTCCTGAAATCACATCCCTTCAGGCCTTCCATGTCCAAGTGTTAGGCACAGATATGTATGAGTAGCAGTGTCCTGAAGTGTTCCCAAAGCCAACATGGTGGGCCCATCCCTGTGACTGGATTCTTGCCCAATTTAGTGCTGTTACATATATTACATACACATAAAACAGAGGATTGGGCTTCAGTCATATGATCAAATGTGGCTTTTTCTATGGGCACCAAGATATCTCGGGATGTATGTTTCTATCTATTGATTTTTGACCTCTATCATTCTTTTTTATTTATTTTAGGAATTATTTGAAAGGTTTTCAGTCTAGTATTACCCATTATCATGAACACCACCTTGAGAAATGTTCCAGTATGTAAATTGGTACTAGAATAAATGAAAGTAGCAAATATGCTGCATAGGGGAGGGGAGGGGAGGAGAGGAGAGAGTAAATAGAAAATAATTTACCTGACATGTTTGACATCTTCCCATCGGAACATGGATCACAATCATAGCAGCAGGTGAATTTCCATAGTGGAAATATTCCAGAAGCTTCCTGAAATCACATCCCTTCAGGCCTTCCATGTCCAAATGTTAGCCACAGATAGGTATGAGTAGCAGTGTCCTGAACTGTCCCCAAATCCAACATGGTGGGCCCATCCCTGTGACTGAATTCTTGCCCAATTTAGTGCTGTTACATATATTACACACACATCAAACAGAGGATTGGGCTTCAGTCACATGATCAAATGTGGCTTTTTCTATAGGCACCAAGATATGTAGGGATGTATGTTTCTATCTATTGATTTTTGGCCTCTATCATTCTTTTTTATTTATTTTAGGAATTATTTGAAAGGTTTTCAGTCTACTATTACCCATTATCATGAACACCACCTTGAGAAATCTTCCAGTATGTAAATTGGTACTAGAATAAATGAAAGAAGCAAATATGCTGCATATCTAAATAAAAACAATTAACCACAAATATGTCAGAGTGGAGAGGGGAGGGGAGGGGGAGGAGAGGAGAGAGTAAATAGAAAATAATTTACCTGACTTGTTTGACATCTTCCCATCGGAACATGGATCACAATCATAGCAGCAAAATTTCTCACCTTCTTTCTTTTTCTTCTGATACCCGGCAGGGCAAGGATTATTACACAGTGCAACAGGCAAGATCTGTTGATAAACCAGGATGGAATTCAGGACTAAATTTTCCTCCTACTCTTTCTAGTTGATGGACTTTCAGATGATCTTGTCCTAATCATAACACAAGGAATGTTGTTGTTCTCTTTTTACACTATTGTTTACACAACTACCTCAAAAGTAAAGTTGGATATACATTTCTTAGTCCACTAATTCTCAAATTTCTGATCACTGGTCCAAAGTGTGTGGGAGCACTTTTTATTATATTCTCAATTATTATTATATTTATTATTATATTTATTATTTTATATTTATTATTTAATGTTTCTTGAATTTTATTTCACTGTTCCCTTGAGGCTGGGATGATAGCATAATTCCCCATCTTCCCTGTATAAAAAAACATACAAATTATTTGCCAATTGTAATTACCCGAGAGCAGGAAAATACAACCATACCTTGAGTACAGAGTCCTAAGTTTTATCTGATTGAAAGATCAGAAAGCAGGCTGTACCATTAAACTCATGTCTCATCCCCAAATCATTTATCCAAAATAATAAAAACACTGAAATACATACCTGCTGAAAATATTTGTGCCACACAATTAAATCTTCATGAATCACAAATTTGTTTCCTTCAAGTGCTGTGGCACCCACCTTTCCAATTTTCACTTTACGGTAGGAGTTATTTGGAAACATGACCACATTTGTAATATCAAATCCAGAAAGCACTTCTCCTTGATGGTTGATGGACACAGTTTCTCCAAGTGAATTATTGAATGAAAGGCCTTGGAGAAAGGAGTGAAACTAAGTAAAAAGAAGAGGGGAAAAATAAGGGAAAGCACAAACTGTATTACATAAAGATTTCCTGAAATTTATATCTATAGAAATGAAAATGGCTTTACTTAATTCCCACCGATTTCTGTCAGTTTTAAATATGACTATCACTTAACCCCTAATGAGAAGGAAGGACTCACTGGAGAAGAGCCTAATGCTGGGAAAGATTGAGGGCAATAGAAGAAGGGGACGACAGAGAATGAGGTGGCTGGATGGAGTCACTGAAGCAGTAGGCATGAGTTTAAATGGACGCCACAAGATGGTAGAGGACAGGAAGGCTTGGAGGAACGTTGTCCATGGGGTCTCAATGGGTCGGACATGACTTCACAACTAACAACAACAACAATCACTTAACCGTGACACACTGCACAACTCTTTATTATGGCCTTCCACAGGAGAGACAAAACTGGGGCATCTGTGATCATACTGACATCATTGTGCCTGGTAGTGGACATCTACAATATAAATTACTAGAATCAAAAGCAAAATAACATGTCTTCCGGAGCTGGATTCTATCAAAGGCCAATAATTGAAGACTTTATATGGAGATTGGGAAGCCAGTATTTTTTTTTCATTTTATCACTCTAGAAAGAGTGCAGAGAAGAACAACAAAGATGATTAGGGAGCTGGAGGCTAAAACATTTGAAGAATGTTTGTAGAAATTGGGTGTGTCTAGTTTAATAAAAGCAGTGTTCTAATATTTGAGAGGCTGCCACAAAAAGAGGGAGTCAACCTATTCTCCAAAGCACCTGAAGGCAGGACATGTATACATCACTACCTCCTCAATAAATTGAGATTGAATAAAAAATGTGGTATATCTTTACTAAACTGCTCCTGGAAATAAAGGTATTTTATTCACCAGTTATTACCTTCCATGTGTGTGGATCTTCAAGTTCAACACTTCTACTCTCTGTTACTCTTTTGTATTTAGACCTAAGTAAGTTCATGCGATGAACAGCATGTGCTACAGCACACGCTGCATTGTAGATACTGTAGCTGTGGCCGGTCATTTGAAATAAATTTGCAGGAAGTTTTTTTAGATCTTCCCTCCCAGTACATGCTTCACCACTTTCCACTTGTTTATTGCTCTCTGAGAACAAACAATCAAAGCCTTGTTCCCAGAATTCTTTCAGCAAACTATCTCGTTGGGTCTGGAATGGTTTGATGGCCCCAAGGAATTCACTGAAACCCGGCAGTTCATCGGAGTGAATATCAAAGGAAATTGCTCCATCGAACACTTGCAGATCTGAGGGTCGATGAAAGCTTGTTAACATTAAATCCATTTGAGCTGTCAAAATCCACATTTTTCCCACTTCTTTCCGACTGTCGAAATATTTAAGGAACATTAACAAAAACATCAGTGTGGTGCTGTTCCCATAGAATATGAATGTATTGATATCGGTATAGAACAAATAATGGCATATCGTATACACTAGACTATTTTGAAACATAAAAAAATATATTTGTTTGGGCATTCTCTCCAAAAAGGCAGAACAAATCCTGTTCTCAGAAAGAAGTGGGTCCAGGGCTTGGAGGAAATTGTCTCCACTGTCATCATCCATAATTATAAGGCCAATCCATGTCCATCCAAAGTGCTTCAGCAAATGGATAATCCCCACAATCTGAAGGCTTTCATTGGGAGCCATGCGGTAAAAGGAAGCAGCCATCTTTGTCCCATGCTTCTTTGGAGCAAAAGAGCCATAGGCGAGCTAAAATACAATGTACACTTGGCTCTTATGGTTGGCATGCCTCAACTAACCTGAGAAATGTATTTTTTTCAACAACCCACAGATACATTTTTTCCCCAAGGTCTTTTCTTGCATGAGCTTCCATGTCCGATTGTAATTGAATCTTGCACCATTATGATTGCTATCGACTAAATGGTAAATAAATGGAATGCGATTTATTTTTCTCAATTCAATTTACATCCTGCTTTCCCTTCAGGCACACCAGAGGACATATGCAGCTCTCTAAGCAGCCCTGTAGATTTGGCTGAGAGAGTTTGATGGACATAGTCTCAGCCAACTCGCAACTAGATGAGCAGCTTAAGTTCTCAACTTCTGTCCTCTATTTCCAATGTGATGCATCAGGTAGGGCTTACATCCAACTCCTAAACTTTATCAGGCTCTTTTGCTGCATCATTAAAACATAATCTAACCCCTACTTGGAAAAGAATTGTTCCCCATTCTCTTCAATTTTGCCACATGGATGGGTTTTCCTACATATCTTACCTGTGGGATTTTATAAAGACTTATTATATCTGACATGAAGAATGAGGTATCAGCACCAAATCCTCCAATAATGGCCACAATGGGATTCTCCTTGGTATCACATCTGTAGTTGACAACCAACTGATCGGATCGGAAGAGCAGTTCCAAAGTGGAACGGTAAGTCAGCCGGGCATCAAAATAGTTGTCAGAGATGAAAAATCCCAGAGTAAAGTTAGACGAGAGTCTTGTGTTTGAGTTGATTTGTTCCACAGCAAATGCCAAATTCAAGGAATGCTGAAACAATTTTAAAATGGCTCTGAAAACATAATTGAGAAATAAGTGATATACAGAAGGGTTGATGAAAGCAGAATGTGTTCAGTGAGGCAACAGGCTGATTTTATTTTTTTTATTTTTTTATTTTTTTTATTATTTTTATCATTAATGCTAAATCCTGATAAAGCCTGATTTAATTATTTGAGTTCATTGTTACAGTGTGTTCTGTGTTCCTGCTGAATCTGACCACTTGTTTCTCCTTCTCCTCATATAATATTCATCATATTGATTTCCTGTTATTGCAATTCTTATAAGTAATAAGATCTCACCTATGCTAATGCTTTAATGATCATCTGTGATAAATCAGACAAACCCACTTGCCTTAGGTTGGCCATGCTGCTCAAAGTTTCTTCTGCCTAAGGAGAAACCTTCAGATCTCAGTTGCCCCAATGAGGATTTAGGATATTTTGATTCCAAGATTTGATGCTACAATAGATTTCTATCAAAAATATTTCAGAGCTGTAGACTGGACTGGGAGGTTAAAGACTATTCTCGATTAAAGCTGTGCTGGGCAAATTTCACAAAGATGCCAAATAAGCTAAGCGAGGATTTCTTTTTCTTTTTCTTTCTCCAACCTGGCATCTTTCTTAAGAGGGTGGGATTGACACTTTTTTTGTTATATTATCAATCACAAAACATCTGGAGGATATCAAATGCTTTTTTAAAAAAAATTGCTGTATTATTTTCATCATTAAACGAGGAGAGATGGATAGGAATCAGATTGTGCACTTTGTAACCCTGCATAGATTTTCCAAGATGAAAGTTGACATCTGCAGGTTCTTAGAGAGAGCAAAGATGATTCCTTTGGAATAGGAAATTGGCAGATGGGGACACTGAGACCCTTATGAGCATGGTGGAATTTGAATACAAGGAAGGAACCGAAGGTTCAATGGAGAAGGTGTGGTCAACCACTATCCAAAAGACCCCATTCTTTACTTGCAATATTGTCTGAAGTGTTTTTGGTAATTTTATGCAAAGACTGATTCAGCAGCCAGCCAATCATTATCATATCCCAACAACATACACAGTGACTCTAACGACCTGGATCATATTCATTAAAAAAAGACCATTGTGAAGTAACTATTGTATTACTATAGTTAACTTGATCCACAAAAACATATCCAATAATACAATTAGGGGTCCTTAAGATTCCAAAAGATTCTTTGAGGCTGGTTTACCAAGTGTCAGAGCAATGATCCAGACAATTGGGGTTTTTTTGGATCCAAAAACAATAAGCACACCATAAATAAAGGGATTTTAAGTTCTATTATTAGCTAAAACAAACAGATTGAAAAGCATAACATAAAAAGCATACATACCAAGTCAGATAACACTCACATCTCTTATAAAACGCCAGAAGCAACTTATTACTACAACAGAGGTACTCCATTGGTGGCCATTTTCTACAGTACCTAATGCTAGGTTCCGTGCAGAAGCTCCCTTCAAACAACATAAGCCCTGGCAAATCCTATCACCAGGCATAATGGTTATAGCAAGAGACTGCAAGATCTGACCTTGTCTACCAATAAAGGAGAGTATTTGTAGCTCAGGGTTGAAATGACGGATCCTTGGTGCTCTCTGAGTTTGGTTGTTTTCTTGCAGACGTTTCATTACCCAAACTAGGTAACATCATTAGAAAACAACCAAGCTCAGAGAGCACCAAGGACCCCCCACTCCCAAGCTTGATTACTCCAGGATGAGAATCAAAAGCCTGAGACCTTCACATCAACAGAAGCTTTGAAGCTATGTGAAAATCTCCCCCCCCCCATCTTTAGTTAGAGTAGAAAGGAGGAGGCTAGGTGAACCTCTAGGCTTTTCTTAATATGAAGGAGAAATCAAAATACGTCCATAACTCCTCACAATAATAATGGTCTTCTCACATTGTTACTAGTGAGGCTGAAACATTGGCTATGCTTTGGAAACTTTGATTAGAAATAATGCTGGTTATAGGTTGGTGTGAAACCTTACAATTTACTCTGCTTAATTTAGAAAAACAGGAAGAGAATTACTTACAGAGGGGGCATAAATGACTTCTGTGAAGGATGCTCCTCAAAGGAATGTTCCTCAAGCACATATATAACCTGAGCTGTGATCCCACCAATGAGGTGGTTTCCTGGCTTATACCATTCATGAAGGAGATGAGAAAGATCACTTCTGGGGCAAGATGTTGCATCTATTTGGCACTTTATGTCAACCATCAACCACAGTATGATCACTTCCCTCAACATTTTCTCTAGAGGAGACTTATTTCTTACTGTCTAAAATCCCACCACTGCAAATGGTGACACTATTTCCCATCTACTAGAAAATCTAGGAACATGTCCAGTTAACATACATAATTATATCAGTTCTGCCATTTCATTGGTTGAAATCAACACGGTTTCCAGAACATGCCCTGCTGGACAAGCACATTCTAGTGAATGGAACTCACTACCAGAGTCCAAAGGGACAAGAACCTGCCTGCCACTTTTTCCTCAACTGCAGACGTGAATGGTTTTATAACCTCTTCCAGACTGACTTTTGAATTGTGTCTTAGTATTTTCTGGAAAGTTGCTGGAACTGTGCCATGAAACCCCAATGAGAGTCATTTAGCTTAATTGCCAATAAACAGTCACCTCTACCAAATGGAATATCTTGTGTTTGGAGAGCAATTATTTCACTTCCACATTACACCATTGAAGACAACCATATCCTTAGTTTTTAAAGGATATATCACATAAAAGAATGATATATTATTATTTTGTAAAATTCTTCCCATACCAAATATTCATGGCTGAAATCTCTATGTTCCCCAAAAGCATATCTGTAGGAAACCATTGAGCACAATAAACCTCAAAGGAGACACTGAGGGTGATATTTTAGGGGTTCCTTATTCTTTTCTAAAATATGGGTATGCATAAAAAGTCCATGCATGATACTTGTTTGTTCTGATTGACAGTTCATCTGGCATCTTTTTTTTTTAAAAGACCAATCCCAAATTTCCTCCAAGAGCTTGAAGGAGAGATCAAGATGCTCACCCTTTGTATGAATTCTATTAAATCCCCTAGTTAATCTTAAGGTGGTTTCCTTGATCCCAGTTAGAGTTAGGAATAATAGAATAAGAGCATAACAGAGTTGGAAGGGACCTTGGAGGTCTTCTAGTCCAAACCTCTGCTCAAGCAGGAAACCCTATACTATTCCAGGCAAATGGTTGTCCAATCTCTTTGTAAAAACCTTCAGTGATGGAGCACCCACAACTCCCAGAGGCAAGTCATTCCACTGATTAATTATTCTAATTGTCAGGAACTTTCTCCTTGCTTCTAGGTTGCTTCTCCAGTCCCCTAAACATCTTTGTTGCTCTTCTCTGTACTCTTTCTAGAGTTTCAACATCTTCTTTATATCGTGGTGACCAAAACTGGATGCAATATTCCAAGTGTGGTGATACCAAGGCATTATAAAGTGGTATTAACACTTCATGTGAGCTTTATTCTATCCCTCTAGACTGCATTGGCTTTTTTTGGCAACTGCATCACACTGCTGGCTCATATTCAAATGATTGTCCACTAGGGCTCCAGGATCCCTTTCACAGTTGCTACTGTTGAGCCAGGTACCACCTATTCTATATCTGTGCATTTGGTTTTTCTTCCTAAATGTAGAACCTTACTTTTCTCATGACTTAATTTCATTTTGTTAGATAGGGCCCAGTGTTCGAGTCTGTCAAGATTATTTTGTATCTTGCATCTGTTTTCTGCAGTGTTGGCTATTCCTTCCAGCTTGGTGTCATCTGCAGATTTGATGGGTTTCCCTTCTATCCCCTTGTTTAAATTATTGATGAAGATATTCAAGAGTACTAGTTCTACGACAGAGCCTTGGGGTGCCCTACTGCATACTTCCTTCCACGTAAATACAGTTCCACTTAGGACTACACATTGAGTGCGGTCGGTGAGTAGTTACAAATCCATATAGTGGTCTAACCCACATTTTTCTATCAGTATACCATTTCTGACAAGTAATTGTCCAATCTCTTCTTTAAAATCCCCAGTGTTGGAGCACCCAAACTTCTGAATGCAAGCTGTTCCATAGGTTAATTGTTCTCATTGTTAGGAAGTTTCTCTTTAATTCCAGTTTCTTTGATTAGTTTCCATCCATCATTTCTTGTCCTGCCCTCTGGTGCTTTGGAAAATAAGTTGACCCCTCTTCTTTATGGCAGCCCCTCAAATACTAGAATACTGCTATCATATCCCCCCAGTCCTTCTTTTTTCTAGACCAGCCAAACCCAAATCCTACAACCATTCTTAATATGTTTCAGTCTCCAGGCCTTTAATCATCTTAGTTGATCTTCTCTGCACTTTTTCCAAAGTCTCAACAACATTTTTGTCATAAATTTGAACAGTCACTAAACCTATGGTCCTAAGTTAAGGAGTGTGTGTATGTTGCAACCATAGAGAGAGACATGTATACTGTAGATTTACATTAGAAATTTACTTGCAACTGCTAATAAGAAGATTGTCTCTTCTCTGTTTCATGCTGATAAGATCCAAAGTATATTACAGATCATTGTTTATAATTACCAAACCTGTAAGAAGACCTATTATTTTTTTCATTAAATGGGTCTTGTAAATAATCAGAACTAAGAAAAAATACTTTATAGAAACCAGAATCACTCATTACACAGTGAAATATTTTATTTTCCATGTCTGCTCATAAGATATTGACAAACACTGTTATAGAGTTATATAAATTAAATATCAGTAAAATTGCCATGGCTAATAAACAAGAATAGTTTTTATTCTTAGAAAAGGATTACTAATTCCATTTCACAATAGAAATACATTTACCCACAATTAGTCAGAAATGCTTCTTCTTTACAAGTTGCTCTTTGCTGTTAAGGTCAGGCCTCAACAAAATAATGTAGCATTTGGGGAAATAGATACATGCCAATAACCCAGCACTAGAAGCTAAGATGGAGAAGATCTCCACAGCTACCATATACTTTCCTTTGGTGCTCACATAGGTTGGAACAAAGGTTAACCAAACACTACAAAACATCAGCATGCTAAATGTAATGAACTTGGCTTCGTTGAATGTGTCTGGCAGGTTCCTAGCTAGAAAAGCCACCAGGAAGCTGACCAGAGACAGAAATCCCATATAGCTCAAGACAAGGTAAAACATCACAACAGACCCTTCATTACATTCTGCTATGATCTCTTTAGTCATTGATTTCATGTTAAGTTCTGGAAAGGGGGGAGAGGTGATCATCCATGCCAGACAAATGCCTGCTTGAATAGAGGAGCCAGAAAAAACAATTAAGATGGACAGTCTTTTCCCCAACCATTTTCTCCTGCCAGACCCTGGTTTGGTAGCCATGAATGCTCCAATGACCATGATAGTTTTGGCCAATACAGAAGAAATGGCCACAGAGAAGATAATGCCAAACACAGATTGTCTGATGAAGCAAATCAGTTTGAGAGGTTTTCCAAGGAAGAGAAAAGAGCAGAGGAAGCAAAGCAGAAGGGAGATGAGAAGAATGTAGGTGAGGTCCTTGTTGTTAGCTTTAACAATAGGGGTGTCCTTATACTTAATAAATATTCCAAGTATGAGCATGGTAATGACTGAAAATAAAAAAGCAACTACCACTAAACTGATCCCTAAAGGTCCGTCAAAGGTTAGAAAAGTTATGATTTTGGGGATGCATTCAACTTTATCCTTACTTGGAGATTGATCTTCTGGACATTCAGAACAAGCAATCATATCTACAAATAAGAGAGAGGAATATTAACATGGAGCACAAAATAAAATATATAATTTAGATTAAATCAGTGTTTTGTAAACTTAGATACTATATAAAGCTTGGCCTTCAACTCTGAGAATTCTGTCTGGAGAATTCTGGGAGTTTAGTTCATCTCTTAAAGTGGTTAAGTTTGAAAACCATTTGATTAGCTCATTAGATAATCAGATTCAGCAAGCTGAATTTCCATACTGGAAATATTCCAGAAGCTTCCTGAAATCACATCCCTTCAGGCCTTCCATGTCCAAGTGTTGGGCATAGATATGTATGAATAGCAGTGTCCTGAAGTGTCCCCAAAGCCAACATGGTGGTCCCATCCCTGTGACTGAATTCTTCCCAATTTAGTGTTGTTATATATAGTACCTACACATAAAACAGAGGATTGGGCTTCAGTCACATGATCAAACGTGGCTTTTTCTATGGGCACCAAGATATGTAGGGATGTATGTTTCTATCTATTGATTTTTGGGCTCTATCATTCTTTTTATTTATTTTAGGAATTATTTGAAACGTTCTCATTCTAGTATTACCCATTATCATGAAAACCACCTTGAGAAATCTTCCAGTATGTGAATTTGTACTAGAATAACTGTAGGAAGCAAATATGCTGTGTATCTAAATAAAAATAATTGCCCACAAATATGTCAGAGAGGGGAGGGGAGGGGAAAAGAGGAGAGGAGAGGGTAAATAGAAAATAATTTACCTGACATGTTTGACATCTTCCCATCGGAACATGGATCACAATCATAGCAGCAAAATTTCTCGCCTTCTTTCTTTTTCTTCTGATAGCCAGCAGGACAAGGGTTATTACACACTGAACGGGGCAAGACCTGTTGATAAACCAAGATGGAATTCAGGACTGAAGATCTGAGTAATCCTGCAAAGTCAGCCTCTAATCTACAAGCTTAAATAGAGTAGCAGGTGTCATAGGATCATGAAATGAATTGCCCCACCTAGAAATCTCTCCAACACTTCCCCAAGATTGCCCAAGATTGCTTCCAAGCTATTCCCTAACTTCCTCTCTCTGGGTTAAATGAAAAAAGTAGTTTCAAAAATACCTGCTGTAAGACTCAATACTTAGCTTAGTACAAGCAGACAATAAATAAAAAATCACCAATTTAAACGTGTCTCTGACTACTAGCTGCAAGGGTATTTTCTCCTACTCATTCTAGTTGATGGACTTTCAGATAATCTTGTCCCAATCATGACATGAGGAGTCAGTTGTTCCCTTTTTACACTAATAATAATAATAATAATAATAATAATAATAATAATAATAATAATAATAATAATAATAATAATAATAATAATAATAATAATAATAATAATAATAATAATAATAATAATAATAATAATAATAATAATAATAATAATAATAATAATAATAAAAAAAAGTTGTAAGGGACCTTGGAGGTCATCTAGTCCAACCCCCTGCTCAGGCAGGAAACCCTATACCATTATAGACAAATGGCTGTCCAGTCTCCTCTTAAAAACTTCCAGTGTTGGAGCATTCACTGCTTCTGGAGGCAGGTTGTTCCACTGGTTAAATGTTCTAACTGTCAGGAAGTTTCACCTTAGTTCTAGGTTGCTTCTCTCCTTGATTAGTTTCCATCCGTTACTTCTTGTCCTGCCTTCAGGCGCTTTGGAGAATAGCTTGACTCCCTCTTCTTTGTGGCAACCCCTGAGATATTGGAATACTGCTATCATGTCACCCCTAGTCCTTCTTTTCATTAAACTAGACATACACAATTCCAGCAACCATTCCTTATATGTTTTAGTCTCCAGTCCCCTAAACGTCTTTGTTGCTCTTCTGTGTACTCTTTCTAGAGTCTCAACATCTTTTTTACATTGTGGTGACCAAAACTGGATGAAGTATTCCAAGTGTGGCCTTACCAAAGCATTGTAAAGTGGTATTAATACTTCACGTGATCTTGATTCTATCCCTCTGTTAATGCAGCCTAGCACTGTTTTGGTTGTTTTGGCAGCTGCAGCACACTGCTGGCTCATATTTAAGTGATTGTCCACTAGGACTCCAAGATCCTTCTCACAGTTACTACTATTGAGCAATGTACCACCTATTCTATATCTGTGCATTTGGTTTTTCTTCCTAAAACCTTACTTTTCTCATGACTGGATTTCATTTTGTTAGATAGGGCCCAGTGTTCGAGTCTGTCAAGGTTTTTTTGTATCTTGCGTCTGTTTTCTGCAGTGTTGGCTATTCCTTCCAGCTTGGTGTCATCAGCAAATTTGATGAGTTTCCCTTCTATACCCTTGTTTAAATTATTCATAAAGATATTCAAGAGTACTAGTTCCACGACAGAGCCTTGGGGTGCCCTACTGCATACTTCATTCCATGTAAATGCAGTTCCACTTAGGACTACACATTGAGTGTGGTTGGTGAGTCAATTACAAATCCATATAGTGGTCTAACCCACTATACCTGTAAGTTTGGTTTTTCTTGCCTAAATGTGGAACCTTACTTTTTTCACCATTGAATTTCATTTTGTTCGATAGCGCCCAGTGTTCAAGTCTGTCCAGATCCGCCTGTATCTTAAGCCTATCTTCTGGAGTGTTGGCTATTCCTGCCAGCTTGGTGTCGTCTGCATATTTGATGAGTTCCCCATCAACCCCCTCGTCCAAATCATTGATGAAGATGTTGAAGAGCACTGGGTCTAGAACAGAGCCCTGGAGCACCCCACTACACACTTTCCTCCATGTAGATGTGGTTCCATTGAGGACCACACGCTGAGTACGGCCGGTCAGCCAGCTACGGATCCATCTGGTGGTGATGCTGTCTAACCCGCATTTTTCTATCTTATCAAGTAGTAGGTTGTGATCTACTTCATCAAATGCCTTTCTGAAGTCCAAGTAAATTATATCCACAGCATTCCTCTGATCCACTAATTTTGTCACTTGGTCAAAGAATGCAATAAGATTTGTCTGGCGTGATCTGTTTTTGACAAACCCATGTTGGCTTTTGGTAATGACTTTATTTGCCTCTAGGCTTTCGCTGATTCGTTGTTTGATTATCTTTTCCAAGATCTTCCCAGGTATTGAGGTCAGACTGATAGGTCTGTAGTTTCCTGGGTCTATTTTTTTCCCTTTTTTGAAGATGGGAACTACTCCTCTGGTAGTTCCCCAGTGCTCCAGGATCTTTGAAAAATATAGATCAGTGCTTCTGAGATCACATCTGCCAGTTCCTTGAGAACCTTGGAGTGTAATCCATCTGGTCCTGATGATTTGAACTAGTCTAGGCTGGACAGGTGCTCACTTACCATTTTCTTGCCTATTATAACTTGTGTTTCTAAAGTGAAGACAGATGCAAAAAACGAGTTAAATACTTCTTCTTTCTCCCTGTTCCTTGTCACCTTCTTGCCACTTTCCCCCACTAATGGACCACTCATTTCCTTCACTTTTGTCTTCTTTTTTACATATTGAAAGAAGCTTTTTTTGTTATTTTTGACTTTGGCCACAAGCCTTAGTTTATTTTGAGCCTTAGCTTTCCTCATCTTTGCAGGCTTGGGCTATTTGCTGATATTCTGCCTTAGTTATGTGCCCCTCTTTCCACTTTTTATACTTGTCCTTTTTATCTTTCAATTTATCAGAGAGTTCTTTATGCAGCCATGCTGGTTTCTTTGAGAGCTGTTATTTTTCTTCTTTGTTGGTATTGTGCTAGACTGAGCTTTTATTATCTCACTTTTCAAAATTTCCCAAGCTTCTTGAGTTGCTTTCCCCTTGAGGATTTTCATCCATGGAATCCTTCCCAAGCTCTCTCTAAGTTTATTGAAATTAGCTCTCTTAAAATCCAAGACTCTAGTTTGACTGTGTTCTATTGCTTGTGCTTCCAGAATGTTGAATTCCAATATTGCATGATCACTTCCCCCCAAGGTTCCTGTGTCTTTAACCCCTTCTATCATTTCATCTCTGTTAGTGACGATTAGATCCAATATGGCTAATACCCTAGTTCCCTTCTCTACTTTTTGGGAGACAAAGTTGTCTGCTAGGTTTGTCAGGAATCTGTTTGATCTTCCACTTGGTGCAGAGTTTGTCTCCCAGTTGATGTCACGGTAATTAAAGTCCCCCATTACTATTGTGATGTGCTTCCTACATACCCTAGCAAAAAGTTCATCTAGTTCCTCTGTTTGGTTGGGCAGACCTTGGGTATACACCTATGAAAATGTCATTTTTCCCCTTTTATATTGACAAAATGCATTCAAGACAGTTTTCTCACAACTAACTCAAAAGCTTTGCTCTGTGAACCACAGTAAAGTTGGATATACAACATTTCTTAGTCCACTTTCTCAAATTTCTGATCACTTGTCTAAAGTTTTATTATATTCTCAATTATTTTTATATTTATTATTGTATTTATTATTTTTATATTTATTATTTAATGTTTCTTTAATTTTATTTCACAGTTCCATTGAGGCTGGGATGATAGCATAATTCCCCATCTTCCCTGTATAAAAAAACATGCAAATTATTTGCCAATTGTAATTACCCCAGAGCAGGAAAATACAGCCATACCTTGAGTACAGAGTGCTAAATATTATCCAATTAAAGGATCAGAAAGCAGGCTGTACCATTAAACTCATTTCTGATCCCCAAATCTTTTATCCAGAATAATAAAAACACCTTCAAATCTATACCTGCTTAAAATATTTGTGCCACACAATTAAATCTTCATGAATCACAAATTTGTTTCCTTTAGGTGCTATGGAATCCACCTTTCCGATTTTCACTTTACGGTAGGAGTTATTTGGAAACATGACCACATTTATAATATCAAATCCAGAAAGGACTTCTCCTTGATGGTTGATGGACACAGTTTCTCCAAGTGAATTATTGAATGAAAGGCCTTGGAGAAAGGAGTGAAGCTAAGTTAAAAGAAAAGGGAAAAAAATAAGGGGAAGCACAAACTGTATTACATAAGGTTTTCCTGAAATTTATATCTATAGAAATGAAAGTGGCATGTGCAATCCAAATAACTAGAATCAAAAGCAAAATAAGTTATGCCATGGCTTAACATGTCTTCCAGAGCTGGATTCTATCAAAGGCCAATAATTGAAGACTTTATATGGAGATTGAGAAGCCAGTATTTTTTTCATTTTATCACTCTATAAAGAGTGCAGAGAAGAGCAACAAAGATGATTAGGGAGCTGGAGGCTAAAACATATTAAGAATGTTTGCAGGAATTGGGTATGTCTAGTTTAATAAAAGTAGTGTTCTAATATTTGAGTGGCTGCCAGAAAGAAGAGGGGTCAACCTATTCTCCAAAGCACCTGAAGGCAGGGCAGGAAGCAATGGATGGAAAATAATCAAGGAGAGAACCAATCTAGAACTAAGGAGAAATCAGTAGAACAACTTGCCTCCAGAAGCTGTATGAGCTCCATCACTGGAGGCTTTCAAGAAGAGATTGGATAGCCATTTGTCTGAAATAGTATAAGGTCTTCTGCTTGAGCGGGGATTTGGAAAAGGACATCCAAGGTCCCTTTCTATTCTGTTATTCTATTTCAACAAACCTATTGGATGTATCTTTTGTCAGTAGAAACTGTAGTTTTCTCTTATTCAAAGTAGAGAAAGAACTCTCTTATTCAAAGTAGAAGTAGAAAACTACTTGTGGTTCACTGAGGTGTTATGGGGAATAAACCCACAATCTCTTTCAGGTGACAGCCCTTCAACTTCTGGTAGACTGTCATCATGTCTCTCATTAGCTTCAACTTCTTTACAGAAGTGAATAAGTCAGTTTCCACAGGTCTTGTATACATCACTACCTCCTCAATAAATTGAGAATGAGTAGGAAACTCAGTATAGCTTTAAATGATACAAATCTGCTCCTAGAAATAAAAGTGTCAGGTCCCCATAGAACCCATTCGGGACACTGCCATCCTGGTGGAAGGGGGGAACCTTGGGGCTTTTCTGTGATGGGACCATTTTGCTCTGTTTCTCTTTTGCTTTGATGTATCTTCCTGGGGAATGGGAGGGGGGAAGGATGAGCCTGGCGCCATCTCCTTCGTCTCAGCTCTGGAGAACCAAGATCACTGTACCTGAGAAAAACTTCTTATCACCTTCTCAGCTAGGAGTTCTCACAACACCTTTACACCTCTGGATTGGCTCTCTATAGGACTGGGTGGTTAGGATGGGTTTTGAAGAATGGAATTTAACTTAACATTTTCGCGTGAGAATTTTAAATCCTGCCTCCTTTCTCTGCAATCACCATCACTCAATAAAAGTTCCTTTTGAAATGTTGCTTCTTCAGGAGTTCTGCTTTCTTGAGGGAATAGCTGAGGCAAGACCTTACAAAAAGTCTTTAATTCACAAGTTATTACCTTCCATGTTTCTTGATCTCGAAGTTCATTCCTTCTACTCTCTTTTATTCTTTTGTATTTAGACCTAAGTAAGTTCATGCGATGAACAACATGTGCTACAGCACATGCTGCATTGTAGATACTATAGCTGTGGCCGGTCATTTCAAATAAATTTGGAGGAAGTTTTTTTAGATCTTCCCTCCCAGTACATCCTTCACCACTTTCTTCCAGTTTATTGCTCTCTGAAAACAAACAATCAAAGGCTTGCTCCCAGAATTCTTTCAACAAACTATCTCGTTGGGTCTGGAATGGTTTGATGGCCCCAAGGAATTCACTGAATCCCGGCAATTCATTGGAGTGAATATCAAAGGAAATTGCTCCATCGAATAATTGCAGATCTGAGGGGAAATGAAAGCTTGTTAACATTAAATCCATTTGAGCACTCAGAATCCACATTTTTCCCACTTGTATCCAAATGTGGTTATATTTAAGGAACATTAACAGAAGCATCAGTGTTGTGCTGTCCCCATAGAAGATGAATGCATTTATTTTGGTATCCAACAAAAAAAGATATATCCTATCCACTATTTGATTTTGAAACATAGAAAAAAATACTTGTTTGGGCATTCTCTCCATAAAGGCAGAACAGATCCTGTTCTCTGAAAGAAGTGGGTCCAAGGCTTGGAGGAAATTGTCTCCGCTGTCATCATCCATAATTAAAAGACCAACCCATATCCATCCAAAGTGCTTCAGCAAATGGATTATCCCCACAATCTGAAGGCTTTCATTGGGAGCCACACGGTAAAAGGAAGCAGCCATCTTTGTCCCAAGCTTCTTTGGAGCAAAAGAGCCATAGGCAAGCTAAAATACAATGTACACTTGGTTCTTATGGTTGGTACGCCTCAATTAACCTCAGAAATGTATTTTTTTCAACAACCCACAGATACATTTTTCCCCAAGGTCTTTTCTTGGATGAGCTTCCATGTCCAATGGTAATCTTGCACCATTATGATTGCTATCGATTAACTGGTAAATAAATGGAATTTTATTTATTTATCTCTTTTAAATTTACTTCCTGCTTTCTCTTCAGGCACACAAGATGACATATGCAGCCGGACTTCCAGTTTGGCGCGCAACAGAACGGGTGGAAGAAGCCGGGGCTCTGGCTTCCCAGCCTGATTTCGGTCTGGCCAGCGACCCCAAGGGGTTAGAAATTTGCCCTGGAGGGGCAACGAAGAAGGAGGGATATTCAGGACCCCGGACCAGATGGCGGTTGGTCCAGGCGGACTGAAGAAACCCTCTGAAAGTACGGAGGAAAGGCTGCTGGGCTTCCACAGGCAGCCCAAGTCATCACCATCCGGAAGGACAGTGAGGAGTCGCAGCGCTCCGCCAAACAGCTGACTGTCAACAGCGTGCTGAAACTGGGTGAGCCAGCCCTTTTTCCTTTTCCTTTTGGAACTACAATGAAAATGTTGATCCCCTGACTGGGCAAGAGCTAAAAAGCAAAGACCCCAGAAGAACTAGAGGAGAAGTTAAAAGCGGTGAGCAAGTACAAAGGGGAGGTCTCTTAAGGAATAAAAAAAAAAATCTTTTAAAATTGGACTCAGATTGATTCAAAGAAAAGATTGCCTGTTCTGCAAGAGGTGGGAATATTTTCTTAGCTACAATCCTAAGAGTAAATAACCTATAAAGAATTTTAAAAGGAAAACTTTGCAATAACTTTCTAACTAGACATTGACTAAATAGTAAATGAGGACATCTAGTGGTGGAAGAAGATACTACAGCACTATAAAACAATTTAAAAAATAAAATATGGCCTAAAATAGTTGGCTTGTTCTTTTTTTTTTTTTCCTTTTTCCTTTTAATTGGATTTTAATTGAAGATAGTTGGCTTTTTTACTTCTTTTTCCTCTTTTTTTTCTTCTTGCTTGCATTATTCTGTCTTCTCTCCCTGAGATATTGGACTTAGCCTAAAGTAGTTGGCTCCTTTCAAAGTTTGGATTTAAGCCTAAGATAGTTGGCTGGAAGAATGAGTGCACCAAACCTTACTAGACTTATGAAAAAGACCTCCTCTGCACCATCTGTGGGAACACCTAGTCCAACAACCCAGTGATCTATTGAAACAATGTTGCAGTATGAAAAAATAAGCACTGCTCAAAATGAGATACAAACTACATTAAAATCGATTCAGAAATTAATGCAAAAAAATCACGAAGAGACAAAAAGTAAATTTTATAAACTAAGTGAAGAAATTTTGGATGTAAAGACACAATTTTAAGTACATCATCAAATGTTGCTTAAAAATGAACAAAGAATTCAGAAAATGGAAAATAAATCAGAAGATATTGATAAAAAATGGAAATACTATTGCAAGAAAATGAGAAATTGGAACAAGCAAATCAAAACCTTGAGGAAATGGTTGCAATTCTAGAAATGGAAAAAGCGGAACACTACTTAAGATTTCAAAACATCCCTGAAGATAGAGAAGAAAACATAGCAGTTGTGATCATCGAACTCTTGGCAGAGGTTTTGAAAGCTGATAGAGCAGAGATGCAAATGGAGATAGATGAAGTATTTCAAATGAATTCAAGCTATGCAAGGAGATTCCAATTACCCAGAGAAGTGCACATGAGATTCATAAAGAAAACAACATGAGATGAAATATTGAGGAAAGTTCGAGAGGAACCATTACAATATAAGAATGAAGAAATTGTGGTTTTAAAGCAGATACCTAAGAGAGTAAGAGATACTTGAAGACATTACCACTTTTTAACAACAAAGCTGATTGCAAAGGGCATAAACTTTAGATGGTTAATGCCAGAAGGGATTTTAATCAACTGCAATAGTACAAGATACCAACTGGATTCAATCTGGAAAGCAGAGGATTTTGAGGAAAAAAACAGAGCGTTCCTAGATGAAGGAGTGCAACATTGACAAGAGGAGAGAAAGGAACAGAAACAAATGGAAGAGACATCTGGAGAAGCAGTTACACAATCAGGGGAACAGAAGGAGAAATGTGAGCAAGAGAGTGAAGGAGCGGCTAGAGAACAGAGGATCACGAGATCCACTAGACCTAAATATAAATAACTGAAATGGAGAAAGAAAACAGATTTTTTTCAGTGAACATAAATGAACTAAACTCCCCATCAAAAAGAAGTAATTTTTTTTAGGAAACTGCAATTAAACATAGACATAATTTGCTTGCAAGAGACACATATAAAAAGAACAATTTCATAAGCTTTTGGAATACCCAAAAATTGGGAAACTTTACCATGCATCAGTGCAACAAAAAAAAGAGGTGTTGCTGTATATATTAAAGAGACAATAGACTCTAAAATGATCTATTCAGATGAAGATGGAAGAATTGTGATGGTAGAAATATATTTACATCAAAAACAAATATTGTTGGTAGTAATTTATGCACCAAATACTAACCAGGAAGAATTTTATCAAAATTTACACAGAAAAATAATAGAACTGGAGTATCAAAATATTTGTCTAGTAGGAGATTTTAATGCGATTGTGGATGGGACAATAGATTATAAAAGCAGTAAAACAGGAAAAACTGGAAGAAGAAGACTACCTAAGACTTTTTTTAATATGATAGAAGAGATTGGAGTATAAGACGTTTGGAGGGAAATTAATCCAGGAAAATTACAATATACATTTTATTTAAATAGCCAAAAATCCTGGTCTAGAATCGATATGATTTGGATGACATCGGAACTGAGGATGAATATGCAGGAAATTGAGATAGAACCAGGTACATGGGCAGATCATAATCCTTTAAAAGTGATATGGAGAGGAATACAAAAAAAACCAAGATGGACTTTGAATCAATCTATATTAAAAGAAAGAGAATTTATAGAATTAGCAACAAAAGAAATGGAGTTTTTCTTTAAAGAAAACAAAAAAGAAGATACAACATTACAAAATGTATGGGATACAGCTAAAGCTGTTATTGAAATTTTGATTTTCTTAATTTCTGTATTAGCAATTTTATTCTTATTATGTGTTGTCATTATTGTAATAAGAAAATGTGCCTCCGTCTTAATTCCCCGACCAGCACCGGTACCCCTTATGACTATTACCGCAAATACGGAAATACATGAGTCCCAGGGATCTATCTTGTCAACTATCAGCAGGACCCCCTCCTTGAAATCAACACGTTCCCATAGCTCCAGATATAAGCCTTATCCAGCCCCTGCAATATCGGTCTCATCATTGGCCCCCAGTGAGGGCGAATATACTGCCTTGCGGAAAGTGACCAATCCTTAGCCAAACCAGTTTATATTGCAATAAGGCTTCATTTATAATACAAAGATCAATTGATACATGGTAAGTAGACTCCTCTTTCATCTTATATGAAGGATGTTCATATAATACATTATATACATTGGGCTAAGGGTGTTGTCCTCAAGGACAAACAGGGAGGATTGTGATAGGACAATTGCTAGGCCTCAATATAAAGCAAGGCCTTTATTTTTATAGAGCTTTAAAATGATTATGTTGAGAGAGATATATATAAATTGCAAACTAAAGGAATATGTGTTACTCATTGCAAAAAAACCCATATGAGTCTGCAAAATAAGCAGTTTTGGAGTTATTTTAAATCAGGAATATCCTGAACATGAAGAAATAAGGAACTAAAAGTAGATGATGGTATGAGGTTTCAGATGTACACATAATAATGTGCCTACTGGCAGTCTGGACTAGAAACAAGGAAGTATCCTTGGTAAAATTCCACTATATCAAAAGATAGCAAGAAGAAAAGTATAAAAGGAAGAAGGAAAGACCAAGATGGGGCCATCGATGGTTGCTGCTCCTTCTTGGACTAGCACACCTCTTTGGACCTCATTACAATGGGTTGGTAATGTAAGTACTGTTTTACTAGAATGTTGGTATAATAAAATGGCTTTTCATGCTTCAAAATTATTCATGAAATAAACCTTTGATTTTAAGAGCATATTATTGTTTCGCGTGTAAAGTATTGTCTCATTTTATGACAAGTATTGTCTCATTTTATGACAATACTTTAGAGGCATAACCATAACATGTGTGGCAAAGAAAAATAAACAGAAAATACAGCAGTATGTACTACTAAAAGATAAAATTGAAAAATTAGAATCAGAACTGCAAATGAACCGGCAAAAGAAGACTTTAAAAAGAGAAATGGATATAATAAAACATAAATTAAATTTGTTGGACTCAGAAAAATTGGCACAGCAAATAAAAAGAGCAAAACAAAACTTTTTTGAAAATGCAAATAAACCAAGCAGATGGTTAGCCTATAAACTTAAAAAATAGAAGGAGAAGAAAATGATAAATAAATTAGTAGATGAAAAACGTGGTCTACAATTTAAAAATGAAGAAATAAAAAAGACAATCAAAGAATATTATACGAAACTTTACAATATAGAAGAAATTCCAAGAGAGAGAATGATTCAATACTTGGAAGGAAATAATCTTCCAAAAATTCCAGAAACTTACAAGATTATGTTAGAGGAAAAAATAACAATGATGGAAATAACAGAGGCCATAAGGAGACAAGAAAATGAAAAAACACCGGGTCCAGATGGATTACCGGCAGAGTAGTATAAAACCTTACAAGATACATTAAATCAGACATGTCAAACTCGCGACATCACGTGACGTTGCGCAACGTATCGGGATGGTTTTGCCATTGCCGGCAATGGGGTGGGCGTGGCTTCCGCATGATGCGTCCGGCCCGCAGGCCGGCAGTTTGACACCCCTGCATTAAGTGAACCATTGAAAGATGTTTGCAATGAACTTTTGTTGGAGGCTAAACTTCCAAAGACATGGATGGAAACAAATATTACTTTAATACCAAAAGAAGACTCAGATTTGACTCAGATAAAAAACTACAGACCGATATCATTATTGAATGTGGACTATAAAATTTTCACCTCAATAATGGCTGAGAGACTGAAAAGATACTTAACTGAGTTTATACATTCAGACCAGAATGGTTTCTTACCAAAGAGACAAATTAAAAATAATCTTA
The DNA here is from genome assembly GCA_023970755.1 of Azemiops feae. Taxonomy (NCBI): domain Eukaryota; kingdom Metazoa; phylum Chordata; class Lepidosauria; order Squamata; family Viperidae; genus Azemiops; species Azemiops feae. The sequence goes on from JALGBA010004018.1 coordinate 336,002, forward strand.
GAGTGATAATGGATGTATTAGAATACTATGAATTACATCCAGGGAAACAAATGGCACTAATATTTCTAGATGCTCAAAAGGCATTTGATAATGTTTCCTGGCAATTTATGATTCAACAATTACAAATAATGGACTTTGGACAGAATTTTATAAATATGATAAAAATGATATACAATAAACAAACAGCGAAAGTGATTGTGAAAGGAGATTACACTGAGAACTTTGAGATAAGGAAAGGAACAAGGCAAGGATGTCCATTATCTCCATTGTTATTTATTTTTACTTTGGAAGTCTTAAACAGAAATATTAGACAAGATATAGAAATCAAAGGATTAAAAATAAAAGGTGAAACATATAAATTGCAAGCATTTGTGGATGACTTGGTGTTTATTTTAGAAGAACCTTTGGAGATGATTTCTAAACTACTGGGAAAGATAGAACAGTATGGAGAAATGGCAGGACTGAAAATAAACAAAGAGAAAACTAAAGTAATAGTTAAAAATCTTACAGATAAACAAAAAAAACCAAATATCGGGAAAAACAGAATTACAGATAGTTAAAAAGGTTAAATATCTTGGAATACAGTTGACAGCAAGATGTTCAACGATAAAAGAAGACAATTATATAGAACTATTAAATCAAATAAAACGGGACTTGGAAAAATGGAAAAATTTGCAATTGTCAATACTAGTTCCCATCTTCAAAAAAGGGGAAAAAATGGATCCAGGAAATTACAGACCTATCAGCCTGACCTCAATACCTGGGGAAATTCTGGAAAAGATAATCAAACAACGAATCAGCGAACACCTACAGGCAAACCAAGTCATTAGTAAAAGCCAACACGGGTTTGTCAAAAACAGATCACGTCAGACAAACCTTATTGCATTCTTTGACCAAGTGACAAAATTAGTGGACCAGAGGAATGCTGTGGATATAATTTACTTGGACTTCAGTAAGGCATTTGACAAAGTAGATCACAACCTACTCCTTGATAAGATAGAAAAATGCGGGTTAGACAGCATCACCACCAGATGGATCCGTAGCTGGCTGACTGGCCGTACTCAGCATGTCATCCTCAATGGAACCACATCTACATGGAGGGAAGTGTGTAGTGGGGTGCCCCAGGGCTCTGTTCTGGGCCCAGTGCTCTTCAACATCTTCATCAATGATTTGGACGAGGGGATAGATGGGGAACTCATCAAATTTGCAGACGACACCAAGCTGGCAGGAATAGCCAACACTCCAGAAGACAGGCTTAGGATACAGGAGGATCTGGACAGACTTGAACACTGGGCGCTATCTAACAAAATGAAATTCAATGGTGAAAAAAGTAAGGTTCTACATTTAGGCAAGAAAAACCAAATGTATAAGTATAGTATAGGGGGTACCTTGCTCAATACTAGTAACTGTGAGAGTGATCTCGGAGTCCTAGTGGACAATCATTTAAATATGAGCCAGCAGTGTGCTGCAGCTGCTAAAAAAGCCAACACAGTGCTAGGCTGCATTAACAGAGGGATAGAATCAAGATCACGGGAAGTATTAATACCACTCTACAATGCCTTGGTAAGGCCACACTTGGAATACTGCATCCAGTTTTGGTCACCACGATGTAAAAAAGATGTTGAGACTCTAGAAAGAGTACAGAGAAGAGCAACAAACATGATTAGGGGACTGGAGGTTAAAACATATAATGAAAGGTTGATGGAATTGGGTATGTCTAGTTTAATGAAGAGAAGGATGAGGGGTGACATGATAGCAGTGTTCCAATATCTCAGGGGCTGCCACAGAGAAGAGGGAGTCAAGCTATTTTCCAAAGCGCCTGAAGGCAGGACAAGAAGCAATGGATGGAAACTAATCAAGGAGAGAAGCAACCTAGAACTAAGGAGAAACTTCCTGACAGTTAGAACAATTAACCAGTGGAACAACCTGCCTCCAGAAGCGGTGAATGCTCCAACACTGGAAGTTTTTAAGAAGAGACTGGACAGCCATTTGTCTGAAATGGTATAGGGTTCCTGCCTGAGCAGGGGTTGGACTCGATGACCTCCAAGGTCCCTTCCAACTTTATTATTATTAATTATTATAGGAAGAATTGCTACAGTGAAAATGAATTTATTACCAAAAATCTTATGTCTATTTCAAACAATACCTTTAAAATTGGAAGACTTTTTTTTTTTGAAGATTTGAATTCATAATTTGAATTTACAAGGAATGAAAGCATAGAATTTAAGATGAAAATGTTCACAAGATGCTAAAGCTAGAAATTAAGATGAAAAGGTTAACAAGAGCTAAAAAAGGGGGGTTTGGTTTACCAGAGTGGGTTCATATATTATCCAAGCATCCGTATTAACATGAGTAAAAGAATGGATTAATTCTTAAAAATAAAGAATTATTAAAAGTTTGTTATATCTGGGGGACATGACTTACAATTGGGGGTGGCACGCTTTTCTAGGCGTATGGGAAAATTTAAAGTTCATTAAATATTTCCAAAATCACTGTATAAGAAATGCATTGTTAACAACATGGGAAAAAATAAAAAGCAAAAATATTTGAAATTCCAGGGGTGGTTGTCAACCATGGAAGCATTTGTACACCCAAATTTAGTGGGCTTTGAAAAAAAATCTGGACATATAGAGATATTCTAAAACTCTGAAGGACACTTAAAATCTAAACAAGAAATGGAAAATACAGGGCATCAACTTATCTGGTGGACACATTACAAATACAAACTAGATATGATAAAGATGTTAAAATGTATGGTTTTATAAAGAACAACTGTATTTGAGAAGACTTTGTTAATTCAGATGAAAAATTAAATAAGAAAATGTATAATTTTTTATTAACTTTGAAAAATGGAAGACTGAACAAGTTAAAGAACAATGATAAGATGGCGGAAAATTTTTGGATATAATATAGAATTAGAAAGATGGACAAAAACTTATGAGAAAAGAAACTATAAATGACAATGTCAACTTCCTATAAAAAATTTATAAAAATGTTTTATAGATGGCACTTGCCACCAGCCAAGATTAGCGAAAATATTTAAAAATATGTCAGATAGATGTTGGAAATATAAACATAAATCAGGCACATATTATCATGTTTGGTGGACATGTGATAAAACAAAGAACTATAGGAAAAAGATACATACTTGGTTAGAAAAGATGTTAGGAGAACATGTTGATTTTAAACTTGAACTTTTTTTATTAGGTATAATCAGAAAAGACTAATAAACAAAGCTTATATTTGACTTTGCACGTTATAAAAGCGGCCCCGCAAGAATCACATTTACGGCAATATATGGAAGAATGAAGGAGTACCATCAGATGAAGAAATAATTAAAAAAATATAGAATGCGCCAGAGATAGGACAGATTGACTAATGACTGAAAAGAAAAGGAAGAAACGGACTATTATCAACCTGAAATTATTATTATTGGCTAGAGGAAAGAAAAAAGGATTAGGAATTAAATTATGTATTAGAATATGTAAACTCAGACAGCACGTTGGTTGAAAATTATTATTGTTTGTATGGGAAAAATGAATAAAAAGATTATAAAAAAAAAAGACATATGCAGCCCTGTAGATTTGGCTGAGAGAGTTTGATGGACACAATCACAGTAAACCTGCAACTAGATGAGCAGCTTTAAGTTCTCAAATTTGTTCTCTATTTCCAAGGGCTTAAATCCAATTCCTAAATTTTAGTGGGCCTTTTGCTGCATTATTAAAATACAATCTAACCCCTACTTGAAAAATAATGCTCCCGTTCCCTTTAATTTACACCAAGATCAGGACTGTAAGTTCTCACCTTCTGCATGTGATGCATCAAATATGGCTCAATTCTAACTCCCAATTTCATCAGGACTTTTTATGCATCATTCAAGTAGAATAACCCCTACTTGATAAACGATCATTTCCAATTCCCTATAATTTTGCCATATGGCTGAGTTTCATACATGCCAATATATATGTTTTACCTGTGGGATTTTGTAAAGACTTATGATATCTGACATGAAGAATTGAGATATCAGCACCAAATCCTCCAAATAATGGCCACAAGGAGATTATCCTTGATATCACATCTGTAGTTGAAACCAAAAAATGATCAGATCGGAAGAGCAGTTCCAAAGTGGAACGGTAAGTCAGCCCGGGCATCAAAATAGTTGTCAGAGATGAAACATCCCAGAGTAAGTTAGACAAGAGTCTTGGATTGAGTGATTTGTTCCACAGCAAATGCCAAATCAGGAATGCTGATACAATTTTAAAAACCACTCTAGAAACATAATTCAGGGATAAGTGAAATAGAGGGAGAGAAAGATGCAAGTAAAATATAATTCAAGGAAGCAATAATAACAATATGAACAACATAATTTTATAACAAGGTAATAACAATAATTAGCTAAAACTGTAGTAACAATATTTTTTGGCTAAAACAGATAGAAAAGCATTAACATAAAACAAAAGTATATCAAGCAAGAAACATTCAAATCTCTTATAAGTTGCCAGGACCTCCTTAGTAACAACAAACAGAGATTACCCATCGGTGGATAGTTTCACAATACCTACTGCTAAGTTCAGGCAGAAGCTCCCCTCCACACAATCCTGCAGTTTTTATCAAAACCTGGAAATCAGACCTCATGCCTTCCTAATGCAGGACACTGCAATATCTGACCTTGATTGAGTGGCACATGACTCCAGGATGGGAATCATAAGTCCGAGATTCCATATCAAGAGAAGCTTTGAAGATGTGTAAAAATTCCTCCACCTTTAGCAAAGATGAGAAAAGAAGGAGGCTAGCTGAACTTGGAGGCTTTTCTTAGTATGAAGGAGATATCAAAATTTGTCAGTAACTCCCTCACAATAATAATGGTCTTCCACATAGCTATTACAATGGATCTAGATATAATATTGTCTATGGGCTGGAAACTTTGATTACAACTAAAATTGGTTAAAGAGCTTGGTGTGAACCTTGCAATTTACTCTGCTTAATTTACAAAAAGCACCCTTGAGCCTATTTTTTTTTCAGAAATGAAGGGAAAGGAAATTTCTTACACAGGTGGCATTAATGACTTCTGTGAAGGATGTTCTTCAAAGTAATGTTCCTCAAGTACATATAGGTCTGAGCCGTGATCCCACCAATAAGAAGGTTTCCTCGGTTGATACCATTCATGAAGGCGATGAGAAGGATCACCTTTGGGGCAAGATGTGGCATCTATTGGCACTTTATGTCAACCATCAACCACAGTATGATCATTCCCTCAACATTTTCTCTAGAGGAGGACTTATTCTTACTGTCTAGAATCCAACACTGCAAATGGTGAGATATTTCCACATCTACTACAAAATCTAGGAACATGTCCAGTTAACATACATAATTATATCAGTTCTGTCATTTCATGGTTGAAATCAACACGGTTTGCAGAACATGCCCTGCTGGACAAAGCACATTCTAGTGAATGGAACTCACTACCAGAGTCCAAAGGGACAAGAACCTGCCTGCCTCTTTTTCCTCAACTGCAGAGGTGAATGGTTTTATAACCTCTTTCCAGACTGACTTTTGAATTGTGTCTCAGTATTTTGTGGAAAACTGCTGGAGCTGTGTAATGAAACATCAATAATAGTCATTTAGCGTAATTGCCCATAAACAGTCAACCTCTACCAAATGGAACTCCTGGGTTTGGAAAGTTATTATTCCATTTCCATCTCTTTAGGGTTTAAAGCGATACCACAGAAAAGAATTATGCATTTTTATTTCTGTAAAATTAATCATTCCCATGAGATTTTTCCAAACCAAATACTTATGGCTGAAATCTCTAACTTGCTCCAAAGATATCTTGTAGACCACTACTAAGCACAACAAAATTTCAAAAGAATCACTGAGGTGATTGTTTTATGAATTCTTATTAGTTTGGAAAAAAATATTATATGACGTGTAAAATAAGCCCATAGATGTTATATTGCTTTTTTGGTTGACCCTTTACTAGGTGTTTTTTTGGGGGGAGGGGGAAATCCTACCCCAATTTCCCTCCAAGAACTTGAAGGGCTTTTAGAAATAGGAATAGAGCTGGAAGGGACCTGGAGGTCTTCTAGTCCAGCCCCTGACTCAAGTAGGAGAACCTCTACCATCTCAGACAAGTGGTGTCTAGTCTCTTCTAAAACGCTCCAATGATGGAGCGCCCACAATGTTCTGAAGGGCAGCTGTTCCACTGGTTAATTGTCCTCACTGTAGGAAGTTTCTCCTTAATACAGGTTACTTCTCTCTTTGAATCAGTTTACACCCATTTTTTCTTGTCCTGCCTTCTGGTGCTTTGGAGAATAATTTGACTTCCTGTTCTTTGTGGTAACCTCAAATACTGGAATACTGCTATCATGTCTCCCCTATTTCTTCTTTTCTTTAGACTAGCTAGCCAAACCCAAGTCTGCAGCCATTTTTCATATGTTTTAGTCTCCAGGCCTTTGGAACATCTTAGTGGTTCTCCTGAACTTTTCCAAGGTGATCAACATTCTTTTTTGTAGTATGGTGACCAAAATTGGTTGCAGTATTCCAAATGTGTCTCACTAGGGCAGGGGTCAGCAACCTAAACACTCAAAGACCATTTGGACCCGTTTCCCACAGAAAAGGAAAACACTGGGAGCCACAAAACCCTTTTGACACACTAAAATGAAGATAACACTGCATATTATCGTTTTTACATTTATGATATGTATAAAAAAACTATAGGTGTTGCATTTATGAAATCAATGAACTGCTACAAAGAAAACAAATTTTATTTCTGCATGGAACAAAAACATTTTGAAACTCCAAAAAAAAGAAACTGGGTCAAAGGTTACTTTCAAAAAAATACTCAATGTCTATTTGAGTCCTCCTTGTATTATGAAATAAAAAACCCGGCGCAAACTATAAAAAAACTACAAATAGAAAAATAGAAATGAAAAAAAAATTGATATCCACCCTGTGGGATCAAAGGGGGGAAGAAAAGGACAGCCAGGAGAAGAAAAGAAAGAAAAAAAAACCTTTCTCCTTCATCACAACAGGTAAAACAATTTTAGTAGCTTATCGACCAGTCTTTAAATGCAGCATAAGTATCCCCATAACCTCATCTATTAATTTAAAAAAAACCATCAAAATATTTCATTAAACGTCTTTACTAAAGGCCAGTAAGGACAACCACATATATTAATATTACTCTCTCCCTCCCCCCCTCTCTCTCCTCGCTGTCTCTCTTCTCTGCCTCCCTCTCACTCCTCCCTCTCTTCATCCCTCCCTCTCCTCTCCCTCTCTCTCCCTCCCTCCCTCTCTCTCTCCCTCTCTCTCTCTCCCTCCCTCCCTCTCTCTCCCTCCCTCTCTCTCTCCCTCCCTATCCCTCTCTCTCTTTCTGCCCATTCATTCATTAATCCAGTCGGAGCGCCCACACGCGCCCACACACAAAAGTTTTTCTATCTTGCTCTTGCGGGGATCGAGAGGAGGACAAACCGTCCCGAACAGAATGGGACAAATGAACACGGCTGATGCCGGCTGCATCTCAGGCACCCCACCACAGCTGACACACCACTGACATTCTTATACGGCTGGGTCTCCACCAGAGCTCATTTTCTGCCGTTGGTCTGCCAGTCTTCTTCCTCCAGTCAGTGTTTGTGTGTGTGTGTGTGTGTGTGTGTGTGAGAGAGAGAGAGAGAGAGAGAGAGAGAGAGAGGCACTTGCGCTTCCCTTCTCTCTCTCTCTGTCTCTCTGTCTCTCTGTCTCTCTGTCTCTCTGTCTCTGTCTCTGTCTCTGTCTCTGTCTCTGTCTCTGTCTCTGTCTCTGTCTCTGTCTCTGTCTCTCTCTCTCTCTCTCTCTCTCTCTCTCTCTCTCTCTCTCTCTCTCTCAGGTGGGGGGGCTTTCTGGACCTCCATCTTCTTGCAGGTTCCAACCAACTGCTTTGTATCTCACCGAGGTCCCCAGGCATAGCCCAAATAGCTGCAATCGGAATACGCAGATAAAGCAGTGTTACGCTGGCATTGAAGGCAAGCGGAGGCAGCAGATGGAGCAGGCAGAGCTCACTCCCAACGTCTAGCCTGGGACCCGGGGCAGCTCCTTCGGACTAACAGAAGCTCCATCTGCTACCTCCGCTTGCCTGCTAGCTAAGCACTCGGAGCTGTCAGCCTGGCGAGCGAGTCTGACTGCACGCCGCGGCCGAGCTGCTGCCAAAAAGGCCATCCCCATTTCTCCTCTGCCGCCTTCTGCTAGTGGCGCGGTGCCCACGGCACCTGCTCCCTCCCCGGCCCGCTTCCCTTCACCTTGCTCCCCCTCGCCCGGGTCCCACTTCTTCGGCAGCACCTCCGCCCAGCGGGGCTCCTCCATCTCCTGCAGTTGGGACGCCACTGCCTTGTCCGCAGGAGGCGAGCAAGAGAGCATGCAAGGCTATCCCGGGAAGGGCAAGCGGCAGACTCGCTCGCCAGGCTGACAGCTCCGAGTGCTTAGCTAGCAGGCAGTCTGTTAGTCCAAAGGAGCTGCCCCGGGTCCCAGGCTAGACGTTGGGAGTGGGCTCTGCCCGCTCTGTCCACTGCCCCACTTGCTTTCAATGCCAGCATAATGCTGCTTTATCTGCATATTCTGATCGCAGCTATTTTGGCTACAGCTTGAGGACCTCGGCGAGATACAAAGCAGTTGGTTGGAACCTGCAAGAAGATGGAGGTCCAGAAGGTCCGCAGCCTTAAAGACCCCCCTCCCCAGAGAGAGAGAGAGAGAGAGAGAGAGAGAGAGAGAGAGAGAGACAGAGACAGAGACAGAGACAGAGACAGAGACAGAGACAGAGACAGAGACAGAGACAGAGAGACAGAGAGAGAGAGAGAGAGAAGGGAAGCGCAAGTGCCTCTCTCTGTCTCTGTTGCTCTCTCTGCAAATGGCAGAGGAGGACTGGGAGCTGCAGTAGAAGGCTGAAAGAGCCACATGCGGCTCCAGAGCCGCAGGTTGCCGACCCGTGCACTAGGGTTTTATAAAGCGGTACTAATACTTCGTGTGATCTTGATTCTATGCCTCTGTTTATGCAACCCAGGATTGTATTAGCTTTTTTGGCTGCTGCTGCAGATTGCTGGCTCATAGGACTCCAAGTTCCCTCTCACAGTTACTATTTTTGAGCCAGGTCTCACCTAATCTGTACTTATATCTTTGATTTTTCCTGCCTAAATGTAAAACTTTGCTTTTCTCCACATTAAAACTCATTTTGTTGGATAGGGCCCATTGTTCCAGTTTGTCAAGATCTTTTTGGATCCTGAGCTTGTCTTCTGGGATTTGGCTATTCCTGCCAGTTTAGTGTCATCTGTAGATTTGATGAGTTCCCCTTCTATCCCCTCATCCCTCATCCTTTGTGGTGCTCTGCCTTGATCTGAATTCTATTCAGTCACTCCATAAGCAATAATAATAATAATAATAATAATAATAATAATAATAATAATAATAATAATAATAATAATAATAATAATAATAATAATAATAATAATAATAATAATAATAATAATAATAATAATAATAATGTGTTCCAAATGGCGATCTGTCTGTATGTGAAGATCTTGTGGGACTTTCGAATACAGACAGATCGCCATTTGGAACACAATACGCCGGATATCGCAGTTGTAGAGAACCGAAGCATACAGCTGATTGATATTGCTGTACCAGGAGATGCCAGAGTCAAAGAAAAAGAACTGGAAACAATTACAAAATATCGCGACCTGGCCATCGAAACTGCGTGATTATGGATGAAATGTGTAACAGTGGTACCCATTGTCATCGGGGCACTGGGAACTATGTCCAAAAACTTTGCAAAATACATCAAGAAATTGCAGCTTCTTGCAATAACTCCAGCAATGTTACAAAAAACTGCGCTACTCGGAACATCTTATATTTTAAGAAGGTACCTGGTTGACACCTAGGATGCTGGTAGCAACCCGTGTCAACCATCAGCGCCAGCCAACTTGAATGTTCAGTTGACTGAGGTTCATGTTTAATGAATAAAAGATAATAATAATAATAATGACAACGACAACGACAACGACAACGACAACGACAACGACAATGACAACAACAACAACAACAACAACAACAACAACAACAATAATAATAATAATAATAATAATAATAATAATAATAATAATAATAATAATAATAATAATAATAATAATAATAATAATAATAATAATAATAATAATAATAATAATAATAATAATAATAAAGACCTTGCAGGTCTTTTAGCCCAACCCCCTGCTCAGGCAGGAAACCCTATACAATTTCAGACAAATGGCTGTCCAGTCTCTTCTTAAAAACTTCCACTGTTGGAGCATTCACAGATTCTGGAGGCAGGTTATTTCACTGATTAATTGTTCTAACTGTCGGGAAATTTCTTCTTAGTTCTAGGTTGCTTCTCTCCTTGATTAGTTTCCATCCGTTGCTTCTTGTCCTGCCTTCAGATGCTTTGGAGAATAGCTTGAGTCCCTCTTCTTTGTGGCAACCCCTGAGATATTGGAACACGGCTATCATGTCACTCCTCGTCCCTCGTCAAGGGGTGGTCTTGAAACTATATTTCTACTTAGAGTTAGGAATGCATGCACAATCTGTAGAATCTAGGCTGGAAGGGACCATTGAGGTCTTCTGGTCCAACCCCTACCCTAACCAGGAGACCTTATTTTCAACTGTTGCTAAATCACTGTAAATTGTAAATCCAAAGCTTCAGCATGCCCTATAAAAATCAGAGCAAGCATCTACCCAATTCCTCTGTTGCCTAATTTGGTGGTGACCTTTCAACATTACTTGAAGGTTAACTTTATTTTATCTGATAACCTCTTAGAAATACTTTGCAATGAACTTTCTTTCTCAAGATAAAATATTTCACATAACAAATGTGGTGGTTTTTAACATCTCTCATCTGACAATTCCCATGCAATAGACTAAGATCTTAAGTTAAAACCTGTTGGTGATAAGACCCAACAGAAAGAGGTCTATCTTTTCTCAAAGACTTCCTTTATAGAGGTCAGTTGTCTAAATATTTTGCTATAATCTTCCTTTCCCTCAATCTATTTTTATTCTTCTTATTCATAAGCCTGATTTGTTAGTGATCATGGTTTTCAACATTGCTTGGATGTCTTTTTTTTAAAAGAGATTTGCAACTCTTTTCCAGAGAGCATTAACTAGTGAAAGCCATGAGAACAGAGACTCGTGAGGATTCCTTTTTGACTTCTGGTTTTACACATGAGGTAGAGCCCATAATTCTGTTCCTTTATGATGCAATCTAGGAAATTCCTAGGATCCTGCTTGGAAGCACAACCAGCCATTTGTTTAGAGGCTGTTGCCCTGTTTGCAGGGCGTCCTTGAACTTCTTTGGTAGTAATGGAGTTGACTTTTTATAGTTGTTTGTTTGGGGTTTTGTTTACCTGGATTCTCTACTTCACCTTTTTTGTGTTGGATGAGTTTTGTAACAGGTTCTGGAGTCCTTGTATCTATTCCTCTGGCTTCTCTGAAATACCCCCCCAATTTACACCTGCAGCTAAAAAGGTAACTATTATATTATACAATGTACCAGAGTTTTTAATGGGCGCATATAGTCAGCGCAAAAATAAATCAGCTTAACTGAAAACAGGATAGAAGAATTTGTGTAACTTGTGAATGCAGAGTGCTTTGTTCCTTCCAGTTTGGTGAAGCTCTTACTCAATGCTCCAGGCAAAAACACATTGACTACATGACACATATGTGAAACCTTCTGTCAAATAGGCTCAGTGACACACAATTTAAGAAAAATTGAGAACAAGTTAATGGCAAATTCACTATTGATTAATATTCACTAGTGAATATAGAAATTCTTTAATTTTCCTAAGAATACACATAAGGCTGATAATCAACATATTGCTAGAAACATAAAATGTGTTTTATTGGGTCAAAGCTTACTAGTATTTAGAGTAAACTCATTGAAATCTTTGAAAGTCATGATTAATTTCTTTGAAATCAAGAGCCTCCACTAAGTAAGACCCAATTTGGCAATCACACTCTTTTTGCTGTTTTTTTTCCTTTGGATCAGATTGTTATTCGTTCTGAATTCCAAATAATTCTACACTATCTGACAAAAAAATAACAGAATACCAGAAGTTGGAAGGGACTTTGGAAGTCTTCTAGTCCAACCCCCTGCTCAAGCAGGAAAGCCTATAGCATTTCAGACAAATGGTTGTCCAATCTCTTCTTAAAAACCTCCAGTGTTGGATCACCCACAACTTCTGGAGTAGAGTAGAAGTAGACATGGAAACAAAGTGGTTTGTCTGTAATTTTGAGCTACTCTTGAGATTATCATAAGAAAGCAGAAAATTGGAGAGGGGGGATTTGCACTGTTGACATTAGGTAATAGATTCTGGATTCCTGTTCAAATGTGTGATGATGTGAATCTATGTACGATGACATTATAACACAAATAATACGACTTACAATCTTGTATCAAAGATAAGAGAAGCATTAGCACAACATTTCCATGAATGTGTAGTTTCTTCTGGGTCATCATAGTGTATGAAGATACTGCCTGTGATTTGTGAAAGAGTTATGAACCTGAGACAAATGGAAGGAATGAGTTGATGATGCTAAGAATTATAAAAGGGCCCGAACTGTTCTTGATAAATAATTCTAGCAAGGAGATAAGAAGGTCCCCCAATGTGCATCTGCTAAAAGTAAAGCTTGGAACCAGAAGATGAATACTATGATTGACTGATGTTAGACTGCCATAGAATCATTTGTCCAGTTCATATACTTTAGGTTGTCCTTGGATGGTGCATGAGGAGCTGCAGGATGGTAAGGTGGAGAAGAGGGACCAAATGGCCATCATGATATTATGGAGCAAATACATGCAACAGGTGACAGAACATAAGCACGTCAGTATAAGACTTGTATCACAATGTCACCATGTATACCAAAAGGTCATCTCAGCTTGTACCTCATTACTTTTATGTTGCTGTTCATTACTTTCTTGACAACTTCACATCTCTGTCTTCTTTGCCCTCCATAGCTGATGCACCAAAGAACAGCAGAGAGGCAGCAGAAGAATACACAAAGGAGAAAAGGTAGCAATCCCTCTACTCCATACTCAATGTTACAATAGCAATAGCACTTAGATTTATACACTGCTTCACAGCGCTTTACAGCCCTCTCTAAGTAGTTTACAAAGTCAGCCAACAATTGGTGTCCTCATTTTACTGGCCTCGGAAGGATGAAAGGCTGAGTCAACCTTGAGCTGGTCAGGATCGAACTTCTGGAAGTGGGCAGAGTTAGCCTGCATTACTGCATTTTAACCAGTGAGCCACCACAGCTCTTATACAATATCTACCTTTATGCAAAAGATGCCCCATTCGGTTTCCAGCATTTCCATTGCAAAAGCACTGCAACAGGAGAGGCCTTTTCTAATCCTATGAGCTATATTAGTGGTCAAAGTGAGCAATGTGGTCAAAAAGCATTTGTCTTAGCCAGCCTGATGCTCAATCACAGCTGAAGAAGCTTCTTGGATGAGAAGCAAAATGTCTTCAAGGAAAAACAAAGAAAGTATAGTTGCTTTTGGCAAAAGCACCTTTGGGATCACCATGGACGACTGAGAATCTCCATAGACACTAATGCACAGTGGCATTTACCTGGATGAAGGTTGCAATAAATCCATGTAGTTTACATCAGTATTGTCAAAGTCATATGTACATAAGAGAGTCACCGGGCAAATGGGGTTTTAAGGAAAAACAAGACAGAGAGAATCCAAAGATAAACCAAGTCAGATCCAAATAAAAACATCTTGGCACTTAAGAATTCTAGGGTAAACATCCATAGAAACTTTCACAATCCAACAACTTAGGTGAAACCTTCTCTAAAAACAGCAATCTTAGACTCCACCTAAGCAAGTCTTCATCAGATCTGAATTCTTTGAGCAGATCCTTCTTTCCCTATTTGGCCTTTAATATCTTTTTTTCAGAGATTAGAGCTCTTAAGGGTTGAGTAGAAAAGACTCTGGGTCTAGTTTGAGTCTAATCCTGATGGGGCTTGAAGTTAACTCAGACTTCCATTCTTCCAATGTCAGTAAAATCAGGATCCAGATTGTTGGGGGCAATATGCTGACATTGTAAATCACCCAAAGAGTGCTGTAAAGCACTATGGGGCAGTATATAAGTCTAAATACTATTGCTACCACTAGAAGGAAAGCTTTTGCTGCTGCAGCATCAATCCTTTGGAATATCATCTCCCCAGAAGTCAGACTGCCTTCTGAAAGGTTCTAAAGACATATCTCTATCAATGTGACTGGGGATCTGGGCAAGGGTTTGAAACCTACTAGATGGCTATGTTGGTGGGTGCATGAGTTGTATTTGCCTGCTTACTACTTTTTGGTTTTAATCAGGTTTTAAAGGGGCTACTTGCTTATCATTGTTAGTTGATTGTAGTTGATTGTAGTTGATTGCTTAGCTGTCTGAGCCAGCCATGAGATGAGCAGCTATACACACTGAATAAATAAACAAACAACAAATGAGGAGTCAGTGGTGCTCTCTGAGCTTGTTTGTTTTCTTGAAGACATTTCATTACCCAAATAGGTTACATCATCAGTACTCTGATGATGTTTCTTGCTTGAGCAGGAATTCAGACAAATGGCTGTCCAGTCTCTTCTTAAAAATTTCTAGTGATGGAGCACCCACAACATCTGGAGGCAAGCCATTCCACTGATTAATTGTTCTCACTGTTAGGAAATTCCTCCTTAGTTCCAGGTTGCTTCTCTCCTTGATTAGTTTCCATCCACTGCTTCTTGTCCTGCCTTCAGGCGCTTTGGAGAATAGGTTGATTTCCCTCTTCTTAGATATTGGAAGACTGCTATCTTGTTACCCCTAGTCCTTTTTTTCATTAAACAAGACATACCCAATTCCTGCAATCGTTCTTTGTATGTTTTAGCCTGCAGTCCCCTAATCATCTTTGTTGCTTTTTGCTTTTACTCTTTTTTTTTTCTTTATCAAGCAACTCTGGGTGACTATGGATGTCTGGTTTGCTGGGGAAACCTACAACACATGCAGGTCTCTCTAGCTAGTAATGTATTTATTAAGAATCAGCTAAGAAATAGCAAATGATAATGTGTTTTAATGATATGAGAGTCAATTCTGGTTTATCGGGTCTTCTTTCTCCTTGCAGATATCAAGCAGCAAGTATTTGCCCAAACCCAAGAAGGCATTCATCCAGACACTTATGGAAGTTCTGTCCGTCAACTGTTGTGTGATGATGCAGACTGTAAGGTGTGTGGGCATGCTGCTCAGGAAGCCCAGGCATTTATCTACAGCTGGGGGACAAAGCAGGATAGACTGAAAGACTCAAGGAGCCAGGAGCCTCCTGTGTCTTGCAAGAAATATTCTGTCCCACCTTGTGGCTATCTAGTTAAAGGCCCTGATTCAGTTCTGCGGAGTGCCAGTGAACCTACACCATTATTTAAACATACTCTTCCTGACCAAAAGACACCTGCTTTATCAAGCTCACAGTTGTTGCCAATGGATGATGAAGGTAAAGCATCTTCCACTCCACACCATGGAGTTCCCTATGACTGGAAGGAAGGCAGCAACCTTTCTGTCAATGAGGATATTCTGAAGGAAGACTCCTTCAGGTCAATGTCATTCACACATAGCGCTTCTAGCAGTTGCTCAAATTCCTCTTTCAGCTTTTCTGAGATCTCATCTAGCAGTTTGAAGGTGCACGCATCAACTAAGCATGTCAAGAAGTACTATTCCAAAGTACATCACAAAACCTACAAAGACTCACCCCAGATTTCCTCAGGAAAGGCTATCACAGGGATTGAACTCAAGAAAAGATCTGGTAGAAAGACCCAATCCATACCAGAGCCGGCTGAGACTAGCAAGACAGGCTCAGCTGGATTCAGTGGCATGCCCATTTCTTTTATGGATAAAACCATGCTGGCAAGCTTGGAATCTCACATGGTGACAAAAAGAATGCAACATCTCATAGGATTGCCATTAGCCCTCCTGAGGTCCTTCAAAAAGTTCATGCCTTCTGCTCCAGACTCCCCTACTCAGAAGCACAAGAAGAAAGTTATGGTGGTTACAAGGCCTCAGATCCTTTCCTTTATGGCCACAGGTATCAGGAAAGAGCTAGAGAGGCATTTAAAGAAAATGGTTCAGAAAAAACGTTGGCAGCTACCCCAGAAGGTACAAGATGCCCTCAAGCACATTAAACCTTACTCTCAATCAAGGACAGAGAAGTTTTCTTCAGCAGGCTGGCGACATAAGCACAAGGACACAGGTCAAATTAAAAGTGCAAGGAGGATAGGAAAACCCATCGCAAAGCAATCAGCCACAGTGGCGGTCTTGGACTCCAAAACCACGCCAGCTCTCCAAGAAAAACTACAAGTGCACATTACGAAGAAGTCCCTAGAGATGAGGTTGGAGACTTTTCATTCAATCGTGAGGCTTTCTCAGAAAATAAGTACCACAAAGGCAAGAAATTGGCTTCTGCCTAAACTTATTCCACTTGGTCAGATTCATCCTCAACTGAGGAACAAGCTGGGATTAAGTCTTAGAAAGAAAGCAGATACTGTGGAGATGAATGTTAAGAGTAAATGCATCTACTTCCTATGGGGGCTTCCAACACTTTATATGAAATCCCTGAGCAAGTTTGTCCCTAGTCCTCCTTCTCAACCAATTTCCTTCACTATAGTACACTCCTTGATTGAATTTGGTCTTACAACACCTGCCTTGATGATCTCCAGTGATGGAAAGAACTTGGAGACCCATGTTCTGAAAAAGAGACTTCAGCACCAGTGGGGATTGCCTCGCCTGGTGTTCAGGTCCCTGAGAGAGTTCCTTCTACCAGCTCCACCATCACAGGCTCATCTTAAGACCAAATCCTATGATCAGTATGAAGTTCAAATATTCATTGGCTTTAGCCAACTCCTTTTCATCACATCTGAGGTAAAGCAGAAGTTAGAGACCCACCTCAGGAGCAAAATCATAGAGAGGCAGTGGGGCTTACCCAAACGAGTATTTGAATCCCTGCAGATGTTTGTTCCACCTGGTTCCATGCTGATCAGGAGTCCCAAAGTAGATGGGAAGTCCTTTGGAAGGGAATTTAAGAAGGGGATACCTTCCACAGCAATGGTCAGTTACAGTAAGAAACCAGAAAAGCATCAATCAATTCAACGTTCAAAGGGCCAAGTACTGCAGAGAAATTTGGCCAAGAAAGTCCTTGAGAGACATCTGACTCCTATTGTTCCCACAGCTCGGCAGCCTTGGGGAGGGACTAACCAAAGGGTAGCGCATAAGCTTCCTCAAATCATTCCACCTCAAACATGTTCTCTGAAACCAAGATCACAGCAGCTTCTGTTTGTGGACCAAGAAACTCTTAGTCATATCAAATTAAACATTATACACAAAGACCTGGCCTACAAGTGGAAAATGCCCACATTGGTTAGTAAGTCACTTATTCTGATGATTCAGAATATCAGCCCATCAGCTTTCATTCACTACCAACCGAGAAAATCTGCTGGATTTAGTTTCACTGAAAAGGACACTCCATTTGTTGGCCCCAAAGCCCGAGAAGCACTGGAATGGCATGTGAGAAAGAAGACTCTTCATCATATTTGGGGTCTTCCAGGTCTTATTTGGAGATCTGTCCAGTATCTTCTTCCAGCTATCCCTTCTGCTCATCCCCAGAAGAAATTGCAAAGAGAGGTGATTATTTTACCATCAGAGGTCTCCTTTCTTAGTAATAGCATCAAACGAGAACTGGAAAGAAACATGCAGAAACGGGTAGTGTATCAGCGATGGTTGCTACCTAAAAGAATTTTGGAATCTATGAAGCTGTTCTACTCAAGTTATAGTTACCTAAAACCCATGATCCCTTGGCAAGTGGGTGGAATGAACAAAGAGCAAGGTCGCAGACTCTCCAAAATTGAGATTGCTGCACCTCCACGGATTCATGCCCGAAGCCAAGTTAAGGTTCACCTCAAATTGCAGCTACATTTGGCTAAGAAACATTTGGAAATTTATTTGGATGCTCTTCCGGTAACCGTTAGAACTTCCTGGAGGCACATGCTTTTCTCTTTGAGAATCCCTCTCCCTAAGATCATTTCAAGTCACCAGCCAATGCTTCCCCGCAGAACCTTGTTGCCCTTTGCATGCAGGAAAGCCATTGATAGGATTGAAATGACTGTGCAACGTAATCATTTTGCTTCCTTGTGGGAGCTGACCACCCATTATGTGAAGGCACTTGGACAATTGATGCCCAAACCTTTGTCCCAGCCCCTAAGAGGTCAGAAAAGGACTGCCTTCTTATTCACTAAAATTCAGTGGGCGCTTCCTCCAGGATTCAGCATGGAAATTTTAGAGCTGCACGTTAAAAGGAAGAGAATCCAACATGAATGGGGTTTTCCAGTCCTTATCCAAAAATCAATCAAGAGCTTCATCTATCAGCCACCTTCATCCTCATCTTTAACAAAGACAAAAATCAGTGTCTATACCCTGGTTCGGGAGCTATCGTTCCTTCCCCAGGACATCTGCAAAAACCTTGAACTTCATGTGCAGAAGACAAAACTATATCACCAGTGGGGTTTGCCACAAAGGGTTCTTGGATCTCTGAAGAAGCTACAGCCAGAAGTAAAAATTCATGCTCCAAGGCCAAAAACACTGGTGCACCAGACAAGAAGAACAATATCCACCTATAAGACCCTCCCTCTATTCCAAACTAAGACTGTTCTATGCACCATGTGCTGCAAACAGAGGATGGTGGTGATTCCTCCACATGTTCCTCACAAGCTTTCCTTAAAAGGATCCAACTATCTGGAGAAGATTTGCCTTCACCTGTCTAAGAAATATGTGGAGATACAGTTGGAGGTTTTCCCAAACATTGTTATGGGTTCTTGGAAACATAATGTGTTGGCAGCAAGGCAACCACTCCCCAAATTAATCTCCCATAGTCCTAAGATTTTGCAGCCCCGACGGAGCTTCCTACCCTTCATGCAAAAGCAGGAGGCAAAAAGGTTGGAGATGGCAGTACAGCTTCACTATTTTAGTTCCCTCTGGGGTCTGGCCAAAAGATATGTGGAAGCCATTGATGCAATGATTCCTAGATCATATGCCTCACCCCTCCAGAGAAAGAGTGTTCCTATTGTGATGTTCTCAAAGACACAGATACCATTTCTCCAACCACAAGAACGAGAGATTTTTGAACTGCATATCAGGAAGAAGAGGTTGCATCATGAATGGGGTTTCCCAGCACTCATCCAGAGCTCTCTCAGGGTCTTCATGCAAGGTTTTCCCCCAGGTTCCACCACCCACAGGACCACAATCAATGTCCATGCTTTGCCACAAAAGCTTTCATTTCTCCCTTGGCCAACTTGCAACTACTTAGAGTTTCATGTACAGAAACTGAAACTACAACGGCGTTGGGGCTTACCAAAGAGAATCCTTGAGTCACTGAAATATTTCCGCCCTTCTGCTCCTTTGGGAAAAGCTCAGCTCCCCCAAAGTGACAAGAAAACTAAATTAACAGAAGCAAGGTTCGGTGCTGGAGAAAGTCAAAGGGCTTGTTGCAAATCGGTTGAGTCCAAGTATTCGACTCCAAAGAAATTGGATCTCCTCAAGGAACACATCAGAAGAAAATACATTCAGGTACAGCTAGAGACACTCCCTAGACTGGTGAGACAGTCCTCCAAAGAATCCAGTACTATTCCACCAAAGCACCTTCCCAAGTTGATTGAGGCTGGGCAGAAATCCCCCACCAACAGACCATTGTCCTTACTTTTTCTGCCTCCAAGTAATATAAATATGTTGGAACAGAATTTAAGACATAAACATTTGATCTTCTTGTGGGGGGTCAGCAAAAAATATATGGAATCCTTATCTATAGTGGTCCCAGTTAGACCTTTCCCAGCACGAACCCAAAAGGCAAGCATTGCATTCCTACAGCCAAAGACCCCTTTTGTTCAGAAAGAGACGAGAGAAATTTTGGAGTATCACATCCAGATAAAGAGACTTCATCATCTCTGGGGTTTGCCATTCATCATCCAAAGCTCTCTACAAGCCTTTACAACCTATTTATCCATTGTCCCCCATCCACCACAGAGAATAAGGCAGGAAATTAGAATTTCAGTGCAGGATCTGCCATTTGTTTCTAGGTTTGTTCAGCAGAACTTAGCATCTAGCATTAAAAAGATGGTCCTTCACAGCCAATGGGGGCTGCCAAAAAGATTACAGAAATTTCTGCGTGGCTTTTGTCCCACCCCTCCAGGAGATCATGAAGAATTAAGGGAGTTCAGAAACTTTCTGGTCAGTGGACCTAAGTTCAAAAAAGCACAACGTATCACTAGATTGCCACAGGCTAGTTTTGTAGATGGTCAACAAAAGAAGGCCGCCTTTCTCACAGGTGAAAGTGCAGATCTTTTGGAAAGGCACATCCAACATAAAAAGTTCCAGCATGAATGGGGGCTGCCCTCTGTCCTTCAAAGGTCCCTTCGTGCTTTTGCTCCTTTGCCTCCAGAACCGCAAAGAGCTTCAACCAGGTTGGCCATTGCTGCCCCTTCAAGTCTGCAAAGTGAAGTGAGAGTCACAACTACTCCAAAGCTGCTGTTCCTGGATCCAGTCACAAAGGAACACTTGGAAGCACATACAAAAAGACAAATCACAAGACACAGATGGGGCCTTCCCAAGCAAGTACAGGAATCAATGAAGACTTTATTGCCCCCTACATATTTTCGCCAGCCTGAAGATCTTATAGACCGAATCCCATTGGTTACCCATGATCAAGTCTATCCAGCTAGAATTAAGTTGCTTTCAGAAACTAGAGCTCGGCATCTGCCTACAAGTAGAAAAGCCCCAAAATGGAGGAGCCAGATAGAGGAATATGGTGGCAGGCAACTACCACTGATAGCAGGAAGACATCCCAAGTCTCCCTCTCCACACATAATGAACCAAATTCCAACTTTAAGTGGAAAAATTTCTCCTAAATTTCACCAAGATAGCTGGGCTGCAACATTCTATACAAAGGAAGCTTGGGGTGCTCTAGAATTCCATATCAGACGCAAAAGGATCCAACATGATTGGGGACTGCCCTCTATGGTCAAGAAATCCCTCAGTGCTTTTGCTCACCATCCACCAGAGCTGCACAGCACAACTGCAAGATCAGGAGGGCGCATCTCCATTAAGAGCCCAGGGAAAGGAGCAACTCATAGGTCACTTGCTATGGCACAGGCAATAATCCCTCATTTGGATCTACATTTTGTGAGTACAGAGATCAAGGATAGCCTGGAAGCCCACTTGAAGAATTGGACCATGAAGCACAAATGGGAGCTCCCCAAATTAATTCAGGGTTCACTGAGGGCTATTGTTCCTCCTCAACCTGAATCTCAATCTGGAATGCACCAGCCTCGCAGGCAGCACAGCAGATCCGCCCAACAACCTAAAATATTTTCCCACCATGAGAGAGAGACATCACAATGGCAAGTCACCTCTAAGAAGGGAGCCTCAAAAATATCCAACACTATAAGCCATCAAGGGCAAAGCTCAGCTTTGGCAAAGCTGCTGTTCCTTACAGAAGACAAATGGCATCTTTTGGAATTCCACATTCAGCAGAAGAAAATCCAGCATGCTTGGGGTGTGCCTTTGGTGGTGCTCCGATCCTTGAATGCTTTCTTCCCATTTCTGATCAAGATCCAAAGTACAGGAAAGAAGAGGCTCAGGGCTAACCAGTGGGTTATCGAAGAAATAAAGGTGGTTGTCCCCTTCACGTTCTTCCTTAGTATGGAGACCAAAGAGGTTCTGGAAGCTCATATGAAGAGGAAGATTGTAGAGCATAAATGGTCTGTTCCCAAACGAGTTCAGCAGACACTGGGGACATTATCTACTCCCCAACCCCATTTCCAACCCAAGGACATTTATCGACAAACTCCACTGTGTCGCCGGTGCAAATTGCGCCTTCAGACTACTGATGATTCCCAAACTGAGAAGGAAGAGGAAGACTTGCTGGAACAGTCAGAGAAAGATAGGAGAAGGAAGAGAAGGAAAAAGAAATATTTCCAGCCAAGGAACCAGAGAAGGTCCACATCTCCTGGGAGAGCTAGCAGGCAATTCTTGTTGTTCTCGGAGCCAAGGCTTTCTTTTCTTTCAGATGAGGCCAGGAATTATCTGGAATTCCACATACAGCAGAAGAAAATTCAGCGGGCATGGAGCTTGCCCTCCACAGTTTTGAGGTCTTTGCAAGCTTTTGCCCCATTTTCCTCTGAAAAGGAAAGACGCATCGAGAGCACTAGGAAGCGCATAGTCAAGACACATGGATGGAATAGGCAAGAGGTGGAGGTGATTGTCCCAAACCTCTCCTTCCTCAGCAAAAGGACAAAAGACATACTGGAAGCTCACTTGAAGAGGAGAACTGCAGAGCATAGATGGGGAATGCCAAAAACCATTCAGAAGCTCCTGGGATCATTTGTGCCTTCCAGACCTCCTTGCCAACATGAAAGCATTCATGAACAACCATCACTCTGCTGGAAGTGCAAATCCCTCCTGGGGTCTACAGATGTTTCAGAAACTGAAAAAGAAGATGAAGATTTGCTGGAAGAGTCAAAGAAAGACAGGAGAACGAAGAGAAGGACAGAGCAATATTTCCAGCCAAGGAACCAGAGAAGGTCTACATCTCCTGGGAGATCTAGCAGGCAATTCTTGTTGTTCTCAGATCTAAGACTTCCTTTTCTTTCAGATGAAGCCAGGAATTATCTGGAATTCCACATCCAGCAGAAGAAAATTCAGCGGGCATGGAGCTTGCCCTCCACGGTTTTGAAGTCTTTGCAAGCTTTTGCCCCATTTTCCTCTGAAGAGGAAAGACGCATCGAGAGCACTAGGAAGCGCATAGTCAAGACACATGGATGGAATAGGCAAGATGTGGAGGTGATTGTCCCAAACCTCTCCTTCCTCAGCAAAAGGACAAAAGACATACTGGAAGCTCACTTGAAGAGGAGAACTGCAGAGCATAGATGGGGAATGCCAAAAACCATTCAGAAGCTCCTGGGATCATTTGTGCCTTCCAGACCTCCTTCCCAACATGAAAGCATTCATGAACAACCATCACTCTGCTGGAAGTGCAAATCCCTCCTGGGGTCTACAGATGTTTCAGAAACTGAAAAAGAAGATGAAGATTTGCTGGAAGAGTCAAAGAAAGACAGGAGAACGAAGAGAAGGACAGAGCAATATTTCCAGCCAAGGAACCAGAGAAGGTCTACATCTCCTGGGAGATCTAGCAGGCAATTCTTGTTGTTCTCAGAGCTAAGACTTCCTTTTCTTTCAGATGAGGCCAGGAATTATCTGGAATTCCACATCCAGCAGAAGAAAATTCAGCGGGCATGGAGCTTGCCCTCCACGGTTTTGAAGTCTTTGCAAGCTTTTGCCCCATTTTCCTCTGAAAAGGAAAGACGCATCAAGAGCACTAGGAAGCGCATAGTCAAGACACATGGATGGAATAGGCAAGAAGTGGAGGTGATTGTCCCAAACCTCTCCTTCCTCAGCAAAAGGACAAAAGACATGCTGGAAGCTCACTTGAAGAGGAGAACTGCAGAGCATAGATGGGGCATGCCAAAAACCATTCAGAAGCTCCTGGGATCATTTGTGCCTTCCAGACCTCCTTCCCAACATGAAAGCATTCATGAACAACCATCACTCTGCTGGAAGTGCAAATCCCTCCTGGGGTCTACAGATATTTCAGAAACTGAAAAAGAAGATGAAGATTTGCTGGAAGAGTCAAAGAAAGACAGGAGAATGAAGAGAAGGACAGAGCAATATTTCCAGCCAAGGAACCAGAGAAGGTCTACATCTCCTGGGAGATCTAGCAGGCAATTCTTGTTGTTCTCAGAGTTAAGGCTTCCTTTTCTTTCAGATGAGGCCAGGAATTATCTGGAATTCCACATCCAGCAGAAGAAAATTCAGCGGGCATGGAGCTTGCCCTCCACGGTTTTGAAGTCTTTGCAAGCTTTTGCCCCATTTTCCTCTGAAAAGGAAAGACGCATCAAGAGCACTAGGAAGCGCATAGTCAAGACACATGGATGGAATAGGCAAGAAGTGGAGGTGATTGTCCCAAACCTCTCCTTCCTCAGCAAAAGGACAAAAGACATGCTGGAAGCTCACTTGAAGAGGAGAACTGCAGAGCATAGATGGGGAATGCCAAAAACCATTCAGAAGCTCCTGGGATCATTTATGTCTTCCAGACCTCCTTCTCAAACTGAAAGCATTCATGAACATGCATCACTCTGCTGGAAGTGCAAATCCCTCCTGGGGTCTACAGATGTTTCTGAAATGGAAGAAGAAGATGATGAGTTGAGGAAAGAAATTAAAAAAGACAGGGGAAGGAAAATATGGAAGGGTAAAGATTTCCAGCCAAGAAAGCAGAGGGAATCTACTCTTGTGGGTCCTGATGGAAGGTGTTTCTTAGTACCTATGGAGGGAAAGCTTCCTTTTCTCTCTGAGGAGGCCAGGAATTACCTGGAATTCCACATTCAGCAGAAGAAAATTCAACGAGCATGGAACCTGCCTTCCTTGGTCCTGAAATCCTTGTGTGCCTTTGCCCCATTTCCTCTTGAAGAAAAGAAGGACATGCAAGACCCAAGAGATAGAAGGACCAAAAAAATCCTGTGCGATAAAAGAGATGTGCCCATCAATGTCCAGAGTCCCTTGTTTCTCGGCCCAGATGTTGAGGAATACCTGGATACTCATGTGAGACACATAACAACAAAGCACCAATGGGGTCTTCTCGAACGAGTTCAACAGCCCTTGCAGGCATTTCTGCCCTTGAGATCCCATTCGCCATCTGAGTTGGAAGAAGAGAAAGAAGGCTCACTCGAGGGTTCCAAACCCAGGAAAGTCTACCATAAGACAAAAGTGAAGCCATCTGCAAATGGAAATATCAAAACATATTCAGAAGTGAAGCTGCCTTTCTTTGTGGACCCAGCTTGGAACCTCCTGGAATTTCATATCCAACACAAGAAACTCCAACATGCATGGGGACTGCCCTTCATGGTGTTGAAATCCATAGACGCTTTTGCTCCATATATCCATGACTCCACGAAGCATCCATTAGCCATACAAGGTGCAATAACAGCTCATAAGCTTTCCTGGGACAAAGAATTTCACATGATTGCCCCAAATCTGCCATTCCTTAGCCCAGACACAAAACAACACTTAGAAGCTCATCTGAGGAATTTAATTGCAGTACATAGATGGGAGCTTCCAAAACATGCTCAAGCAACATTGAGAGCATTTCTGCATCCTGGCACACTCAGTTCGCGAGCTCAGTCTCCTGTCTATAAATCTACCCAGATCTCATTGCCCCAAACCTGGGGTACAGACAAAAGTCCCATGAAGAAATCCCAGCTCGGAAAGAAAGAAGCAAAGTTGTGGGCACCCAGGTCCTCATCCACAGCCTATTTCAGAAGCAGAAAGGTGGACTTTCTTGGAGATGGGGCTCAGAATCTTCTGGAATTCCACATTCTGCACAAGAAAATTCAACATGCGTGGGGCTTGCCAGCCCTTATTCAGAAATCCCTGCGGTTGTTTGCTCCCTCAGAGTCACAGAAGGAGCCACGATCTGCAGCAGATGTGACCATGAAAACAGCAATGAGTGTTGCAGCCAACAAATCATGGATAGTGAAGGAAGTCAAAGTTGCTCCTCAGCAGCTACGCTTTCTGCAGCCAGACCTAAAGAAGCAGCTGGAAAGACACATCAGAGATCTCACTGCGAAGCACAGATGGCGACTTCCAAAACTGGTGCAAGACACACTGGTGGCATTTATTCCTCAAACTGAAGAAATGGGGGAGGAGATGAAGGAACCGTTCTCGACATATGATGAAGACCTATTGAGATCCAGCTCTAGCTCAGCGGTACCTGACATGTATGACTCAGAACTATTTTATGAACTCCACCAAACTCCAGTGGGAATTCGAGCTTCTTGGCTGGATACCGAAGAGCCATCGTTTTGTTTTGACAGAAAAACCCAGCACGACAGAACCGTTCAAGGGAAAATGGCTAGGAGAGAAGCACCTGAGGTGAGCAAACTACAGAAGTTGCCACTGCAGAGAATTGAATCAGATTTATATCCAAAGGATGAACAAATATGGGCTTCAGACCTTCTTGGCAGAACACAAGATCCTAGAGGTCCATTTTTCTCTACTCCAGTTTCTGGCTATCGGAAAGGCAGATATAACGTCAGTAGCTCCTCAGAGAGTTTATCTATGGAGAAATATCCAAGTCAAAGAACTGATTGGTTAGCCAGAGAGAGAGAAGCTCTTCCTTGCTCTTCCAACATGTCCCTAAAGAAGGACATTCTGAAACAACTTCAAAGCACTTCCCAGAGAAAGGAAGATGACAGATACTATCCTGTTGGGTCGAAACAGTCTCCATTATCAAAAGTCTCTAGTTCTAGCTGGGTACCCAACAGATTTTGTAGGATAGGCAATTGCCCTTGCCTATGCCATTTGCCTTCATCTAGAGAGGGCTCCATGTTGTCATTACAATCAGTTAGAAAGCAGAGACCAGATTTAACTTGGGGTATGGTAAAGGAGACAGAAACAGATTCTTCTTCGCTGCTAACAGAGGATAGGTCATCCCTTCAATCTATTTCAGCAAAGAAGGCAGAAGTACGGTTCTCTTCTCTTCCATCAGAAGATGCTATCTCTGAATTATCCCCAGGGGCAACCTTGAGGAATGCTTCTCTTCCAGGACCAGGGTACCAGGGAGCCCTATTTCAGGAGGAAAGAGTCTTTGCTAGCAATACAGACCTGCAGAATGTGACTACATCAGGAAGTGAACCGGCCAATACCTCAGAACCTTCTGAACAATTTTCTTCATCCACCAAAGGTATGTTCTTCCAAGAAGCAGTGCAACCTTCACTAGCTGTTGAGCAGAGAGCAGTGCTGGACTACAGAAGAGAAGGCGAACAAACTGTCACAGAACTAGGCATGGATGAACTTGATGGTGGAAAGCACTCCAGCATTGAGAAGGTAGAAGAAAAGACCCCGAACTGGGGAAAAGACCTATCTACAAAGGAACCTTTTACTGATATCAGACCATTCATAGAACACAAGGCCACCAAAATGTCTGGGACAACTCAAAAGAGAAGAAAGCCTATGTCAGAAAGAGGTCAGCCCAAGAAGCCGAAGAAGCAAGTTCACCACACTCATTTCCTAGTCAGCATGGAACCTGATGAGAAAATGTCCATCCTTGGCAGAATCTTGGAGAGAAAATTGCGTCTGCGACATGGGTTGAGCATTTGGAAGTACAGCCACGGAAAGGTGGTTTCCAGAATAAAACACAAGATAGAAAGCTTTAGGCAAAGTTTCAGGGTACGAAGCAGAACAAGAAGCAAGGATAGCACTAGGAGAAATCAGTCACATAGTCCAGAAAGCACCACAAGAAGCAGCAGTTCAAGTGTCAAGGCCAGAAGCAGAGGGAGAAGCAGAGAGAGGAAATCAAAGACAGATGTGAGAAGAAAGGAGTTACCACAAAAGGAATTATGATGGTCATACCTATAAGACAGTTCCTTGACAAAGGGAGCAAGAAGAAACTATGAAAGGGGCCAGAAAGAAACTGTGCAAATCCCTAGGAGAGTATGCCCCTTGGAAAGAGGTGAATTTATAATCCAGCTTCAAGAACTTGGGTTAAGCCATTGTGCCAAAGATTGATAGACAACCGTGTAGTCCTATCACATTAATATGTTAATTTCTAAAATAATGATCTTACAGAAGCCAGCAATATATTAATAAAAAGAAATATTTTTAAAAACATTGTTAAAAATATATGTATATTATTGGTTCATAAATCTGTGGGATTATAAATTGTAAGGGATCTTGGAGAACATCTAGTATGACTCCCTGACCAGTGCAGAAATTGGCTATAACCTTCTCAAAAGAAGGTCATCCAGCTTTTCTTTAAATACTCTCCAGGAGAAGAGAGGTCACCATCTCTCAAAGCAAGTTGTTGTATTGTTAAGCAAATCTTACCAATAGGAAAAAAAAGTCCTGTTGGCCAACTGAAGTCTATCTTACCTTCCCATAGTCTTCTCTCATCCAGACTAATCATACCCACATTCCTCATAGGCCTTATTTTCTCCCATCTTAGATGCCTTCTCTTCTTGGTTGTTCTCCTTTTTCCTAAACAGCAGGAATTTGGACTTACTGGACTCTCTGTGGTTGGTTGGTTGGTATGTATGTATGGACTTGTTATTGCTGAGTCATAGGATACAGCATCACCTGGACCAAGCTGTTAGGTCTGGAGAACCTGTTTCATGCTGACAGATATTAGACACATTGAAATGTTTTCTAATGAACATATCAGATGGACATACAGGAGCTCATACTGTGGAGGAATTGAGAGGCCCAATAACTCCGCTTCCAACTGTCCCAATCCCACATGGTCCTCTTCAGATTTTCACATGTTAAAGGTAAAGGTCTGATATAGCTTCTTAAAGATCACTCTAAAACAGAATTCTGCCTTTCTTTCAAAGGATGGGGATTCCAGAATAGAACTGGAATCCAAACTCCAACTTACAGTTGAAAAGAATAACAGAATAACAGAGTTGGAAGGGACCTTGGAGATCTTCTAGTCCACTCCCCACCCCCCTGCATGATATAGGAAACCCTACATCATTTCAGACAAATGGTTGTCCAATCTCTTCTTAAAAACTTCCACTATAGGAGCATCCACAACTTCTGGAGGCAAGTCATTCCACTGATTAATTGTTCCAACTATCAGGAAATTTCTCCTTAGTTCTAGATTGGTTCTCTCCTTAATTAGTTTCCATCCATTGCTTTTTGTCCTGGCTTCAGTGCTTTGGAGAATCTTCTAGTTCGGGACTGGAATCTTCACACCATCACAGATACATGACTATCTAACTTTTGCTTGAAGATCTCCAGTGACGGAACATCCATAATTTCAGGAGTCAGGCTGTTACACTGCTTAATAGTTCTTACAGTTGGGAAATTCCTCCATAGTTCAATTTTGAATTACCTTTATAAAACTTCCACCTCTTGGTTCTCCTCTTACCCTTGTCTTACCAATGCCCTGAAGCTACAAATTCACTGTGGTAGAAGGCAGTGCATGTAGTTCTCCACCCCATGTTTTTCTACACATCAGTTGTATGTCTACCTTTGCTATATAATATAAAATATATGAATAATTAGGAACCAGCTACTGAGAAGAAGAAGCATTGTTTTTTTATGCATAAGATATATGTCTTTGTTTTCTCATTGCAAACATCTTCTAACAGTAATAAATGTTGGAAAGGCCTTGAGGCAGAAAGAACATTTTATTACACATATAGTGACCCTTTTAACTTACAATGGTGCTGAAACAGGTAACTTATGGCTATTTTTTACATTTACAACCCTTGCAGAATCCCCATGATCATGTCATCAAAATTCAGAGGCTTGGCAACTGGCATGTACTTGTGACAGTTGCAGCATCCTGGGACCATGCGGTCAACTTTTGCAACCTTCTGACCAACAAAGTCAATAGGGAAGCCAGATTCACTTAACAACCGTGTTACTAACTTAACAACCCCAGAGATTCACTTAACAATGGGGGTAAGAAAGATTGTAAAATGGGGCAAAATTTATTTAACAACTGACTTGCTTAGCAACGGAAATGTTGGGCTCAGTTGTGGTTGAGGACTACTTGTATGCAGTAGATGTGTAAAAATGTTCAAAAGCATTGGAAAGAAAGAAATATATGGCACTCTTCTCTTTTTTAGAATGTAGAATTTTAGAAATCAGATTAGAAATGAAACCAAAACACTTCTTATTAGACAAAATTCCAAACCATTAACAAACACCCCCCCCGACACACACACACACACAATTTACAGGTAGTCCTCGATTTATGACCACAATTGAGCCTAGAATATATGTTGCTAAGTGAGAAATTTATTAAGGAGTTTTGTCCCATTTTACGACTTTTCTTGCCACATTTGTTAAGTGAATCACTGCAGTTGTTAAATTGGGAACATGGTTGTTAAGTGAATCTGGCTTTCCCCGCTGACTTTGCTTGTCAGGAGGTCACAAAAGATGGTCACCTGCCCCTGGGACACTGCAACCATCATAAATATGAGTCAGTTGCCAAGTATCCGAAATTTATTCACACGCGTCTGAATTTATTGTCACGCATCCGAATGCAAATCACATGACCATGGGGATCCTGCAATGGTCATAAGAGTGAAAAATAGTCATAAGTCACTTTTTTTCAGTGTTGTTGTAACTTTGAACGGTCACTAAACAAACTGTTGTAAGTTGAGGACTGTACTAAGACAAATGTTTACAAAGGAAAGAATAATTTTAGCACATCATTGGAAAAGTGATATGTTAACAAAGATATTGGACTGGAAATTTGAAATTGAGAGAATATGCAATAATAATAAAATTAACATATAAGGAACGGTTGCTGGAATTGGGGATGTCTAGTTTAATGAAGAGAAGGAAGAGGGGTGACATGATAGCCGTGTTCCAATATCTGAGGGGCTGCCCCAAAGAAGAGGGAGGCAAGCTGTTCTCCAAAGCACCTGAAGGCAGGACAAGAAGCAATGGATGGAAACTAACCAAGGAGAGAAGCAACCTAGAACTAAGGAGAAATTTCCTGACAGTTAGAACAATGAATCAGTGGAACAACCTGCCTCCAGAAGCTGTGAATGCTCCAACACTGAAAGTTTTTAAGAAGAGACTGGACAACCATTTGTCTGAAATGGTATAGGATTTCCTGCCTGAGCAGGGGGCTGGACTAGAAGACCTCCATGGTCCCTTCCAACTCTATTATTATTATTGTTGTTGTTGTTGTTGTTGTTGTTGTTCATAATAATGGGGTAGGCAGATGTGGATGTTTGATGGTATTACAGATATCGTCGCAGGATGGAAGCAGTTCCTAATAAGGCCGCCTTTTGCAATTGACTAATGGCGAATTTGTCAATGCCAATGATGGTGTTCAAGTGGTGCTCCAGTTGTTTTGGGATTGCACCCAAGGCGCCTATTACTATTGGTACTACCCTTGCTTGCCTTTGCCACAGTTTTTCTATTTCTATTTGTAGGTCTTTGTATTTTGTTATCTTCTCCAGTTCTTTCTCTTCTCCAGTCTATTCTGCTGTCTCCAGGCACTGCCACATCCACTATCCAGACTTTTTTGTCTTTCTTATCGACAATTGTTAAGTCTGGGAAGGTGCTTGTCTGTTTGAATTCTGAAGTCTCAGAGCAGTTTAATTTTATCATTTTCTATTACTTTCTCTATTTTATGGTCCCACCAGTTCTGGCTTGCAGGCAAATGATATTTCTTGCAGATCTTCCAATGCACCATTGTTGCTACTTTGTCATGCCGCTGCTTGTAGTCAGTCTGTGCGACCTTCTTGCAGCAGCTTACCAGGTGGTCCACTGTTTCTTCCGCTTCTTTGCATAGGCGGCACTTACTGTCTGTTGCTGTCTTCTCAATTTTGACTTTGTATGCATTATTATTATTATTATTATTATTATTATTATTATTATTATTATTATTATTATTATTATTATTATTATTATTATTATTATTATTATTATTATTATTATTATTATTATTATTATTATTATTATTATTATTATTCAGCATGTTTTCGGAACAGAAATGTATCCAGATTTAAGCAAGAATGTTTTCCATGGATACAATACATCATACAGCATGGCAAATACAACTATGAAAAATATGGTTTTTAAGAAGGAACTTGAACTGAAATCAGAAGTACACAAAAATGTTAAATAGGGTATATAATCAAACTACAGGCAGTCCTTGGCTTATGACCACAATGGAACCCAAAATTTCTATTGCTAAGTGAGACGTTTGTTAAGTGAATTTTGCCCCCTTATTACGACCTTTCTTGCCACCATTGTTAAGTGAATCACTGCAATTGTTAAGTTAGTAGCCCGGTTGTTAAGTGAATCTGGCTTTCCCCATTGACTTTGCTTGTCAGAGGTTTGCAAAAGGGGATCACGTGACCCCGGGACACTGCAAGCGTCATAAATAGGAGTCAGCATCCGAATTTTGATCACATGACCCTGGGGGATGCTGCAAAGGTCGTAAGTGTGGGAAATGGTAATAAGTCCCTTTTTTCAGTGCCGTTCAAACTTTGAATGGTCACTAAATGAACTGTTGTAAATCAAGGACTACCTGTACAACAAAAGAAACTAAATGTCAACTGTATAAAACTATTTATTTTTATTTTTTAAATAACAAACAGTGGAGTATTGAGCATTTAAATGTGAGATTCAAATCATTTTTTGCAGTTAAAAAAATATATTATTTTTTAAATGGTTAAATTCTCCTCAATGATATACCAAGCACTAAATGTACAATATCAATCATTCCTTTGCCCACTTCCAGATATTATATTCCTACACCATTTCCCCCCCTCCTTTTGCTTGTTCATTTTACCCCTTCATTTTATACACACGGGCACACACAAACACACGCAGACACACGGGATAAAATTGTTGCAGTCTAAGCAGTTGAGAGATTCTTCTTAACTTCCTTTCCTCCTTAAATAGTGTGTTAAACAACATGTGCTTTATGTAAATCACCAAGATGAAGCAATTCCCTTTAAGGAGCACCCTTCACGGGTGGCCCATCAGTTCTGCAAAAAGGAAAAACAGTGTGAGAGAGAGAGATGAATGGAGCAGGAAGAATAAAGATGAAAACCTTAGCGGAGATCTTTTTCTTACTGAGCGTTTTTCCAGGTCAGGATGGATGCACTGACTCAAACAGGGAAGCAAAGACAAACTATCTTATATATTTATTACTTTGATCTAGACCTTCTCTTTCAACCCCCAGGGGAGTGAGGGGGGGTCCAGGGCGTTCAACTAGCAATACAGATGGAATGCAATCAGAGTCGAAGCTATATTCATGAAGACTCTAATTTAAAAGGTCTAGCTGGATGCTCAATTTCTGAAGATGGAAAATATGTTCCACAATTCAGAGGTGGTACAGGAAGTAGCACATAGAACATAAAATAATAGAGTTGGAAGGGACCTTGGAGGTCTTCTCCTGCTTGAGCAGGAGACCCTATACCAGGAGTAGGCAACCTTGGCTCTTTTATGACTCGTGGACTTCAACTCCCAGATTTCCTGAGCCAGCATAGCATAGGAATTCTGGGAGTTGAAGTCCACGAGTCATAAAAGAGCCAAGGTTGCCTACCCCTGTCCTATACCATTCCAGTTAAATGATTGTCCAGCCTCTTTTTGAAAGCCTCCATTGATGGAGCACCCACAACTTCTGAAGGCAAGTTGTTCCATTGGTTGTTTGCTCTCACTATTGAGAAATTTCTCCTAGAACTGTGAATTGTTGAGCACTGGAGACTGCTAAAAGAAATTGCAGCTGGTCCAGATCCACCCATTTCTGCTTTCCCCAATTGCTCAGGATCTAGAGAGATCTGTAGGAAGATCTCTCTAGAGCTTCCTAAATGTTTCTTATCCCAGGAGTCAACTCAAAAAGTTTGTTTCTAATCTTTCTTTTATTTTACCAGGTGTTTTCCCCAATGTGCAGCTGTCCCAGTCCCTTTTTAAAACACAGAGACCTGGACGATCGGTCAAACTGGACTGTGCTGTTTCTGGAGTTGAAGTCGGTGGTTGGTTCTGGGGTTGGAACCGAAAAGGTCCAGGAAAACGTCTTGAATGGCTGGGAGGAATTAAGAGCACTAACGATGGAGGGGAAGCCTACTACAATTCACGTTTTAACGATCGAATTGTTATTACCAGAGACACCTCCAAAAATGAATTCTATCTTGAGTTGAGATCTCCGGCAGCTGCAGATAGTGGGGTATACTTCTGTACCAGGCACAGAGCACTATGAGAGAAAGCTACAGAGCATCCATACCAAAACCGCACAGGCATTAACCACCCATCTGCAAAGTTCTGTCTATACCGAGTTCTCATTCGCTACAAAATATTTCTACCCTGCTTCCCTCGGACAGTTTTCAAATTTGTTTCCAAAGAGTACTAAAGGAGAGGGTAATAATAACAAAGAAAAGACGACCAAAAAGAACAAGTCTAAAAAAAAGAAATTGCAGGAAGACTGACCAGAAGGAGGGAGAGATGGAATCTATCAGCGGCAGTCCCAAGATACTGTATTTTTTTTCAGGAGGCAACTGGACTTTCTTGTTTTTCTTTGAAGACGTTTCGCTTCTCACCCAAGAAGCTTCTTTTAGCTCTGACTGGATGGTGAGGAATGGATTTCCAGAAAACACTGCAGACTACAGGAACCATTGGCGCCTCAGTTTGAGATGCAGATAACACAGACTCATCCCCAACATCCTGTGCCCAACAGTGAAAGGACACAGGGCAGAAAACATCCTGCAGCCAAGAAGGCTCCACACCCATTTACACTACTTAGGTGACCCTGAGGTGACCCTCCAAATGGCTTCAATGGCTCTCTAAAAGAATGCAAATGACCAGCTGTCTGCAAGGAATATAAATCTTTCCATTCCTCACCATCCAGTCAGAGCTGAAGAAGCTTCTTAGATGAGAAGTGAAACATCTTCAAAGAAAACAAGAAAGTCCAGTTTCCTTCTGAAAAAAAATACAACCATGATCTGGATGACTGAGAATCTCCATAGACAATTAGCAGCAGCTTTCCTCCAGGCCCAAAGACGCTATCAAATGCCAGAATAGGACAACCTGACCTGGCCAATTTAACATGGCCAACTTGACACGGCCAACTCCCCATGGGACAGCTTGCCCTGGGACAATTCAACAATTCAGTTGAATTATTTAAAATGATTTTAAAAAATATTTTAAATTTTGCCATTCACATTTCATTTCGTCTCTCCTTTCGCATCCTTTCTTTACTGAGTCTGTTTCATCATTTCTTTGATATTAGAGTAACTCTTGTCCCACGGCGAGTTGTCTCACAGTGAGTTGGCCATGCCAAGTTGTCCCACGATGAATTGGCCGCAACGAGTTGGCCATGGCGAGTTGGCTGCATCGAGTTGTCCTAGACCAGGGGTAGGCAACCTCGGCTCTTTTATGACTCATGGACTTCAACTCCCAGAATTCCTGAGTCAGCTATGACCTAGACCATGGGTCGGCCATCCGAAACGTCGGATGAGCCGCACGGACCCGTTTGGCCCAAAAAAAAACAACCCTGGGAGCCGCGCGTTCGCGCATGCGCGCGCACCCGCGCATGCGCGCGGCGCCGTTCACGCATGCACGCGAGCCGTTCGCGCACCCCCCGCACCCGCCCGCGCATGCACGCATGCGCTCGCCAAAATGGCGGAGGAGGCTCCGGAGCCGCAGGTAAGGCCTCAAAGAGCCGCATGCGGCTCCGGAGCCGCGGGTTGCCGACCCGTGACCTAGACCCATCAAATATATCCTCTTACTTGGTTCATCCCTTTGTTTATTTAATCCATTTATATACTCTTTCCTATGTCCGCAGCATGCCCAACTCCCTTCTTTTTTATTTTTCAGAAAGTTGTATGATTGGATAAGGCATCTCAAAATCTGTAACGAGGAAGAATGTACTGTATAAATCATGCATAAACAGGGGCAGGCACACATTTTAAATCATTTCATAAAGGTTCATGCCGCAACTAAATGGTTCCTGCTTCTTAGAGAGTCCCTCCAAATTATAGTAAGGATGAGAATCTATCCCAGACCCAGTCAAGAGAAGGCAGGAAGACAGATACACGTAGTCCTCGACTTACAATCTTTCACTTAGTGACCATTCCAAGTTACAATGGCACTGGAAAAAGTGACTTACGACTCTTTTTCACACTTATGACCATTGTAGCAGCCCCATGGTCATGTGATCAAAATTCAGACACTTGGCAACTGACTTGTATTTATAACAGTGCAGTGTCCTGGGTCATGTGATCACATTTTGTGATCACCTTCTTATAAGTAAAGTCAATAGGGAAGACAGATTCACTTAACAACTGGGTTCCTCACTTAACAACTGCAGTGATTTACTTAACAACTGTGGCAAGAAAGGTCAACATTCTCTTATCAGCTTTCGCACCTAGCAACAGAAATTTTGGGCTCAATTGTGTTTGTAAGTCGAGGACTACCTAAATATACTCCTTCCTTTGTCCACTATATGTCCATGTCCCTTTCTTTTTTCACAACGTTGCATCATTGGATAAAGCATCTTAAAATCTGTAAAGAGAAAGACTGTACTGTATCAGTTATGCATAAAGAGACGTATATAGGCATATTGCATCATTACAAAAAGGTTAATGCCACAACTAAATAGGTCCTGCTCCTTAAGAGGCTCCCTCCAAACTAGAGTAAGGGAGAGAATATGTACCAGGAACAGACAAAGAATGCAGAAGAAAAGATATTTAGAGAGCTAATTCCCCCCAAACAAAACTAGAGAAAAGAAGAATTAGGGATGACATAATAGCAGTATTCCAGTATTTCAGGGGCTGCCACAAAGAAGAGGGGGGTCAACTTATTTTCCTAAGCACCAGGACAAGAAACAATGGATGGAAACTAATGAAGGAGAGAAGCAACCTGGAATTAAGGAGAAACTTCCTAACAGTGAGAACAATTAACCAGTGGAACTACTTGCCTTCAGAACTTGTGGTGACCCATCACTGGAGGTTTTTAAGAAGAGACTGGACAATCATTTGACTGGGACAGTATAGGGTCTCCTTCTTGAGCAGGGGGTTGGACTAAAAGACCTCCAAGGTCCCTCCAGATTCTGTACATAGGAGTTCAGCTTGTCTCAAAGGAGTCTATATCTTTATAACTTTAATAGGCTTTCATTGTGGTATCTATTGATTAGGTATCGAAGGACAAAGTTGCAGGATGTTACACATCCCTACATTTGGCTAAATATCAATGGGATCTAAAACCATCTACTCTAATCTGAATCTAGTTCTTGGTCATGCTCAAAATAACTGCAGAAATGTTCTTGGAATGATGTTTCCTTCTCTACCCAGTTATTCAGCATCTGCTCCAGAAATTTGTATGAGGATGAATCACTGTGCATGGGGTAGCAGTGGTAGCACGGTGATTAACATCCATACAAAATCTGTGTACTAGCTGAAAGGGAAGCCATTCATACAATATCTGAAGCATCATAATAAGGATAAGTGCAGGAAAACTGACCCATTTTTTGCAAATCTTTTGAAACATACATTTCAAAAATTACATAGTTTAAAAAGTTGGGCAGTAAAAATATTCAAAACCGGCCTTTTACTTCATGAAGATCTTTAGTTGCCAGTCTAAGTGATTTTTTTTGTTTTCCTAAAAGCGTTTAAGAAACCAATGTCATGGTTACAAATGCTGAGAGGGGTGGAAATCTTTTACTTCAGGTGCTTTGGAGAATAGGGGTCAATCTATTCTCCAAAGCACCTGAAGGCAGAACAAGATGCAATGGATGGAACCTAATCAAGGAGAGAACTAATCTAGAAATAAGAAGAAATTTCCTGACAGTTAGAACAATTAACCTTGGGAAGGACTTGCCAGAAGTTGTGGGTGCTCCATCACTGGAGGCTTTTAAGAAGAGATCGGACAACCATTTGTCTGAAATGGTATAGGGTTTCCTGCCCGAGCAGGTGGTTGGACTACAAGACCTCCAAGGTCCCTTCTAACTCTGTTATTCTGTTACACATATTTAGTCGTCCAAATTATATAGCTACCCATTCCACCAGACATGCAATTCAGAGGTGTTGTGCAACAAAGCTAAAACAATCAATAAATCACAACAAACTAAAATTATAAATAAATCACTGAGATTCATCCTGCTTTTCCGAGAAAGAATCCGCTGCAGAATCAACCTGGAGGTTGCGAATTGTAGTCTCCTCTTAACGATGGCACAATGCATGCCTACACATTATCATCATCTATGACAATGTATGTACGATTTATAAGGAACCAGCACTAAGGAAAAGAAGCCATTAGAATAAATCAAAAGACAATACAATTAGCTTCTCACCTGTTCATTTGCTCCTTCAGTTGAATCAGGAAGCTGTTAAAGCAGAGGTCCCCAACCTTTTGGGCACCAGGGACCGGTTCCGTGGAGAGATATTTTTCTTCAGAACGGAGGGTGTGTGGTTTTGTGTGCTGCCTGCATCCTGTGGATGGGGCTTTCCTTGTTTGTGCAGACCAGTTGCTGGCATGCCGTGGTCCGGTACTGGTTCACAGACCAGGGGTTGGGAACCCCTGTGTTAAAGGACCCCCATGCATTTTTAAGGTTATTCCAAAGGTGCTTTTTCCATAGGGAACTGGACTTCGTTTTTGCTTGAAGATGTTTCGCTTCTCATCCAAGAAGCTTCTTCAGTTCTTCAGTCCAGTTCTTCTTCAGCAGAACTGAAGAAGCTTCTTGGATGAGAAGTGAAATGACTTCAAGCAAAAAACAAAGGAAGTCCAGTTGTCTTTTGAAAAAACACCTTTGGGACAACCATGACCTGGGTGACTGAGAATCTCCATAGACTTTTAAGGTTATTGTCACAAAACGTTTGTATTTGTGCATGTGGCTGAAAAAAACAGCAACATTTTTTAAAAATGCACTTTTGTTTTGGACTCCTCTTAGAAATTCAACAAGAAAGACAAGAAATAATTGGGAATTCTCACCCAATTTCCCAGAGATAAAGGCTGCATTCAGATCTATGGCAACGTGTGCAGATCTTGATTCCAGGAAAAAAGATCTGAGTTAGTTCTTGTCAAGGCATATATCATTGTGCGACAGGATAGCACAGTGATACAATCTGTTAAGTAAACTCCAGGCTGATAAATTCACTGATCAATCAATTAACTCACTCTCTGGGATGCTGCAGGCTTCCTGAGAGTCAAGACCACTTATAACCAGAGACAAAAATAACAATGCAAGCAGTAACCATTCTCAATTCAATTAAGATAACACTTCTACCTTCACTGCACAAAGTCTCTATGGAAAAATAATATTGGACTATTTTCCTTGAAGCATGACCTTAAAATACACTTTAATGCAGTGCTAAAAGTAAGAAATATTGTTCAACTAAAGAGACACAATATCTATCAGTTTGAAGTGTTTTGTGTGACACACTGAGGGTCATACTTTAAAAGGGGGTGTGGCCCATTTGGATAAGAGATTTCAGGTATTTTAAGGGCATAACAGATGCCTTAGACATCTGCAAAACTAATTTCGCTTCTTAAGCCCTCCCCCAGCTTTAAAAAAAATGGGTCTAAATGGGGCCTCTGGCAGGGTGGTATTCCATATTTTTTTAATCATATGCCATTTTTACCTGTTTTCTTTTTAAATTACCTTTAGGTTCTTGAGGTGCAAAGCCATGCTCCTTTCTCTCTTGATGGAGCCCAGTTCAAATTGTATTTATATAGTATGAATATACAAACAATGCAAGGAAGTGTTAGAAATTCACTAGTCATTGAAAACATTGAGAGAGGGAGAGAGAGGGAGAGAGGGAGAGAGAGGAGGAGGCGATGGGGTAGAGACGATGGGAGGGGGAAGAGGAAGAAGGGGTGGGAGGGGGAGAGAGGATGGGAGGGAGAAAAGGGAAGGGGGAGGGGAAAAGGGAGAGGGAGGAGGGGAGAAGGGAAGAGAAGGAAGGAAGGGAGGGAGGGAGGGAGGGAGGGAGGGAGGGAGGAAGGAAGGAAGGAAGGAAGGAAGGAAGGAAGGAAGGAAGGAAGGAAGGAAGGAAGGAAGGAAGGAAGGAAGGAAGGAAGGAAGGAAGGAAGGAAGGAAGGACCTTTTATCTTAAACCCAGGGGCTGATTGCTGGATTCTTTGTCCAACAATTTTCTCAGCTAACTCCATCAACCAACATT
Source organism: Azemiops feae (assembly GCA_023970755.1). Lineage (NCBI taxonomy): Eukaryota > Metazoa > Chordata > Lepidosauria > Squamata > Viperidae > Azemiops > Azemiops feae. The sequence goes on from JALGBA010004018.1 coordinate 375,762, forward strand.
ATAAAACAGACAAATACAGTGACATCAGAGCTGGTATTTAGGGCATAAGTGCAATCCTTTGTACACAAAGGAACCTGTCCAATCAGGCAGCTGCCTAACTGAAACACTGCACAATCTGGGCCAAATATTGCAGAGGTCCTAGGGACCATTATCTTCAACAAGGGGCTTTTTTTGTGAATGAAATCTGCAGCAAGCCAGATTTCTTCCTTGATGTCAAGATGATCATACCCTGTATTAGAACCTTGCAACTACTTTCTAGGTGGGGCTTGAAATCAAGAATTCCTTTTCAAAATCTTTCCATTCATCCTCTACCAGCTGACCTAATGGACTAACTCTAAAGCTTTTTCCCCCTCTCATGTTGTCAAGATCAAAGAAGATCTTAAGTATGTTCTTTCTGAAGATACAAGATGAACCAAGGTGAATTGCTACCCTGTTCTCTTATGATCTGGCAAATTTTATGAGATTTTTATGTTCTACAGCATAGTGAAGGCCTGCAGAAAAAGGCGAAGTGTTATTGAACATCAAGTGTGAAGTGTTACTACCACTTTATAATGCCTTGGTAAGGCCACACTTGGAATACTGTGTCCAGTTTTGGTCACCACGATGTAAAAAAGATGTTGAGACTCTAGAAAGAGTGCAGAGAAGAGCAATAAAGATGATGAGGAGACTGGAGGCTAAAACATACAAAGAACGGTTGCAGGAACTGGATATGTCTAGTTTAATGAAAAGAAGGACTAGGAGTGACATGATAGCACTCTTCCAGTATCTCAGGGGTTACAAGAAAGAAGAGGAAGTCAAGCTAGTCTCCAAAGCACCTGAGGGCAGGACAAGAAGCAAAGGATGGAAACTAATCAAGGAGAGAAGCAACCTAGAACTAAGGAGAAATTTCCTGACAGTTAGAACAATTAATCAGTGGAACAACTTGCCTCCAGAAGTTGTGAATGCTCCAGCACTGGAAGTTTTTAAGAAGAGATTAGACAACCATTTGTTTGAAATGGTATAGTGTTTCCTGCCTGAGCAGGAAGAAGTCCACCAAAGTCCCTTCCAATTCTGTTATTCTATTCTATAAATATCACTGAAGTTTTGGACTACATTTTGAAAATTTTGAATGAAAATTGTGATTGGCATCCCACATCCCAGCTTCTGAGGAAGCTTGTAAAGAAAAATGCAAGATTCAGAGTTAAGTATTTGCTACTACTCTTGGCATAACACTAAGAGTGCATATCCTGAACATGCAGACATTCAGCCCAAACTTCCTACAGTATTTTAAGAGGGAAAGTTTTTGTCAAGGCATCAGTTACTGTGTAACTGGGGCGTCACGGTGAAACAACCCTATACAAAAACCAATAGAAATCTAAGGAATCACATTCCCAAGATTGTTGCTTTTGCTGTGTCTAACCCACAGTGCTGAAGCCTTCATGTGAAGCAAATTTCTTTGGATTTTTAAGTTCAAAAGCACGATTAATGTCTTGTTTCTGATCATTCCCAAAGGTGGTGTTGGTTTTTTTTTTTCAAAAGGCAAACTGGACTTTGGTTTGACAGGTGCTACATCTGTTGAAGCAATATTCTATTTCAGTCTTACTAATTCAACGTCTATGGAGATTCTCAGTCATCCAGTTCATGGTTGTAGAACCGAAGAAGCTTTTTGGATGAGAAGCAAAATGTCTTCAAGAAAAAAACAAAGTCCAGTTGCCCTTTAAGGAAAAAAAAAAAAAAAGCAGCTTTGGGACAACCATGACCTGGATGACTGAGAATCTCCATAGACATCCTCTTTCTGATAACCCAAAATTGTTGTTGGCTTTATACCTGGGTGAAAAGATAACGATACTAACCTCCTTCCATTGCTCACCAATCTTTTATAATCTCCAATACCTATTTATTATTTTATTTTATTTGTTTATATCCTGTCTTTATTATGTTTACGAGTAACTCAAGATGACAAACACATCCAAAACACCGTACTCCTCCTATTTCCCCCACAGCAACAGTAACAACCCTGTGAGGTGGGTTCGGCTGAGACAGAATGACTGGCCCAATGTTACCCATCTGGCTTTCATGGACTTGAGCTTATGGTCTCCTGCTTTCTGTACTGATGTTTCAATATGCTGCACTAAGAATGTAATATTTTCTGCTACAATGGTGAGTTTTAATGCTAATTGTGGCTTCATGCCTCATTGCGAATAGAATAGAATAGAATAGAATAGAATAGAATAGAATAGAATAGAATAGAATAGAATAGAATAGAATAGAATAGAATAAGAAATAAGAATAGAATAGAATAGAATAGAATAGAATAGAATAGAATAGAATAGAATAGAATAGAATAGAATAGAATAGAATAGAATAGCAGAGTTGGGAGGGACCTTAGAGGTTGGAGCATTCACAACTTCTGGTGGCAAGTCGTTCCACTGATTAATTGTTCTCACTGTCAGGAAATTTCTCCTTAGTTCTAGTTTGCTTCTCTCCTTGATTAATTTCCATCCCTTGCTTCTTGTCCTGCCTTCAGGTGCTTTGGAGATTGTTGATAACTGTTGTCTAACCTACAGCTTTTTCTCCTGTCTTTTAATGTCATTCTCACATACCATTACATCAAGCCACCACTGGTGGTTTCTATAATGGAGCTTAAAAAACAACCTACATTGCCTAAATTAATAAGCATCACAAGTTGAATGCCATTAAATTTACTACTTTTTAATATGATTTTTTTCCTAGTATATCAAATAGATTAATTTTTCAACGCTGCCTTTAATTTACATCCATTTCCATTTTTACACCCCTATGAAGGGTTTAAACCTGTCTCTGAAGATATGGAAACTGTCTTCAAGAAATTTGTCAGGCTTGATTAATATAGAGAAATTCCTGGATTAGAAGTCAGGACTGCAGTCCTAAATACAAACCTTGGAAGGAAAAATACTGAATTAGTAAGACTAAAATAGTTACTGCCTTAACAAATGTAGCATCTGGTCAATCTTATCTACTCTAAACAGAAACAGGTACATTAAGGCAGGGAATAATAGAGTCTGGAGGAACATTGTCCATGGGGTCACGATGGGTCGGACACGACTTCGCAACTAACAACAAAGGGTAGACCAGAAAATAGAATTAAAAATGGAAAAGAAAGCAGTAACAAACTATGTTGTTTCCCAGGAAATTTTAGTTATTTATTTAAATTGATTACCCACCTCAGTCACCAAGTTTGTGAAGTCCACCTATACATCCATAAAGTCAGCAGTTGTTGAATTCAAACAGAAAAACACTTCAGTTTTCTGAAGAGGAAATGGTGGTTTCAAAACTAATAATCTGGATCCCCTATTGCTACTTCAAAATTTCACACATACTTCTTCCCATAATAGTAAAGGAGGAAAAAAAACCAGAGCAACTTTGTGGTCATGGCTAAGAAGAAGATTCACTGGGAGCACAGTCTAGATTAAGCACGAATCTTCTAAAGAACAGTCACCTTCTGTTACTAAGTTGTCCTTTCAGTCCTTAAGTTGCTAGTCCTTTGTAGGTTACAAGCGTTCCAGCGGAAGATGCTAAAAGAAATCTTCGTTTCATTTTCTTTTGAACAATCCCATCTGAAAATGACAAGACATTTCTACATTTGCTACTACATCCCCAAAGCCCAAGGAGCTGGCTTTTCACAATGTGTATGGAAACATAATTTTGGATGCTCTAGTTTTTGTCAAAGACTGTATCACAGGGCATATAGTAACCCACAGTGGCGGAACCTCTATCAAAAACTCCAAGGCTTCCTGAATCATAGTTGGTGCTGCACCTGACAAGTCCTTCTGCTAAAAACCACATTTTGTATGAGCTCTCCTGGAACCACAAAACTGGCTTAAATTAGGTAAAGGAAAAAAGAAATAACAGCGCCAATTATTGAAGAGCCAGAATGGATTGGCCTGGATCCACATCCAGTCTTCTTGCATCTGAATAACAGAATAACAGAGTTGGAAGGGATCCTGGAGGTCTTCTAGTCCAATCCCCTGCTCAGGCAGGAAACCCTATACCATTCCATCTCTTCTTAAAAACCTCCAGTGATGGAGCACACACAACTTCTGGAGGCAAGCCATTCCACTGATTAATTGTTCTCACTGTTCAGGAAATTTCTTCTTAGTTCTAGGTTGCTTCTCTCCTTGATTACTTTCCATCCATTGCTTCTTGTCCTGCCTTCAGGCGCCTTGGAAAATAGCTTCACTCTTCCCTCTTCTTTGTGGCAACCCCTGAGATATTGGAACA